>JAVYIG010000559.1:0-531738 GCA_035222895.1 Strongylocentrotus droebachiensis
CAAGGCATATGAAGCTGAGCGACAAATATTTTTTATATAATCATCCATCCTAAGATCATTTTCAAAGATGACACCAAGGTTACGTGCACTTTTGACAGGTTGTATCGGAACATTAGCATCACCATCATCTTTAACCATTCAATCATCAATAACAAAATGGTTTATTAAACAGCATGATTTGCAGCCATAGGTTGAATTTCACATTATAGTAATAGTATACATTATAAACAAGATAAAAATGAACAATGAAATTCAAATTACATGGCAAAAATACAATTGATAAAAGTGTTGTATACCCGTTGTATAACTAGAATCATCAATATTGTATACAGATAAATATATTAATTGTTAACAATCTGGAAAAGCTATATTCAAGTGTCATTATCAAAACTTAATACCAGTCTTAAACAAATAGAAATTTATTAAAGGAAACCTCACTCCAAGAAATATTACTTATTCTGAGAGATTAAATATATTCTTGCCTATTATTACAATTCTACACGATTCCTCACCAAAGTGTTTGAGAGGCATAAACAAGAATAATGTAGTTTCTCAGCACGACATGAGCATCGCCATTTTCTTGATAACATGACGTACTATGTGAAGTTGTTTATCAAGTAAATGTATTCAAATTTATGGATGCTTCCTTCCCAGGTGTGTGTGGTGATGAAGCATTTCATTCACCTGCTGTTATCCTTTGTACTACAACTGCCAGAAAATTGCTGCATAATTAATCTGTTGATGCTCTTCTGGGTTGAAGGTTTTTCATAAATGAAATAGATTGTCAACTGCTATATTTTAGTATCCTTAAATGAATATTTACAATGGTTTCCCGGTATTTTTCCCCAAATACAATTTTTATCTTCTCAACTATGATTTTTCTTCATTGAAAAGTAAAGGTTTTGTTACTGATTTAAAAAGTCTTTCTAACTAAAGCTTGGTGCATGATACATACACATCTTCAACCGGTACGTCACATTTCCAAGAAAACGGCTGCGTCCATGGCATGCCAAAATGCATCACAGCATGCCAAGAATATATATCTCTTGTACATTTTCGTAAGAGGGCAGGAATACATCTCATTTTCAGAATATCTACACCTTTTCTTTGGGGTGGTTTTCCCTTTGATTAGCCTACTCCATAAGACAAAATTGCAAAACAAAATCCTCCATGAAATTGAAAGTTCAGTAAAAAAAAATTAATCATCATCATTGTCATCATGATTACCACTAACCCAGGCATATTGTTTTCATTATAATGTATATAGGCCTATATTGCTATATTATTATTATTGTTGTTGTTATCATTATTATTGTTATTAATATTATTATGATTTTGGCGATTATCGTTATTATTTTTATCATTATTAGTAGTATTATGATTATCATTATTATCATTTTTAAAACACTATCATTATTATTACTATTATTATGATTATCACTGTTATCATTGTTATCATTATTATAATTAGTATTAATATTTTCATTTTTATTAAGGTTGGTTTGAAAAATATATAACAAATATATCATGCACTATTTTAAAATTATGGAATCTTCGGCGACAGAAATAGCACTATTTTCTGAGGGGCGTAGCCCCGAAGAAAATAGTGCTATTCCTGCCACCTCGATTCACAATTTAAACTAGAGCCTCTAAGTGCATGGTATATTTGTTTATTATTACCGTTGTTATATCGATCATTGCTATTAATATTATCACTATCATCATCATTATTATTATTATTTGTATCATTCTTATTATCATCAATAAACTTATCTAATTTACTGTTCAATTATTTGTTTTGGTCAATTTTGGTTATTATTTATATTACCTTTGCATCATTCTTATTTACTGATCAATTTTTTGTTATGGTCAATTTTGGTGAGTGCTCCCCTCTCCCCTACCCCCCCCCCCCCCCAAGGCTTTACTAAAAACGAAGAGATCATTCTACTGGGGCGCCATCTATCGTAGATAGATTTATATATTTGGCACAACAATCAAGCGGTGAGTTTGAAAAGAAAACTGTCGAATTCGCGTTGCATTACGGTGAGTTAACGGGAAATGGCAATATTTCGACATGGTTTTGGATTCGATTTTGATGTTTCATCGTTTATACGTTTAATTTGATGACTGTACCTTAGGAATTTCACCATTTTGTGATATATTTTATTAGTGTAACTGCAACATGAAAAAAATGTTGTCTCTCCAGTCCCATACGTTCCATTTTGTGTTAGTTATAACGACGATAGTGTAACTAAGAGTAAGACGTTGAATTGAATTTGGGCCAGAAGCTGATAAAGCACTTCGTAATGAAATATAGATATTCTACATGATTTTAATTCTATTAGAAATAACTTAGTCTTCTTCTAGGCTAAAGGATCGTATCGTTCATGTACAGATGATGTAGAAGATCTAATTTGGGTCACTGATGCAGATGATGACTGATGAGTGATGTAGTGATGATGATCCTTGGCTTGTTGAATACCACACATAGTTCAAGGCTTCAAGCATCACTATCCTGGCTGTGTAGTAAAAGCTGTGCTTTTGATTCTCAACATTTCAAACACCACTGTACAAAACTCAACTGATTTCACTCAAAATCGGTACTTTAGTGACAATTGATGACACTATTACTGATGTTAACTTATACAAATTCAAATTGTAAGTCTAGTGTCAAACTTTTCTTACAGCTGCATCGACATGGATGTGTGCAGTCTATGCAATATAGTGTGGTGTGTGTATTTGTGTATGGGTCTAATAATACCTTCCTCAAAGCAAGCATGCAGTGCTAAAGGTCAATACGCATTAGCATTGACTCTCTATGCTTTGCTGGAGTGGTTGAATACCAAAGCTTCTCAGCCTTCTGGGGCTCGTTCCTAGAAACCAACGACAAGACAGTCATAACTTTATCCGCCAACTACGGAGATGTCTCTGATCTTCCTAAACCGTTTCACGAAGAGCTTACTAGAATCTAGTTAGTATCTCGTGAGATCGATACTATCGCTATCGGCGAGAAGAGGAGCCGAGATTTAGCCTTAGTCGCAATACCACCGGATTATTACAAAATTAATATTAGGGAAAATGCAATTATTCAAATGAATTAGTAATAAAAAAGATTGAAAATGAAACCAAGAAATAAGAGATGCAATATACTTCCAAATTTGAGTAGATTGTACAATAGAAGTACTTGTAAAATATAATTGTGAGTATTTCATTATACGACCCGTGAATCAGTTTTGTTCTTGAGATGGGTACCCCCAGAATATTTTCATTTGATAGTTTATAAAAATACACCCGTATATTATTCTTTGAAAGATTACGATGTAATGAAATTTGTGTTCAATGTTTTTGGCGTCAGCTCAATATAAAAATGACAAAACTTCAACATTCCAAACGTTAAAACATATGTTTAAACCATTCACTAATTTCACTTTAAACATTTGAAGATAGAATTCATCTCAAAATTAATATGGGTCTGAAAACTAGAGAATACACTTCTGACTATGGCTTGCCTGCCGTGACAGAATACCCATCCCTTCGAGGATTTTACAATGTGGAAATAAAGGCGTATAATCAGTTTATTTAAGTGGGAAAATCCTTAAATATACACATGGCATATTTTCATAAGATTATCAAATACAAAAAACGATAACTCACTGTTAATTGAATGTGTAGAAAAATCATAGTTGGAGGATTTATTGTCCTTTTTTGCCAGCCATAGTATACCCAATAAATGACATGTGATGGCGCTGCCCATCGACTAAAAAGTTATGAGAGAGATATGACGGTGTCAGAGGCGTTGTAACTACTTAGTCAGGATTTTGTCGTTGATCTTGGCAAAGAGGGCTTCGTAAAACTTATAGTGGACAACTAGCTCACCAACTCTGATTTAGTCAAAAAGTTAGACTTATGACGGTTTCTAGGAAACGGGCCCCGGGAAGAAAGCCGTCTCCAGCTGCCAAGCTTCCAGGTCTAACTTAAAAGGGGGGGGGGGGGGATGTCCCAGCTTCCGGGTCTTGCACCATAGTCATTTTACGTCTGTATCTTGCTTGCTGGGTCATATCAGGAATGTCATAATTGGAGTGTCTACTGGGAGAAGGGTGAATTATACTGCTCCTTCTTCCAGTGTTTGTCAATTCTGGCTTTACACGCATCATGGCATGCACCATGCCATAAACCATACGAGAAGTTTGCATAATTTTTTACTAATAATAGCTTCAGTTTGAGGTGCAGAGCTATAGCGTAGAAACAGTAGGCCTACTGAGCGACGACGTCGACATCAAAGCCCTAAACGGAGGATTCCCGATGATTTGGTATTGGTGGGGTACTCTAAATTTGGGCCATTTTTTGATAAAAATAATTGCAGTTGCAGGTGATTGTTTTGAAGGTACAGTTCCTCTCATTTAAAACCTCAAGCGGGATGATTTTTTTATTGCCATAGCTATTGTAATTACACTTTCTTTGTAAAATAAGACTGCAGTGGGATCGTAAACCGTGTGATGGCTTTACATTTGACACAATCTTTGTTCTTCCATCAGAGCCACCTTGATATTATACCCCCGGAGGCTACCTATTTTGTAAGGTCTGTGGTAATAGCGGGCATTTATTGGTGGCATTTGGTGCATCTGAGCCCGACTGGTTTTCGGCGATTAGGCAATTAAAAAGAAAACAAATATGACTCAAGCCTACTCACAGATTATGTTTAATTAAACTGTCCTAATTGCTGCTTGACAGTTTCTTTACAGTGCAATATACTTAACCAGTGTTCAGTTTTCTTTAAAACCATCTGGGTAGCATCATGGAGTATATCTCTGTTGTTAGGTCATTGGTATTTAGCAAGGAGCTTCAAACGCAGAGCTCCTTGGTATAGCAGCTAAAGCAGTATTGCAGAAATCAGATTTAATTTAATCATTTGATGTTAATTCCATGTATCTAATTGTGATTTGAGAATCAAATCGACCATACAGACCTTCTTCTCCTTCTTTACGTGCCATGTCCTGAGACGTTGGCGACCATGGAATGGAATGCCACAACTCTTTGTCCCATATTCTATGAAGTAATTCATTCTCCCGAGTTCATACAAACCATACACCTATAAAGAGTGTGATGGGTTTGTATTTGATACCATTTTACTTCTCTCACTCTCATCAGAGCCCACCGGATAGCATCATGGAGGCCACGTCCGTTGTCAGGTCTGTGGTGTTAGCGGCCAATCAGTACAGCCGGAATCGGAGCGATGCAAACCTGGTTCATCTTCAGAGCAGATTGGATGTAAGTGACCCCCCCCCCCCCCCACCCCCGCTCCCCGCTCCCCGCTCCCCCTCCCCCTCCCCCTCCCAGACCAGTGCCCTATAATACAAAGGTTTGCAATCAACTGCAAAACAGTCATGGCCAATCAAGATCATCGTTACATGCAAATATTGTTAACAAGGCTGACTATCAACCAATCAGAATCGTTCTTTCAAATCTGCAGTTGATTGCCAACCTTTGTGTTACGGGGCCTGGGATGTTGGGCATTTTCGCCATACATTACTTACCACAACTATGATTTTAGTATATTATGTAATAGCACCGTTTCTAAATGCGTAGTTAAGATTTAAACAAAAAGTGAAAAGACACATTTGATGTCAGTTTATATTCATCTATACGTGTGTTATGTAAGTTCTCAATTCTTGGTAACATATAGGACATCAAATGACCATATTACCTTGTACTTTCTTGTTGGAAATAGTTTCTATTTCATTAAGTCTTTCTGTGCCGTTGTCATGTAATGTTTGACAAACTGATCACACATTGATCAGTGATCACACATTGTTTCACAAGGTAATCTGTTGTTCAATCTACATGTATGAAGTTAAGAGCATTCCATGAATCAAGAACTATAAAATACATACAGGTATGCATGACAAGTATGACAGGCTACGTATGATAGCAGTTATTAATTCAAACCTGTTATAGCAACCACCTGTATAGAAAGACCACCTGTCTATAGGGAGTTAGAGACTCTTGTTTCCCTTGAAAATGGTTTCTCATTGTAGCTTGTACTATAAAAGGAACCTGTACATAAAGACCACCTGCCTATAAAGGCCACTTTTCTTGTCTCCCTTGGGTGGTCTTTATAGACAGGTTCACTGTATTTCTGTATTTATACCATGATTCATTTCTAAATCTTTCCCAGGTCTTAATTGGCATCACGTCCAGAGACAAGTCTTTGAGCTACTTCTGTCCACGTCAGCTCCTTCCCAGCGAGTGCTTGACCTCCCTGGTTGACCTTGTCAATGACCCTGCGACCCCTCTTGACCTCTCTCTCAAAACCATGGTGCTGCTCTTCAACCTAGGTGAGAAACAGACAAGTTAAATGTTGATAGAAAGGATGCGAAAAATTGATGTGGTTAGATGAGCAAATGTGAGCTTGTAAAAATGACGCCTGGCTGGAATGCTCCCCAGGGAGTGGAGAATGTGCATACATAGTCTGCGGGTAAGCCTGAATCCGATGCCGGGGGTAATAATATATATTTGTAAAGCACTTAGAGAGGAACTATTATTTTAAGTATTTTTTACCAAATCAGATTGTCAGATACGTGTAGATGACTCTTTGTGTGGGATTTTACCTCTTATTTTCTTTGTACTCTGTATCGTTAGAATATTGGGTAATTATTTAGTAGGGCTGATCTTACACAAGGTACATGTACAGGTGTACATGTATCTGTATGCCTCAGCCACTGAAGGTGGTGCCGAAGCATTAGTCGGGTAATTGGTCCACCCTAAAGAGCTCAGCGTAAATGCTTTTTTTCTTCCTTCTAAGCTGCTGATTGTGATGTCAGAGAAACTCTGCAAGTGACCTTCAACCTCCCAGCATCCCTCGCATCTTTCCTGAAAGTTCAAAGGGGTTCACCGAATGATACAGTCATTGGACAAGTAAGTTCATTTGTGATGTTGTGTTCTTCAAAAGATCTGGGTGAGAGAGAGAGAGAGAGAGAGAGAAAGAAAGAAAGAAAGAAAGAGGAGTGAGAGAGAGAGAGAGAGAGAGAGAGAGAGAGGGAAAAGAGGGGGGGGGGGGGGGGGGGGAGAGATAGCAAAAAGGGTGAAAGAAAGGAGATGGAGAGAGAGAGAATGAGAGAGGAGGGAAGGGGGGGGGGGGGGACTGTAAACTCAGGGGAGAAGAAGAAATATAGAAAATTAGTTTTCTGGATAGGGAGATTGAATTTGTGATTTATTTGATTTATTGATTTATTTATAGTTAGGTTACAGTTTAAAGGGGGAATGAACCACTCTGATAGTTTCCTTTTTGTTTAATATTTTTTTAAATTCTTGTTTGGAATAGATGCTTATCTATTGCTACCTCTTCTTACCAAAGGTGTAAAATTAATTTTAATCACTGGTAATCTCCTTGCCCATTTGCTACAATTTGCCCAGATAACGGTACCATTGATCTGAAGTATCTGAAGTTTACAGAACTTTCTCAGTATTTGTTTATATATATATATATATATATTTTCTTCTTCATTTCAGTGTGTGCAGCTGCTACAGAGAGTGACATATAACTACAGAATCATCTATCCAAATAATTATGTGGAGGATTTGATTCAGTTCTTACTAACACAGATGTAAGTAGGTGGTTCAACATGTTGAGATTGTTGTGTACCTTATCAGCATTAATATTGGTAAAAGAGAATGAGACTAATCAGAGAGAAACATGAGGCTACAGCTGATTCAGCTTTTCTAAGCCCTGTACAATAATGATATTCCGCTTTTAAATAGCGCTTAATACATCAATAATTTACAGATATATTATTACCGGTTATCGGATTCAGACTTGCTCATTCTTCACTCCCTTGATACATAAATTCTTCCAAAATCGATTTGTAGTCAATGGTATAGTGTAGGGTGGGTTTAACCCTAATCAGGCCGTGTAACCACGATTTGTACTTTCCTTGAAAAACCAATGCCATGAATGGTTAGAGGAACTAGTAGTAGCATGAACAGCCTGCCATAGTTAAGCCCAACTTAAGTTTATCTTAGTCTTTGTGAAACACCCCAGGAGTGTCATGGCTGCCGCTATACATAGTACAATATACCAACATCATTAATTTTTTTATCAATACAATTTTGTTTTGACAGTCTTGGGCCTGAATCGGATCTAGTGATGCCTTGTTTAGGTCTTCTTGCTAACTTATGCAGACAGAACGTTTCAGTGCAGGCTCATATCCAAACAATGGTAAGCATTTTGTTTTTGACTAAGGTGGTGATAATTGAAATAGTTATGATATAATTCCATTGTGTAGACTGTAAAATGGAACAACGGGTCTGGTTATGGTATTTTATGTCTTGAATTGCATTACAACAATACCCTCCAAGACAATAAAAAAAAAAAAATTATGCAATGTTTGCTTTGAACTGATTATGATCATAATGAAATTGGTGACGAAGATCATCATGATGATGATGGTGATGTTGATGATGGTGATGTTGATGATGACGATGATGATGGTGATGTTGATGATGGTGATGATGATGATGTTGATGATGGTGATGTTGATGATGGTGATGTTGATGATGATGATGTTGATGACGGTGATGTTGATGATGATGATGGTGATGGTGATGTTGATGATGGTGATGTTGATGATGATGATGATGACGATGATGATGGTGATGTTGATGATGGTGATGATGATGATGATGATGATGTTGATGATGTTGATGATGTTGATGATGGTGATGTTGATGATGTTGATGATGGTGATGTTGATGATGGTGATGATGATGATGGTGATGTTGATGATGATGATGGTGATGGTGATGTTGATGATGGTGATGTTGATGATGATGATGATGACGATGATGATGGTGATGTTGATGATGGTGATGATGGTGATGTTGATGATGGTGATGATGGTGATGTTGATGATGATGATGATGATGATGGTGATGTTGATGATGGTGATGTTGATGATGGTGATGTTGATGATGGTGATGTTGATGATGATGATGTTGATGATGGTGATGATGATGATGATGATGTTGATGATGATGATGATGTTGATGATGGTGATGTTGATGATGATGATGGTGATGGTGATGTTGATGATGGTGATGTTGATGATGATGATGATGACGATGATGATGGTGATGTTGATGATGGTGATGATGGTGATGTTGATGATGGTGATGTTGATGATGGTGATGTTGATGATGGTGATGTTGATGATGATGATGTTGATGTTGATGATGGTGATGTTGATGATGGTGATGATGGTGATGTTGATGATGATGATGTTGATGATGGTGATGATGGTGATGTTGATGATGGTGATGTTGATGATGGTGATGTTGATGATGATGATGTTGATGATGGTGATGATGATGATGTTGATGATGGTGATGTTGATGATGATGATGTTGATGATGATGATGATGTTGATGATGTTGATGATGTTGATGATGGTGATGATGATGATGATGTTGATGATGATGATGTTGATGATGTTGATGATGGTGATGTTGATGATGGTGATGATGATGATGTTGATGATGGTGATGTTGATGGTGATGATGATGATGGTGATGTTGATGATGATGATGTTGATGATGTTGATGATGGTGATGTTGATGATGATGATGTTGATGATGGTGATGAATTAACAAGTTACAATATTGGCAATGTGTTTACTTTTCCTTCAAGTAACACTTTTTAACGTTTGTTTTATTGTTTTGTTGCAGGATAATCTGAAGTCTATCAGTAAGACACTGATCAGATTCCTGTCGCATAGCAACCTGACAAACATCATCTTCTCCCTCTCTCCATCTCTCTCTCTTTCATCATCCCTTTCTCTATCTCTCCCCCTCAGCACTTATTATTTATTTTAATGGCTGTGTTTACTCAGCCTCAAAGTAACACTTTTTAGCGGCGTTTGTTTTATCGTTTTTGTTGCAGGATAATCTGAAGTCTATCAGTAAGATGCTTGTGGTGGACGATTTGGCGAACTAACTAGTTGCCCAAGACCCATAGTAATGACACCATGTACTGTAATTTGGTTATACACTGTAGCAGGCAAGATTCAATCTGCAATTTTAATAAAAAGATAAACAACAATAAATCATCTTGCATAAACTGACATGAAAATAACAAATCATGTATCTAATTAAATATACCCTGAAAATCCTAATAACTGTTATCATAACAAAGGAAAACAAACAATGCCTTTCTCACTATATATCTGACTACGGTAAATACATGCAACAAATAATAACTCACCGACGGTGACTTTGACATTCTTCAAGGTCAAATCATTATACTACTACGTACATGTACATTAAGACGCACTACCGTGCACGACAATTACGTAACCTACATACACGTGTACAATCTTTCACTTGAACGATTCATTCATGTCACATTTCATCATCTCAAATTAGTGTCATAAACATCATATTTCATTAAGCTATCTAGCTGTAAAGACAATATAACTCATAAACTTCAAGATAACATATTCATTTCTACTTACATCATTGGGCTTGTATCACAAAATTAAACGAAAACTTAGGCAACTCTGGGAGGCAACTATCCCATGGCGTGGAAAATCAGTAACACACAAAAATCCAGTACGCCCTCAAGCGACCTAATCCATACACTTTCTACAAAGCGACGCCTGTGACATTACAAGTATCTGCTTCAAGCAGAAACGTCATCCTGTACTCCACATTCCGGCCCTCTTAAATGAGAAAGCCTTACTGAACATTTAACAATACTTTGTTCATTTGAAACATTTCAAAATTAAGTCTATCCACAATTGCTACTTGCAATAAATCATTGTTCCTTTAAATTCTTCAACTTCTTATACTGTTCAAGTGACCTTTTTTTTCTTCACACCTTTAAATAACTAATCACCCTTAACCTATTCAATGATCTTGACCATTAATATCAACATAAAATATCTGAAGAGTTTCTTTTCAGCAAACAACTAAGTAATTTCAAAAGCTTTGACATTTGCATAAAATGCACCAAGTGTATATCAAATGCACTTACATAAAACAAATATCCTTCTCAACATCACCATGACAACCCTATCAGAACTCCCAACATTCCTTGTCAGAATTTAGAATCATTTTGGTAAACATCGACGACTCCAAAGATAACTGTAAGCAACCACGCTGCTTCCTCACTATAATTCCCGACACCAGGAATGACACTAAAAATGTTTTAATCCAAAACTAAATCTTCCTACTGACTCAGAAGAAGGGAGATCTGAGAGAGATGTGTCAAGTTAAACATACGACCAACAACTTGACTGTACCGTAAACACACATTTTATGTTTGTAAGTAACTTTCTACTCGAGCTTCACATGAAGAACTGAACTTTTGACCTTTCCTATTTAAATACCCTTTGTATTTGTAACAACACTGTACTAAAAGGCAAACTACATGTATACTACATGTGCCTTGACATGAGGAATGATAAATTTCCAAATATGCTTAATTCCTGATAATCAGGCATACTTTCAAATAAAATTTGCATATATTGCATTAATCAACATGACAACTAGTAGAACCTTTCTACACACAACTCACATTTTCTGTGTCTGAATATGAAATAATCTTTTACAACTTTATCACTATACTACCAAGAAAATGATATGCAAACCAATTCAGGAATAAATTCCATCTTAAATCACAATGTTAAATGAAGCAATACATTTACATAAGTAAATATACAGTACTCTGATAATCACTGAAGCTATATGTAAATTACCATCAAACAACATAGACAACTGCTCATTTACTGCAACTTAAATACTGCTAAATGCCATGTTTACATTTTACACTGGAAAAATAACAAATCGTGTCAAAATTTGCAAATTACTCCATAACTTCAAGTGTAATACACTAATGTTCATTAGTTCATGAGTCTTTGAATTGCAGACAGTCATTTTCCTAAAAATGTATCAGTTTATGTCCTCTTCTTGTAAGCCGTTCAGTTTCTCAATTCTCAGTTATCAGTCACTGTTGAGTTGCTATGGTGACTAAATCTGAATCGTCGGAGAGTTCCAGATCACTAGACGATTCATAACTCAACAAAATTCTATCCTCGCGGTGAATAGGAATTGTCACATTTTGACACTTTCATGTAAAATAAATGTTGGCGATATCATGACATCACATTTCATGATAATAACATTTCTGCACTAATTGGATCCTTCTAATTTCCAATCATAAATCAATGACAAACGAACTTCATATGATCATATCTCTGCGAAGACATCCTCTGTAACACAACATTTTCCTTGATCACAAAATTTATATATCTCAAATTTCTCCTTCTTATCATATGATTAAACATCACTTGATCCATGAATTCCAAATGAGGGCAATTAACAATCTCCTTCCAAAATCAGGCACAATTTCGAGATAGGACGAACAATTACGCTATTCTTCGTCTTGATGTTCGCACTACGGGTGAAGCCTTTCTTGTCTGGGAAAGTTTGAAGTACTCTTCCCAGCAGCCACGAATTCCGCGGAGTGTTTGCATCGGCAACCAGCACCAAGTCACCAATCTGAAGATTGCGATGCGATGGTACCCATCTTTCTCTTCTTTGCAACTGCGGTAAGTACTCTCTAGACCAGCGCCTCCAGAATACGTCGGCGAGATACTGTATTTGACGCCACCTCCTTCTCGAGTAGACATCTGATCTGTCCGTCACTGTTGGTGGCAGTTGCGGCTTTCTGTTCAGCAGAAGTAGGTGATTGGGAGTCAAGGCCTCAAGATCATTGACATCATCTGATACACTTGTTAGAGGCCTGTTGTTGACGATGCTCTCAATTTCGCAGAAGAGAGTTGTCAGACTTTCACCTGAGAGCACCTGTTGCTTAGTTACTGCCAGTATGAGCTTCCTCACAGTCCCAATCTGCCTTTCCCAGACTCCTCCAAAATGGGAAGCAGTGGGTGGGTTGAATGTCCATTTGATGCCCTTTTGGAGCAGGTCTGCGCTGATTTGAGCTTTGTTCCATCCATCTATTTCTCTTTTCAGCTCTCTCTCAGCGCCCACAAGATTAGTGCCATTATCTGAGAGCATCTCCTTGATATTGCCCCTGCGAGCGATGAAACGACGAATGGCACTGATACAAGAGTCCGTATCCAAAGAATGAGCGACTTCCAAATGAATGGCGCGTGTGGTAAGACATGTAAACATGACTCCATATCTCTTCTCCATGCTGCGACCCCTTTTAACCTGAAAGGGGCCGAAATAGTCAATGCCAACCTTGGAAAATGGAGGCTCGTCAGGTAACAGTCTATTCTCAGGCAGGTCAGCCATCTTCTGACTCATCATCTTCCCTCTTTGCCGCCTGCACATGACACATCTGCTAATCATGCTCCTGATAGCTGCTCCTGCTCCAAGCATCCAATACTTCTCACGGAGCACAGAAAGGACATAATTTCTTCCACTATGCCCTGCCTTTACATGAACATCTCTCAAGATCAGATCTGACACGTGACTTCCCTTGGGTAAGACGACTGGGTGTTTAGCCTCTAATGGTAGAGCTGATCTCTCTAATCTTCCTCCAACTCTAACAAGACCCTCGTCTATCTTAGGGTCCAGCTTGTAGAGTTGACTTGTCTTTGTCACTTTACCAGCTGAATCGGTCAATGATTCAATCTCCTTCTGGAAGAAACATTTTTGCACGTAATGCAAAATTCTCTTCTCTGCTTTCTGCATGTCGTCGTAACTGATCCTTTTGAAGTCCCTCAGCTCTTGCTCTGTCTGGGTTTTTCCTTTGAGTTTCAACCACTGCATGAACTTCAAGAGCCAGCTCACTCCCCTCCTCAGCTTATACCAGGAAGAATATGTGCTGATAAGCCTTTCCAATGACTTCTCCTCTGACTGAGTTGTGAATGCACTGGCATTTTCTGTAGGTGGTTTGATTTCTGGATCACTTGGTGGCACTTGCAGATCAGCAGGAGCGATAGGCCATTCCATCTCATCAGCACATAGGAAGGATGGTCCCTTGAGCCATCTGCCATTGAGCTTGTCTGGCGTTAGACCTCTTGATACATCATCAGCTGGATTCTTTTCTGTGTTGACATATCTCCACTGCCTGGGCTCTGAGGAATCTCGGATGGTAGATATCCTGTTAGCCACAAATGTCCGAAAGCGCTTGTTGTCACTGCGGATGTAATGGAGGACTATTGTGCTATCTGTCCAAAAGACAGACTCATTCAAGGGAAAGTCCAGCTCCTTTCTGATCTTTCTATCCATTGTGACTGCAAGTGCTGCCGCCATGAGCTCTAAGCGAGGTATTGTCATCTTCTTCAAAGGTGCTAATTTTGCTTTAGCCAGAATTATGTTGCAATGGACTTGTCCTCCTTCACTGGTCATGCGCAGGTAAGACACTACACCGTACGCTGACTCAGATGCATCACAGAAATGATGCAGTTGGTACTCGTTCACATCATCAAAGGGTCTGAAACACCTGCTCACTCTGAAGTTGCTCATTAAGGGAAGCCATTCTTTCCATTTTAGCCACCTGGAATGGTGTTCATCTGGAACTGGGTCATCAAATCCAAGCTTCAGAGCAGTTAGATCCTGGAGGATTTTCTTGGCAACCAAGACGAATGGACTGGCATATCCATAGGGGTCATATATTGATGCTATCTCACTCAGAATTCCCCTCCTTGTTACTGGTTTGCCCTTGGGGGTGATCTTGTAGGTGATGCAGTCCAGTTCTACATCCCATGTTACTCCAAGTGCCCTTTCTGCTGGTAAGGCATCCCGATTCAAATCGAGTCCCACAATGTTTTTAGCTCGATCTTCCAAAGGCACAGACTTGATCACAGCTGGGCTGTTGCTTATCCACTTGGTCACTTCGAATCCACCCCTCTTGAGCAGAGTCATGAGTTCAGCTACAAGCTTGATTGCATCATCTTCTGTTTTGCATGAAACGAGACAGTCATCTACATAGAAGTTACGACCGACAGCATCCACTGCTTCTGAAGAATATTCGGTCTTGAGTTCTTCCGCTGTATGTCTTAGGGCAAAACTACAAACACTTGGGCTCCATGTCCCACCGAACAAGTGAACACACATCCTGTAAGCCTTAGGATGTTGGATAAGATCTCCTTCTGGCCACCACAGGAAGCGAAGAAAGTCTCTCTGATCACGAGGGACTCTAACTTGGTGAAACATTGCCCTTATGTCTCCCATAATGGCTATAGGTTCTTGGCGAAATCTGAGCAAAACACCAAGAAGGTTGTTCGTCAAGTCTGGACCTTGAAGTACCGCATCGTTCAAAGAAGTTCCATTGTACTTGGAAGCACAATCGAAGACAATTCTTGTCTTTTCTGGTTTATTTGGATTGAATACAGGGTGATGCGGTAAGTACCAGACTCCTTCATCCTTCCCAAGATCCTGGTCCTTAACCTCTTCAGCATACCCTTCATCCAACAAAGATCTCATTCCTTCACTGTACTTAGCATGTAGACAATCATCCTTTACCAGTCTTCTCTTCAGTGACTCTAGTCTGGCTAGTGCAACTTGGATGTTATTCGGCAGATCTTCAGGCCTCTTCCGAAATGGAATGGGAAGTTGATAGTGATCACCATCTCTGCAAACTCCTTCCTGCCAGGTCTTCAAGGCTTTCTGATCATTGATGGACATGCTCTTTTCATCATCATGAAGGTATTCTGTCCCTTCTAGCTTCCAAAATTTGTGAACTTGTTCTTCCAGGAGCATGTTACCATCATCAGAGATGAAGCTAGACGAGGCTTGGAAACTCTGTAAACTACTTCCATTTCCAAGTGGTCCATTTAACGTCCATCCAAGTATTGTCTTGACAGCATAAACTTCACCAGGTTTACCTGCTTTGATTTCAAGTGGCATCAGGGCTTCAGGCACATCTTGTCCAATCAGTATGGTTACTTGGTTCTTCCCCGTGACTGGAAGATCAATGCCACAAAGATGTTGATATTTCGAAATATCTTCCTCCCTGGCCATGTTTGCAGTACTGATGTTAAGGCTCGGACGAGTTAGAAATTCAGCCTCTATCTTCTTGTCTGCTGTGGAACCTTTAACCCTCAACTTGACAGCTTCACATTCCATTGCTCTTTTAGGGCTTTCCAGTGTTGAGACCTGAATGACTTTCTTTTTCCCCTTTGTCTGGAGCACATCTATTAATTCTTGCAGACAGAATGAGTTCGTAGAACCAGGGTCCAGCAAAGCTAAGGTCTCAATGCTTTCTCCACCATCTGCAGCACTGACAGTAACCGGAATTATTGGAAGGGCTACTCTGCAACCTCCGGCCCTCGTGGCATTGGAACTAGCATGAGATGCTACATCATAGTCAGTCTGAGTTGATGAGTCATTCGATTCTCTTCTTGTTCTCCAAGGTGTAGGATTTCCTGAAGATGGTCTCATCCTTCTCCCGGTATGGAGGAACTTGGTATGCCTTTGATTGCACCCCTTGACTGAGCAGGTCCTATTAAGGATGCACTTTGAGGATACATGACCAGGTAACAAGCAATTGAAACATAGCCTGTTCTTGAAGGCAAAATCAAAGCGTTCATCAGGCTCCATGGCTTTAAATTCCTGACAACCGAAAAGGTCATGGCTGTCCTGACACATGATGCAGTTCTTGGTCGATGAATTCACAGAGGTAGTAAACATGCTTGCCTGACCTCTACCTGACACAAATCTTTCCTTTACACTCCTTGCACTTCCTAGATTCTTTGGTCCACCCATAAGTAAGGCTCCAAATACAGGATCATTGAGTTCATCAGCTGCGCCGGTGATGAATTCAACTGCATGCTGGATGTTAGGCTGTCTGCCACTATCCCTGATGGTCTTTACGAAACGCAACCACCGGCTCTTCAGATGGAATGGCAAACGTTCAATGACCTTCACCAGCTCACTTCTGCTGCTCATCTCGTGAAGCATTCCAAGGGCCATCAAAGTTTCAGCACAGGTCTTTAGCTGATCAGCAAAATCCCTCAGATGTTTAGGATTGCTCTGAATAACTGGACCTTCCGTGACCTTCCTAATCCAGGCGTCACTGATCTTATGGTCACTTCCAAAGCGATCTATCAGAAGTGTTCTGGCATGAAAGTACCCATCATCTTGATGCATCATGAGACAACATTGGATTATGTCTTTGGCAGCTCCAGTACAAAGATGATACAACTTGAGCAGCTTGGCGTTATTGTCCAATGATGAATTTCCAATGACACTATCAAATGATCGTATGAACTCAAAGAAATTCAATGGGTTACCATCAAAAGACATAATGTTGGCACTTGAAATTGTGATGGCTTCCAACAGCTGTTGATGTTGTCTCTGTCCTTGCTGAAGATGATGTAAGATGTCAGAGTCCATCTTACCAGTTATCTTTTCATCTTGACTGGTCAGTGTCAGGTTTTCACTCGCTGGCTTCATTCTCGTTCTAACAGGAGTTGATGAACCTTGTTGGGGAGGTTCAGACTTGGAAGGCTCAGTCTTCTGTTCTATGGACCGAGTACCTCTATATACAGTTTCCTCCGCTTCAGCGATCTTTAATCTAGTCTTCAGAAGAAGCTCAGCTTTCCGTTGTTTAAGCTTCATTTCTTCTATCTCAAGTTCTTGTTGGTCTTTAAGAGCTGCTACTTCAGCGGCTAAGGCAGCTCTCTTAGCCTTAGCCCGTATCCTCCAACTCGCCGAGGTGGTGCTGCTTCCCCTTTGGCTTGCAGAGTCCTCAGGTCTAATACTGTCCGACTTGTGGTCCTTGAAGGTAACCTCTGGATCTGTGCTGTTATCCATGGCGGTACTCATGATGGAGGATATGACAGTCACACAAGTTGATATTGAACTGTTGTGGTGGACGATTTGGCGAACTAACTAGTTGCCCAAGACCCATAGTAATGACACCATGTACTGTAATTTGGTTATACACTGTAGCAGGCAAGATTCAATCTGCAATTTTAATAAAAAGATAAACAACAATAAATCATCTTGCATAAACTGACATGAAAATAACAAATCATGTATCTAATTAAATATACCCTGAAAATCCTAATAACTGTTATCATAACAAAGGAAAACAAACAATGCCTTTCTCACTATATATCTGACTACGGTAAATACATGCAACAAATAATAACTCACCGACGGTGACTTTGACATTCTTCAAGGTCAAATCATTATACTACTACGTACATGTACATTAAGACGCACTACCGTGCACGACAATTACGTAACCTACATACACGTGTACAATCTTTCACTTGAACGATTCATTCATGTCACATTTCATCATCTCAAATTAGTGTCATAAACATCATATTTCATTAAGCTATCTAGCTGTAAAGACAATATAACTCATAAACTTCAAGATAACATATTCATTTCTACTTACATCATTGGGCTTGTATCACAAAATTAAACGAAAACTTAGGCAACTCTGGGAGGCAACTATCCCATGGCGTGGAAAATCAGTAACACACAAAAATCCAGTACGCCCTCAAGCGACCTAATCCATACACTTTCTACAAAGCGACGCCTGTGACATTACAAGTATCTGCTTCAAGCAGAAACGTCATCCTGTACTCCACAATGCTGATCAGATTCCTGTCGCATAGCAACCTGACAAACATCTTCTTCCCCTCTCCCTCTCTCTCTCTCTCTCTCTCTCTCTCTCATCATCCCCTTCTCTCTCTCTCTCTCTCTCTCATCACCCCCCTTCTCTCTCTCTCTCTCTCCCCCTCGCCACTCGTGCTTTATTTTAGTGGCTGCATATATACATAGCAAGTAACACTTTTTAATGTTTGTTTTAGCGGCGTTTGTTTTATCGTTTTGTTGCAGGATAATCTGAAATCTATCAGTAAGACGCTGATCAGATTCCTGTCGCATAGCAACCTGACAAACATCATCTCCCCCTCTCTCTCTCTCTCTCTCTCATCATCCCCTTCTCTCTCTCCCCCTCACCTCTCAAGATTAATATTAATGGTTGTATTTACATAGCCTCCAAGTAACACCTTTTAACGTTTGTTTTATTGTTTTGTTGCAGGATAATCTCAAGTCTATCAGTAAGACGCTAATCAGATTCCTGTCTCATAGCAACCTGACAAACATCATCTTCTCCCTCTCCATCCTGACCAGTCTCTGTCTCAATGAGGAGCTAGGAGACAAGGTAAAGACAATCCCGTTTAAAAATTTGGCTGGAGTCAATTATAAAGAGAAACAGAAGGGGATTGGCATTGTGATCACGATTAGTGATCTGAATTATTTTTCACCTAGTTTCATAATACTAATAATAATATTCCGGTTTTATATAGCGCTTAATACACATGTCTCTATGCGCTTTACAGATATACTATTACCCCGGTCATTGGATTCAATACTTGCCCGCACACACTGTGTGCACAATCTCCACTCCCGGGGGAGCATTCCAACCAGGCGTTACTTGAAGCTCAAAAACTGTTTTACCAACAATGATGGTCGCATCCTACCGGGTACCCATTTAACACCTGGGTGGAGAGTAATAGTACTGTCACTACTGCAGTATATAGAGAAATACCAGTAGTAGCTTGGGCATAAATTTTTGAGTCACTTATGACATTGTATTACATCTTTCAAAATGATATGAGACTTTACCAAGTACTAAATGGCCATGGAACAAATCAATTGAAAAATTTGAAAATTGGTCCTGTGATGACCAATTTATTTTGGTTGACATTGTTACAAAAATTAAACAAAGAAAGCAATGTTGTGTATGGTATCAGTAACTCTCAAAGTTTCTATCTGTATTTTTTTTGTCAGCTCTTCAATGCCAGGAATATCAACCAGACTTTTCAGCTTATTTTCAACATCCTGATCAACGGTGATGGGGTTGTGACCCGTCGCTATGCCGTTGACCTTTTCATTGACCTTCTGAAAAGCCCTAGGATACAGCAAAGCCTACTTTTGTAAGTTCACTCAATTGATTCTCTTGAGAAAGATTTGTGAACAAAGAAATTTGTTAGGATTTGTTTTTTTTATTGTAAAGATATTTTCATAAATTACCTTTGGTTGTGTGTATTGTGTAAATTTAAAGACATTAGGTGTGAAAAGTTAATTGTTGACAATTGGTCTTGGCAGCATTCCCTGTAAAGAGAGTCCCAAATAGGCCAATCAAACTCGTGTCCTACTTTGATTATGTAAAACATATCAAATACAGGTGCTGTAATAAATTGTGCATGTTAACAGTTAAATAGTTATTGGTGACTTCTGAAACTTTTTTTGTTTATTATTTATGCTTAATATTTTGTTTATGATATACAGTGACACCTGTATATAAAAAAGTGCTCAAGGAAAATACGAAAATGGTCTTTATTGCCAAGTGGTCTTCATGTACAGGTTCCTTTAGTATAGGTTTTAATGAGAAACCATATTCAAGGGGAAAATGTGGCCTTTATAGACAGGCATTCTTGCTATACAGGTGGTCGCTAAAGCAGGTTTGACTTTACTATTATAATTTCCATGTAGGTTTGAACATTTCCAGCTGTGTATGCATAGAGTATTAGGATTGCTGCCGACACAAGATGAAGAATCAGTTTGCAAAGTAAGTATTTGGAAATATAGACCAGAAATAAACATGCGTGGGCATATAATAGAGAAGTTTGTATGATGAGAATACCCATTCGGAGATATACATGTTTTAGATACATGTAGCTGTATAATTTCACTGAATTAATGAATGAATGAATGAATACAAACAAATTTAGTCTCCAATATATTCATACAATATTACAATTCAATTACAATATATTTGACATGGTTGCTTTTATGTCATCATGTAAGTACGAAGCGTACACATGTGTACATCAACATATTTTGCTATTCCCAATTGTCACTTTGTAGTTTGAAGCAGATAGTCATAATTGGCATCTACAACTCCATTAGCCACCATACATGTTAACAGAACTTTGATTCATTTGTTTTTAGTTGTGCTCACATACTTTATCTAATTTTACAATTTTATTGTTTGATTAGTATGTTGATGATAAATATCTTTGCTCCTCCAAATGGGGTTCAGTGAAACTAGATTATCACAAACAAAGCTTCGAGATAAACGAGAGAAAGAGGAAATGAAATAATGAGAATTTGATAAAAATATAGGAAAATTGTATTTATATGATTTCACCCTTACCAAATATTAATCTTGCGGAGGATAATACAGCCTGATTTGTTTTATTTCCATATTTGTAGCTATTTGAGTTGATGCTAACGTTCTGCGGTGTGTCTGGACTCCGACCGACGATCTGCCGTAGCGTCATGACCTCGCCACAGGTCCAGCGAGGTCAGGAAACCCACCAATCAGAAGCCTTCTTTGCCGTGGTGGAGTGGGCCTCAAGGCCGATCCAGAGCAACAACACGGTCTCAATCCTAGCCCTGGATCTACTGCGGGAGGTCTACGAGGTAGGTCAGGAACTCGGTTTTTTTTAATTTTTTTTTTATTTAAACACGGTTAAAACACCTGCTTTCAGCCATAAGGCTGTTTTTCAGCAAGTCCATTCAAAAACATTCACACAATATCCATAAACAAAACAAAAATAATTCATAATAAAAATCTTAAATGTGTAAATAACTCTTAAATAAAATCACAAGCTTCTTATCATGAAACTAATCATCAGAGGTAGATTAAATGCAAAACAAGAGAGCGAGGGAGAGAGAGAAGGGAAGATAGAAAGAAAGAGGGAGAGAGACAGAGACAAAGATAGACAATAACAATTAAAACGTAGGGGGGGGGGGGGGGGGGAATGCCATCATAGAGGTGAAAATGAGTAAATTCTATTACAACACATTTGTTGAGCAAATCATAAATGCAAAAACTATTCTCAAGCATGAGGTACATTTGTTAGGGTTCTGACTCGAGCCACGAAAAGTTCGAAATTCCCCAAACTCAGTTAATTCCTTTGTGCTTCTTCAGATTACAATTGAAGGGGACAGTCTCCATGTCTGCATAATGCAGGTACCTACTTCCCTACAATACTTCTATAACTTTCCTACATTTTCTTCATCAGGTGTTATGGTCTAGTGGATAAGTCTCTGGACTGTGAACCACAAGGTACAGGGTTCAAATCCCTGCCTCAGTACTCATGTCCTTTTGCAAGACATTAATCTACATTTGCCACACTCGCCCCAGGTGTAGTAAATGGGTACCTGGTAGGATTCATTCCTTGAATGCACTGAGCGCTACGGTTGCCGGTGCTAAAGCCGGGATAATAATATCTCCGGTCCTTTGGAAGTGCATAGAGACGTTATATCACAATGTGATATGCGCTATACAAGAACGGTATATTTTTATGCCTCTGTTACGAAGTAACCGTCCGTACGTCCGGTCTCATGATCCGATTGATGGATTCCTGTCAAGTTTGGGTCATGTATGTATCTTGCAGATCTAATAAACTGATTAGATTTTAGGGTCATGAGGTCAAGGACCAAAGGGTTATACATGCATATGGAAAATAGCTTGTTATCACGATAGTCTGAGAACCTGTTAATGGATTACAATCAAGCTTGAATTTGAATAATTGCTTCTGTTTTGGTTTGTAAAAGTGCTCTATGGCGGAGGCATCCACCTAGTTACAAGAACGGTATATTATTGTTTTTATTATCATTATTATTATGTTTTCAGGAGATGCTAGATTCAGGTCTCGTCACCCAATTCTCCCCTCGTACCGATGTGACCATCCCCATGGCAACCAGATTAGTGCTACCGTTGCAGGAGCTAGATGGTCCTTTCATCAGACACAAACTCAACAAGATCTCAAGGCTCATGTGTCTACTTATGAATATCCTTTACTTTTCACTTTCACTTTCACTTAAAGATCAAAGTGATTTCACCAGTACTGAATTTATGTATTCTACCGGTTACTTCTATTTCCTTTATCATTTTTTAGAATTATTAGATTCAGTATAGCATTGAAATAAGCCTAAGACAAAACAAGCAAGCACATCACACATTCACAAGTACCAACAAAAGAACACTTAACTCCCACGGTTTCTTTCATAATGCAATCACATGACCAGTGGAGTGTTTCACAAAGTCTAAGATCGACTCTAAGTTGGACTTAACTATGGCAGGCCGTTCATGCCACTGTTTGCTCTCACCCTTTACTGGCATTGGTCTCTCAAAGGACGTACAAATCAGGGTCACACATCTACAGAATTCAGCTTTTGTGATAGTTCATTATTGAAGGAAAAAATATTATCTGAAGATCATAATTGAGAGACAAATGGTGAGAGCAACCACTGGCATGAATGGCCTGCCATAGTTAAGTCCAACTTAGTCCATCTTAGTCTTTGTGTAACACTCCCCAGTCATGTAATTGCATTGTGAGATAAACTGTGGTATATCAAAATGTCAGCTCCCATCAGAGAATGGCTAGCAAGGAAACTCCAAACTTTAGAGAGATTGTTTTCCTTGCTATCTAATCAAATAGGAGTAATTTCATGATGTTTTTACCTGGCTCACAATTTTTAATAAGTCTATCACTTCAAGTTTGCTGGGTTTCATTTTCCTTTAAAAAATGTTGAACGTGTTTGAAGGCTTAAAGTTAGGGACGGACTTACACGTATTTGATGAGAGACAAAAAAATGGTCCTATCACTGAAGGAATTTGAGATCCCCTTTAGGAAACACAAACTCCCAATGATCTCTAGGGCTATAAAAGGATATTCACTTTCTCTTTCACTTTCAATCAAAGATAAAAGTGAGTTCTGGTCATGTGATTGCGTCATGAAAGAAACTATGGGAGTCAAGTGTTTTTTTGTTTGTACTTCTGCATGTGCAATGTGCTTGCTCCTTTTGTCTTAGGCTTATTTCAATTTTATACTGAATCTAATAATTCTAAAAATGATAAAGGAAATAGAAGTATCCATAAATTCATACTGGTTTATAAGATTCAGTTTACATATTTGCATTATCAGCATCACAAACAAATTGCTGTCTCAATTTTGCTTTTGTTAACTGTATATGTGCTTGTACCGCAAGCATCCAAATAAGGTTAAAGCGATTGAAATATATTAAGCTTTTCATGAGAAAGGAGTGAAAAAGCTTGCCTACTAAATGTTAAGGTTGGTAGAAGCTTAAATGGCATATTATGATTACCCCAACCAATTAAAGCTGTCTGTAACATTAAGCTTTGTTAACCCTTTAGCAACTAAACCGCCTGAAACCGCTCCTCCTTTTACTCACTGAACCGCCCAAAACCGCCCGTCCGTTTTTTGACGCGCTGTAGTATCCTTCTATGGGGTCTATCGTGATAATGTTATACGATGTCTACAGCAGGATTCTGCATACAAAAATAGCGCATGTTTCATGTTGTTCAGAACGATGTCAAAATGAGAGCAATTTTGCAACATCTTCCAGTGAGTAATAGACCATTTTTACAATATCTCTAGTTGCTAATGGGTTAAAAATCTCTGAAGAATGGTATTCCTTGACCAAATCATTTCACCTCTGAGCCGCGACGAGGGAACCAGGTCGGAGTTGAGTCGGGTCATGACCTTTGACCCCTGTCTGGCCATCGTAGAGCACCAGCTTGATAACAACCAGGTCGGCATGAGTAAGACAACCAGGATGGCTGTAGGAGACTGCGATTGGAGGTGAGAATTCATCCAATTTCATTGAAAGCCCTACGCGGCACTAATGTCCCTTGGCAAGGCATTAATCTACATTTGCCACTCCATACCCAGGAATTCAATATCAATGCAATTTGATTTTCAGTCAGAGTTAAAGTTGAATTTAAATTCAAAATATATTAATGCAAGATACCCCTGTTCTGCTTTGGATTTGATGCTATTTCTTGTAAAACATTTTATGTTGTATTTTTGTTTTCTAAACAAAGATAGTCAGTTTGAAACCTGTTTCAATTTTCATCTCTTCAGAAAAAAGATGGCTTGTAATCGTCAGTATAGCCCCCCGACACACACACACACATACAGGTTCACATTACCATATTTTCAGGAACCATCATACACTAGTATCTGTTCTTTTTAATTGCTATATGACTTCAATTAACTGTAATCTTATTTCTGTGACAGTGATGCAGGTGTTGGAACGATTCTTCACATTGTGGATGTGATGGTGACTCTGCAATCAAATGTACCACAGATAAAGAACACACTGGTACAAATCTTGCAGGTAAGTTGTTTGGTTAAGGTTGGGACAAAAAGACATACTAGACAGAGAGCAAGAAAAGAGTGGGAGGGAGAGAAGAAGGGGGGGGGGGGAGGGGCAAGAGAAGTGAAGGACATACAGAGAGAGAGAGAGAGAGAGAGAGAAGAATGGAAGCAAGAGGTCAAGGGGAGAATTGAGAGAAAAACATGAATTTCATTCAGTGAAAAAGTAGAGAGAGAGAGAGAGAGAAAGTGACACCTGTCTCTAAAGACCACCCAAGGGAGAAAGGAAAAGTGGTCTTTACAGGTTTCTTTATGTTTCAATGAGAAACCATTTTCAAGGGAAACAACAAATGTGGTCTCTGTAGACAGGTGGTCTTTTTATAAAGGTGGTCGCTAAAGCAGGTTTGACTGTATTTATTGGCTATTTATTGTTATTGTTATCGTTATCTGTCTCCTTACAGGACCCCAGATTGGTTCCGTTCATGGCCCATGGTCTAAGTTCTAGGGACAGGGAGAGAGTCCATGTCAGTTTGAAGCTCATCAGGGCAGCTTCGACTCTACAAGACTTCCCCACAATCATGTGAGTATCAACCAACCAGTGATCCATTCATTCAATCAATTAACCAGTGAACTAGTCAATAAACCAGTGAATTGATCAATCACTCAACTTTATAGCCTTCGGACAATCAATAAATCAGCAAAAGAGTCATTGAATCTATTAAAAATAATTTTAAAAAATAAGCATTTCTATAGTGCTGTCTATCTAGAAATTCTATTCCGAGGCGCATTTATTATTACCCCAGCTTTAGCCTAGCTGCCATTTCAAAGAATTAATTCCTGCCAGGTACCCATTTACCTCACCTGGGTAGAGTTTGGCAAATAAAGATTAATGCCTGGCCAAATTCATTAATCTGTCAATCAGTAAGAGTTAATAAAATTTTCAATCAAATCAATTGGTCAATTCATCAATCAATCAATTGGTCAGTTAATGAATTCCACAAAATATGCCTAATGAATTACACAGTGGTTCAATTAAACACACATTAATACCTATGCAAATCATTGATCAGATATTAAAAGAAACAGAAGATATACAGAACATACATTGAATCTGTAAATCGAAAAATCTTATTACGTTAACAATTTCAACAAGTTTTTAAAGGGATTTAGCTCATGCTGCCATCATAATTATAAACCTTACGTTATTCAGGAATCCCATGACTTTTACAAGCCGACCACCTGTCTGATTATCAAGATATTTATGATCTGTCAAACTGGAAACATTGTTAAACAATGCCTTTAATATTTCACTTTTCTCACCTCAACTTTGTTTTAGCCTTGGAGAATGCATAGCCTCTAACAATTCCCACATCCTGCAAACCTCACAACATGACATCTCCTCGGACCACACAGCACCCCACCCTCACAACCTCAACCAGTCCCACACCAACGGCTACGACATGTCTGTCATGGGGTCAAACCTAGAGGCCACAAGGTCAAAGGTCACCAAGGCAGACAATGCTGGTCTGGACAAGCTGATCGATAGAATGCAGACTGGCTTGGATGTGAGTTTTATCATGATTTATTGGTTGTTATATAATATTGTTTTGTGGTAGAGGGGGTAAGGAGGGGGAGGGGAAGGTGAGAGAGGGGTCACAGCAAGAAAGGTTAAAGGTCATATAAGTCGGCTGCATTGTTGGATGAATGAAAACATCTTGTTTGCTTAATTTTTTTTATTTTTTATAGATTAAATCTAGAGGTCCTGATGTAAAAGGTCACTAACTGAAAATTGTAAATTTTTATAAACATTTGTTTCCTTAGCATAATTCCTACAATAAAAATGACAATGACTATGATATGTATTCCTTTATCGACCCCTTCTGGGGCATGGAAGAAATACAGTTAAATAGAACAAATATAATGTTCAACAATGATATTTAAAAAAAAAAAAAAATGTTTAGCAGCAAACAACAAACAAATTGAGGGGTCAGTGACACAAAGACGTAACTCCATTTTGGCCATTTTGAGAATTTTTTTTTTTGTGTCACTGAGCTCTTGGGCCTTAAGGAGTTAAGTCTATGTTTCACTAGCCGTTGACTTCAATGGGGTGTTGGGTGGAGTTAAGTCTTTGTGTTTCCTGGAAAGCCCACATTTTTCTGAACATTTTGATATCAAATACTCATTTGGGCAAAATATGGAGTTACGTCTTTGTCTCACTGAACCCTCAAAATCATCCAATTAGTTTGGTCTTTCTCATGTTGACAAGGTGAATTAACTTTTTTTCCTCTCTCACAGCTCAAAGACGTCAAAGCGTCTGAGATTATGGATGTCTACGAACACAAACTTTCAGCTCTTGCAGTAAGTATCTGAAACGATAATGCTTGCTAACTGTAAGCTAGCTGTAAGCGTGATCAAGCTTGCAGCAATTCCTTGGTCAATTCAAATCTATTCTTGCCGCATGCTAATCTGTAGAGCTGTTGTGGTCTATTAAATAAGTCTCCAGACTATACTATGCACTACTGTCCTTTGGCAGGACATTAATCTACATTTGCCACTCTCGACCCAGGTGTAGTTAGTTGGTACCTGGTAGGATTTGTTCCTTTAATGTACTGGGCGCTACGGTTGCCGGAGCTAAAGCCGTGGTAACAATATCCAAAGTCCTTTGGAAGCGATTAGAAATGATATATCATAATGTGATATGTGCTATAAAAGAACGGTATAAAAAAACAATAATAATATTCCGCTTTTATATAGCGCTTTATACAATGTCTCTGAAAAGTTCTGAAAAGTTCAGATTTTCTTCATATAAGAGATAACCTTGCCTTCACCTCAATTTAAAGTGTGCACAATGTTACTCGAGAACTAGTATTGCTTGTAGATTGAAAGAAAAGTCCATTGATTTTTGTCGAACAAGGGGCTGGTTGTTTTATACTCTAAAAGATAGTGGTACAGGGATTCGTTGTCTGAGGACAATAGGTACTTTTAGATTTGCACAACGACAACGTGGATTGCTACGATCGACGTCCTTTTAATGCACTGCCTTGAATGGACCTCACACGTATCAGTCCACGCAAATCTAAAAGTCCCTACTATTGTAGGACAAACAGGTAAACCAACCACAATGCATACACTGTGATTACAGTTGATTAAAAAGTATTATATACCTCACTTAAGTAATCCAGCCATCTGATTGGTCGAAATTGCATTCATAAACTTCAACTGTTCCTGTAAAATTCCCGGTAACCATGCATAAAACATTTAATATTTTTAATAACCATGGTTATTAAAAAAATAGTTCAGTCTCCATGGTTACCCCATAGGTTTACATGTTAAAAAATGGTTTGAGCGATCAAAGATACCATACGTGTGCGAAAAATTGGTCGGTATTTTCATACAAGACAAGACAATTCCAAACAAGACAAAAATGGCTCAAGAATCTCTCCCAAGATTTCAACTTATCAAATGCAAGACTCGCTGACAGCAAGAACAACAAAAAGGGTACGTGAAATTATCCATAAACATGTTCGTTTAGTTGCTGAAAAAGCATAGACGTATAGACTGTATACGAAAATAGATCTAGTTGTCAGGGTGTTGATCGCGCACCCGATGTTGTGTGTTAAAATTATTTCCATAGAGATTGTACGCAATGCATTCCCTATGCAGTCTACGTGCATTCCGCGACCATGCAAAAAAGGTCAAGTTTTTTTTTCAATTCGAGATTCAAACCTTTATAATCTGTTGTGATCCTGAAGGTGATACTCAATAAGTGAGGTGTCATATGAAAGCGCAGGTTCTTCTCCATATTCCCCACAGGGCCGGCCCACCCACAAAATTGTAAAAATATCTTGCTAAGACTAGAATCTAGATCTAGTCTACTCTCAAAGATACGAAAATAGATCCAGTTGTCAGGGTGACTGATCGCGCACCCGATGCATGTTGTGTGTTAAGGTCAAGTTTTTTTTTTCAATTTGAGATTCAAACCTTTATAATCTGTTGTGATCCTGAAGGTGATACTCAATAAGTGAGGTGTCATATGAAAGCGCAGGTTCTTCTCCATATTCCCCACAGGGCCGGCCCACTCCCAAAATGTAAAAATATCTTGCTTAGACTAGAATTTTAGATCTAGTCTACTCTCAAAGATACACTCGTAAAAAACAACCGTGCAGATAAACTAGAGAAAGGCCAAGGTGGTGTCATTAGTTGACTCTTTTGTTTTCGGCATATAAAAGTATTAATGACTGCTTTAATATTCGAGAAATAGTTGTTTTTATACGCTCTCGGGAAGGTTACAATTGGGCTATTCCCCTCGGCACGCCTCGGGTAATAGCACAATTCTAACCTTCCCTTGAGCGTATAAAAACAACTATTTCTCTCAAAGCAGTCATTAATACTATACTGTTTCAATTGTTTCATTTCATTTTCTTTTATCTCCTAGACGAAGGAGAGTCATCTGCAGGATCTACTGGAGGCAAAAGCTATGGCCCTAGCCCAAGCAGACAGATTGATTGCTCAGTACAGGTGTAGGAAAGCTCAGGCAGATAACGAGGTAAGAAAAGGGGGAGGGACCCCATCAAACATATACATCAATTACATGGATGACTTGATGGGCTTACATCGATGTAACCGCTCTCACAGTGTAATCACATTCTGAGGACTCTTTCAAGTTTATTTCACATTTCACAAATAAAAAGAATTCACATAATTGACAAGATTAGAACATAATATGAAATATACTAAAAGTGTCACATTATATAATTAATTCTTTGAAAAGACGTCAAAATTAATTGTAATGAATAGAAGGTTTACAGAGTGAATGTGAGGAACCTATTAAAAAGCTCAGCTTGTAGATTATAGGTTTCCATAAATAAAACTAACATTTAGTTGAAGTAGTTGTAATGGTAGAGGACGTAACAGTAATAATAGGTGGGCAAGAAGCCCTGACATAAGCAAAAATAGCAAAAATAGCAAATACAGCAAGCAAATTAATTTGTTACCAAAGAAATGAGACAATAGTCACTTTAAAATATTGAGGTCATTAAACGAGGTCATTGAACTCAGTTTTGACTTAACACAAGCCCCGACGTTGGTAATAGATGGGAGAAATGACTCTTGGTAGATACCTTAGTAGACCCAGTATTGATCTTGGAATCTCCCCCATGGTGGAAGTCATTCACCCTTCAAGCGTTTTCAGATTTTTTTTTTTAGGTGTGTTTTTTTTAGGTGGGAAAGGTGGGGGGGGGGGGGGGGGGGGCATGCATACACACATAAAGATATATTAGAGCTATAAAAAAAAAAGAGAACAAGATATTCATTGGAATTTCCAGAATGCATCACAATTATTTCATGAGAGGTTTATGTTAAAGTGTCCCAATCTCAAATTTAAAATGATCACAATTCAATGATAAATGCTTCTTTGATGTAGGCTCGCAAGCTAAGCTCCATGATCCAAGAGTCAGAGAAGAGGAGCGAGGGATATCGAGATGAGAATGATATTTAAATGATCGTAACTGGAGACACTCATATTACTAACACTTACATGTACAGTCAAAATGATCACAATTCAATGATAATGCTTCTTTGCTGTATAGGCTCGCAAGCTGCGCTCCATGATCCAAGAGTCGGAGAAGAGGAGCGAGGAATATCGGGATGAGCTTAGTGGGAAGATGGCAGAGAAAGAGAGGATGGCTAGTGAGATGAAGAACATGATGGCTCAGATAGAGAGGTTGGAAGCGGTTGCTAGGGAGCACGAGAGGTTAACGACCGCTCATGCTGAACTCGGTCAGAGGTAAGCCTCATTATTATATTAATGGTCAAACCTGTATAGAAAGACCACCTGTCTATAAAGACCACATTTTTTTCTCCTTGTATATGGTTTATCATTGAAAGTTGTACGAAAGGAACCTGTACAATAAGACCACTTTTCATGTTTCCCTTGAGTGGTCTTTATATACAGGTTTCACTGTATTATTTAGTGATTTGCTGACTGAATTTTTAAGGTCTCTCCTGATATAACTTACTGAGATATCAGTCAATAGACCGGTTTACTAACATATTCAAATTTATGGATGTTTCTTTCCTGGGGGGCCTAGTGATGAGTTATTTCATTAACCACTGTTATAAATAAGTGAACTACACTACTCGGAATCCAGTCTGCATACGTTGTTTGTTTCTATGTTGGGTAGGCCTAGGGCAAGCTTTAGGTTGTCATAAACTACCTATGTTATAAAAGTATGCTTAAAATTTGAATATGTTATTAAACCGGTCCATTTCTAGGGTCCCTCCTGGTATAACTGACTAAGATATGCAAGTATACCACTTGACTGAGGTTCCCCCACTCTTTTATGATAAGGGGAGTGGTTTCATAATGTGCATGGTTGTAATTCTCCTTCACAGGGGACCACCGTTTGACGTCTTATCCAATGTTTTCAGCTACTCACTCGTATAGATTGGATGAAACTTAGAAACAGCATAGTGTAATTCTCTTGGAGCAACATGTAATGTCATAAAAAGACTGTTATTGTTATCATTTTATTTACATATTTACTTGTTGATGCATTGATCACTTTTTTTACTTGTTTACTTTCAGGTTAGAGAGTTTGAGAGAGACATTGGAAGCTGAGAAGCAGGAGAGAGCCAGTCTCTTGGAGCTTCATGAGATGCTGACCAAGCACAGTGAAGCATTGAAAGACAAGCATGAGACGTGAGTAGAATTTACAGTATTTTTATGACTGGCTACAATTTGCACATGGGCTATGCATGTACTGTTTACTGTGAAATCTGTGGTCTGTATTGTAAGTAGTTGCGATTGATTCAAATCAATTGCAACCTTTTTATCAGATGCGCCCTGGTTATAACAAGTTCAATCAATATATATATGCAGCAGATCCAATGGTGTTGAGTACAGCAGTTAGCCCAAAATAAGGGGGATGGATGGCATCAATTTGATACCCCCCCCCCTCCCCATATTGTTATTGCTGCTATATACGGCATGTGAAAACAGAGGAGATTTTGCAGTTTGGGGAATAGTGGGAATGTAAGTTCAGGCAATTAGATACTCAAAGACAGTACTCTTTGCCAGTCAGCAACACTAATTTCGCTATCAATACCAAAATCTTTCCCACAGGACAATCGGGCGACTGGAGGAGCTTGAAGGACAGCACAAGGGCACGGTCAAGCAGCTCCGTCTGACCGAGGGTCGTCTGGGTGAGCTGCAGGAGGAGCTGAAGGAGACGGAGAGCACCCTGAGGAAGACCGAGAGGGAGAGGGAAGAGCTGGAGGGGGCCATTGATAAGCTGAGAGGGGAGCTGGCCAAGGCGGAGCAAGCCAAGAAGAAACTCTCTCAACAGGTCAGATGCTAATTTTAAAAATCCATTTTGTTGTTGTCCAAATTACCATCCACCATGGTATCAAACAATGAAATTATCATTGATTATCATTGATTGATACCACGGTTACCATGGTGGATGGTAATTTGGACCAAAAAAAACATGGTTACCATGGTTCTTGTTTATTTCAACCTGACTAAAACTTATTGCTTAAGGCAGTTTTTGTACACATTATTATGTGGAGAACTGCTCAAAGCAACACTGTGGCAAACGATTCTGTTTATTACCCACATACATTGTTTTTTTAATTCAAGTAGTTGCTAAGATTATTTTTATCCCCTCGCCGACGAAGTCGAAGGGGATATAGTAACGCCGCCATCCGCCTTCCTTCCGTCCGTCCGTCCTTCCTTCCTTCCGTCCGTCCGTCCTTCCTTCCGTGCGTCCGTAACAAATTTGGTTTCTGATTGATAACTTCAGTAATGTTTGACGGATTTTAATGAAATTTGATATGAAGGTTCATGGTATCAAAACACAGCCTAAGTTCGATTTCGGAGTATGTAGGTCAAAGGTCATAGCTCATTAAATATGCGAATCTGGTTTCCATTTGATAACTTGAGTAATGTTTGACAAATTTTAATGAAATCTAATATGAAGGTACATGGTATCAAAATACATGTACAGCCTAAGTTCTTTTTCTGAGTATGTAGGTCAAAGGTGAAAGGTCATAGCTCATTAAATATGCAAAAACACCTAATTATATATGTGAAAATGTGGTTAACTTCCTTGCCTAGTAATATAATAGTATAGTCCAATGTTCTGATGTATATAGGCAATTTGTACCCTGCGGGATGCTGCGCTTTGCGTTGACTTGTTAAAGGTACTATGTCCCATTTGCAGGCCAAAAAAATGAAAAAGTTAAATTCCAACTGCATTTGAAAGACAATACTTATTTAGAACTTCCCTAAAAAAGGTGGGGCTTAAAAATGTCTTCAAGTGGGAAAATAATGACTATTAGTTGTCAAATCGACTTTAGGGCTATAGAGCCCAAAAGTAATAGTCTTGATTTTCAGACAATTGTCCCGAATCGTCATACGTTTTATGCTGCGCAAAGATTCAATCAGTTTAATCTTGGCCATCACAAGAAGTGGGTTATTGATGTAGACAAATGCTCATGTACCCTTTACAACTCTTTTCATGCATGTTATTACCAAAGAAGAAAAAAAGCCAGCCAGTCACTCAATAGTGTCTGACAGTGAAGTCTAGCAAGTAAACGGGTTTCCTTGCATAATTTGAATATGACGACACTGCTAACGTTTAAATTTCACAGATAGGACATACATGACATATACATAATTCCTGCAAAGTTCTACAGAATTTGAGGTTGGCTGCAAAAGGGACATAGTACCTTTAAGATATGAATGTGTTAGCAAAGAAAATAATACTAAGCTGGAAGAATTGTTGAGTATACCTTTATTTTTAGCCTATGATATGTTTCACTCAATCATTGAGTTATTAATGTAAATATGTATTGAAATTATGGAAATAAAAACCTCGCTTGAGGATAAGAAAAACAAAACTGTGGCAAAAGGTGTACATTGACCAAACTATAACTCTTTATTATGGTCATCATTTTTTTGGTAAAAGCTTCTGCTGAACTTTGGAACAAACTACCTTTATATGTCAAAAACTTTCAGACTGTCAACCAATTCAAAACTTATCTTAAGACACATTTATTCAAATTTGCTTTTGATAATTAATTTACTCTGTTCACATTGATGTATATTTGATATGTATTGTAATTTGTAGGTTTATTTGTAATTTTTTGTTATATAAATAATTGTTTGTCATTCTATTTTGTTTGTATAGCGCTTAGAGACTTTGGTGGAAAGCGCTTTATAAGCACTGTTTTACTATTTATTATAATGGTGCACTTCATATCTCTGTATCCTACTACACTCAGATAAGTGCATAAGCATAGGAGCCTTTGTGCATTTACACATAAACTGTTTTTATTGTATTTTACTGAGATGTTTTTTGAAACACAGTTTCCCATGTCATTTGTACCATGTCCTGTTCCTTATGCACGTTTTTTTTTATTATGTTCCCCTCCTATTTTGGTTTTTATATAAATGCCATCAAATAGGCCCATTTAACATTAACCTCTTATGAAATAAAATATTTGCAAAACAACCGTAACTCTTTAGCTTTGTTACAAATATGGATGGGATTAAAGAAGCGAATAGAACTTATTTTGTGAGATATAATAAAATTCTTGGATTTCTCTTGTTTTTAGGTGTCGAAGCTGGAGACAGATTGCCGGCAGCAGAAGAGCACCATAAGAGAGAAGGACGCCCTCATTAGTCAACAAAAGGAACAGCTTAGTCAACAACAACAACTGACTCTCATGATACACAGTCTGACTAGTAAACAAAAACAAGAGAAATAATTGGGGTTGTGTTTTCCTCCATATCTTTGCTCCAATGGGCAATTTTTTATTTTTTACAACAAATACAAAAATTCACATTTACATTTTATACAACCAATGTCAAAACAATATTTGTATACATTATTCAAATACTTGCTTCAACATAAGCCATTTTAAAGTGAATTCATTTCTGTTTCTATTTATATCATTAATGTACTGCTCATCCTTATAATATGTCTTTATCATATTTGTTATTTTACGAAAAACAGGAAGGGTCTTATTAACTCTAGAAAAAACTAGTTGTTGCTTTAAGAGTATAATAATACAAGAGAAATAATGTCAGTCATCATAACAGCATCCCCCCCATTCCCCCGCATGTTATGTATGGTACAATGGCGCCTTACCTGTTTAACATGAATGAAGACTTAAAGGGATCCGTTAACTTTGTCTCAGAATCTGAAACAATATCCTGGATAACACGTAGGGCCGTGCATCTCAGATTTAACATTCTTAAACGATGCCTTTAATCTCAAATGGGTTTTCACACTTGTCATGTACAATGTACAAAATATATCCACAAACTAATTTGGTACTTCAGAGAAGTAAAAAAGAGTGTAGTGGCATAAAAATCAATTGATTCCAGGGGTCCGTTTCACAAAGCATTTGTTCAATGACAAATGACAAAAATTAGTGACAAATCTGCTGATAACCAATCGGAAGCAAGGATTTCAGTAGCTTATAACTAAGACTGTCATTTGTCACTGATGACAAGTTTTGTGAAACGCCCCCCAGGACAACTCCCTTCCCTCCTCTGAAGGTTGAAAGCGCGTACACCAATAAATGCTGTATCCATGGACACTAGCACCCTGCCTGCGTCTAAAACAAGAGGAACCAGACGGAAGGAGAGAGAGAGAGAGAGAGAGAGAGAGAGATGGGGGATAAAAGAGAAGAATTGTTATTTTGCTAGTTGATAATTTATTTATTTTCACCATATGAATTATTGAAATTTGCTGTCCCCTAGCATTACACAGACATACAACCACTGCAAAGTATGATGAAAACCAAAATATTAAAGTACAAACAAAGATGAAATTATTGTACATTTTTGTCATTGTATTTCACGCTTTCTTTGATGACATGAAATCAGGTATCTTAGTAGAATTGTAGAAAAGCCTCAGAAACTCTGCACACTAGAGTTAAGACCCCATTATTTTTTGTCTTGGTCAATTTAAACTGCTGAGTGTCAAAGAATGTGCCTCATTTTTTAATTGATATTTATATGTATCTAAATGTTCATACTTTGTATATATTGTACACATCTATTACCAGTATTTTGTGCAAAAATTATTTGTAAGCATTAATAGATGTCATTCAAATATGATATTCATGTGTACATATTCATATTGTAATTACAGCATGTATATCATAATGGAATAAAGCTGTATTTCAATGTGTCAATGGTCCTGTTTGTTGCAATTTTGTATATGAATTCTAATATGTACTTTGGGTAGTAACTATGACAGTGCAGACAGGTTGAGAGAGTGAAGAGAGGTAGGGAGGGAGACATACGCAGAGAGAGGTAGGGAGGGAGACAGACACAGAGAGAGGTAGGGAGGGAGACAGAGAGAGAGAGGTAGGGAGGGAGACAGAGAGAGAGGTAGGGAGGGAGACAGACACAGAGAGAGGTAGGGAGGGAGACAGAGAGAGAGAGGTAGGGAGGGAGACAGAGAGAGAGAGGTAGGGAGGGAGACATACGCAGAGAGAGGTAGGGAGGGAGACAGACACAGAGAGAGGTAGGGAGGGAGACAGAGAGAGAGAGAGGTAGGGAGGGAGACAGACACAGAGAGAGGTAGGGAGGGAGACAGACACAGAGAGAGGTAGGGAGGGAGACAGACACAGAGAGAGGTAGGGAGGGAGACAGAGAGAGAGAGAGAGGTAGGGAGGGAGACAGACACTGAGAGAGGTAGGGAGGGAGACAGACACAGAGAGAGAGAGAGGTAGGGAGACATACACTGAGAGAGGTAGGGAGGGAGACAGACACAGAGAGAGGTAGAGAGGGAGACAGAGAGAGAGAGAGAGAGAGAGGTAGGGAGGGAGACAGACAGAGAGAGAGAGGTAGGGAGGGAGACAGACACTGAGAGAGGTAGGGAGGGAGACAGACACACAGAGAGAGAGAGGTAGGGAGACAGACACTGAGAGAGGTAGGGAGGGAGACAGACACAGGGAGGGAGACAGACACAGAGAGAGGTAGGGAGGGAGACACACAGAGAGAGAGGTAGGGAGGGATACAGAGAGACAGAGAGAGAGAGAGGTAGGGAGGGAGACATACACAGAGAGAGGTAGGGAAGAAGACAGAGAGAGAGGTGTAGGGAGGAGGAAAGAGAGGGAGGGAGACACAGAGAGAGAGAGAGGTAGGGAGGGAGACAGAGAGGTAGGGAGACAGACACAGAGAGAGGTAGAGAGGGAGACAGAGAGAGAGAGAGAGAGAGAGAGGTAGGGAGGGAGACAGACAGAGAGAGAGAGGTAGGGAGGGAGACAGACACTGAGAGAGGTAGGGAGGGAGACAGACACAGGGAGGGAGACAGACACAGAGAGAGGTAGGGAGGGAGACAGACACAGGGAGGGAGACAGACACAGAGAGAGGTAGGGAGGGAGACACAGAGAGAGAGGTAGGGAGGGATACAGAGAGACAGAGAGAGAGAGAGGTAGGGAGGGAGACATACACAGAGAGAGGTAGGGAAGAAGACAGAGAGAGAGGTGTAGGGAGGAGGAAAGAGAGGGAGGGAGACACAGAGAGAGAGAGAGGTAGGGAGGGAGACAGAGAGGTAGGGAGGGAGACAGAGAGGTAGGAAGGGAGACAGAGAGAGAGAGAGAGGTAGGGAGGGAGACAGAGAGGTAGGAAGGGAGACAGAGAGAGAGGTAGGGAGGGAGACAGACAGAGAGAGAGGTAGGGAGGGACACAGACACAGAGAGAGGTAGGGAGGGACACAGGGAGAGGTAGGAAGGGATACAGAGAGGTATAGGGAGGGAGACAGACATAGAGGTGAAGGGAGGAAGAGAGAGAGAGGTAGGGAGGGAGACAGACACAGAGAGAGATGGGGAGGAAGAAAGAGAGACGGTAGGGAGGGAGACAGACACAGAGAGAGGTAGGGAGGGAGACAGAGAAAGAGATACACAGAGAGAGAGAGAGAGACAGACAGAGAGGTAGGGAGGGAGACAGAGAGCTAGGAAGGGAGACAGAGAGAGAGTAGGGAGGGAGACAGACAGAGAGGTGAAGGGAGGAAGAAAGAGAGAGAAAGAGAGAGAGGGAGGGAGACATAGAGAGAGAGAGGTAGGGAGGGAGACAGACACAGAGAGAGGTAGACAGAGAGAGAGATAGAGAGATAGGGAGGGAGAGAGAGAGAGAGGTAGAAAGGGAGACTGAGAGAGAGGGAGGGAGACAGACACTGAGAGAGGTAGGGAGGGAGACAGACACAGAGAGAGGTAGAGAGGGAGACAGAGAGAGAGAGAGAGAGAGAGGTAGGGAGGGAGACAGACAGAGAGAGAGAGGTAGGGAGGGAGACAGACACTGAGAGAGGTAGGGAGGGAGACAGACACAGAGAGAGAGAGAGGTAGGGAGACAGACACTGAGAGAGGTAGGGAGGGAGACAGACACAGAGAGAGGTAGAGAGGGAGACAGAGAGAGAGAGAGAGAGAGAGGTAGGGAGGGAGACAGACAGAGAGAGAGAGGTAGGGAGGGAGACAGACACTGAGAGAGGTAGGGAGGGAGACAGACACAGAGAGAGGTAGGGAGGGAGACACAGAGAGAGAGAGGTAGGGAGGGATACAGAGAGACAGAGAGAGAGAGAGGTAGGGAGGGAGACATACCCAGAGAGAGGTAGGGAAGAAGACAGAGAGAGAGGTGTAGGGAGGAGGAAAGAGAGGGAGGGAGACACAGAGAGAGAGAGAGGTAGGGAGGGAGACAGAGAGGTAGGGAGACAGACACAGAGAGAGAGGTAGGGAGGGAGACAGACACTGAGAGAGGTAGGGAGGGAGACAGAGACAGGGAGGGAGACAGACACAGAGAGAGGTAGGGAGGGAGACACAGAGAGAGAGAGGTAGGGAGGGATACAGAGAGACAGAGAGAGAGAGAGGTAGGGAGGGAGACATACACAGAGAGAGGTAGGGAAGAAGACAGAGAGAGAGGTGTAGGGAGGAGGAAAGAGAGGGAGGGAGACACAGAGAGAGAGAGAGGTAGGGAGGGAGACAGAGAGGTAGGGAGGGAGACAGAGAGGTAGGAAGGGAGACAGAGAGAGAGAGAGAGGTAGGGAGGGAGACAGAGAGGTAGGAAGGGAGACAGAGAGAGAGGTAGGGAGGGAGACAGACAGAGAGAGAGGTAGGGAGGGACACAGACACAGAGAGAGGTAGGGAGGGACACAGAGAGAGGTAGGAAGGGATACAGAGAGGTATAGGGAGGGAGACAGACATAGAGGTGAAGGGAGGAAGAGAGAGAGAGGTAGGGAGGGAGACAGACACAGAGAGAGATGGGGAGGAAGAAAGAGAGACGGTAGGGAGGGAGACAGACACAGAGAGAGGTAGGGAGGGAGACAGAGAAAGAGATACACAGAGAGAGAGAGAGAGACAGACAGAGAGGTAGGGAGGGAGACAGACACAGGGAGGGAGACAGACACAGAGAGAGGTAGGGAGGGAGACAGACACAGGGAGGGAGACAGACACAGAGAGAGGTAGGGAGGGAGACACAGAGAGAGAGAGGTAGGGAGGGATACAGAGAGACAGAGAGAGAGAGAGGTAGGGAGGGAGACATACACAGAGAGAGGTAGGGAAGAAGACAGAGAGAGAGGTGTAGGGAGGAGGAAAGAGAGGGAGGGAGACACAGAGAGAGAGAGAGGTAGGGAGGGAGACAGAGAGGTAGGGAGACAGACACAGAGAGAGGTAGAGAGGGAGACAGAGAGAGAGAGAGAGAGAGGTAGGGAGGGAGACAGACAGAGAGAGAGAGGTAGGGAGGGAGACAGACACTGAGAGAGGTAGGGAGGGAGACAGACACAGGGAGGGAGACAGACACAGAGAGAGGTAGGGAGGGAGACAGACACAGGGAGGGAGACAGACACAGAGAGAGGTAGGGAGGGAGACACAGAGAGAGAGAGGTAGGGAGGGATACAGAGAGACAGAGAGAGAGAGAGGTAGGGAGGGAGACATACACAGAGAGAGGTAGGGAAGAAGACAGAGAGAGAGGTGTAGGGAGGAGGAAAGAGAGGGAGGGAGACACAGAGAGAGAGAGAGGTAGGGAGGGAGACAGAGAGGTAGGGAGGGAGACAGAGAGGTAGGAAGGGAGACAGAGAGAGAGAGAGAGGTAGGGAGGGAGACAGAGAGGTAGGAAGGGAGACAGAGAGAGAGGTAGGGAGGGAGACAGACAGAGAGAGAGGTAGGGAGGGACACAGACACAGAGAGAGGTAGGGAGGGACACAGAGAGAGGTAGGAAGGGATACAGAGAGGTATAGGGAGGGAGACAGACATAGAGGTGAAGGGAGGAAGAGAGAGAGAGGTAGGGAGGGAGACAGACACAGAGAGAGATGGGGAGGAAGAAAGAGAGACGGTAGGGAGGGAGACAGACACAGAGAGAGATGGGGAGGAAGAAAGAGAGACGGTAGGGAGGGAGACAGACACAGAGAGAGGTAGGGAGGGAGACAGAGAAAGAGATACACAGAGAGAGAGAGAGAGACAGACAGAGAGGTAGGGAGGGAGACAGAGAGCTAGGAAGGGAGACAGAGAGAGAGTAGGGAGGGAGACAGACAGAGAGGTGAAGGGAGGAAGAAAGAGAGAGAAAGAGAGAGAGGGAGGGAGACATAGAGAGAGAGAGGTAGGGAGGGAGACAGACACAGAGAGAGGTAGACAGAGAGAGAGATAGAGAGATAGGGAGGGAGAGAGAGAGAGGTAGAAAGGGAGACAGAGAGAGAGGTAGGGAGGGAGACATACAGAGAGAGAGAGAGGTAGGGAGGGAGACAGACATAGAGGTGTAGGGAGGAAGAAAGAGAGAGAGAGGGAGGGAGACACAGCGAGAGAGAGAGAGAGAGAGAGGTGTAGGGAGGGAGACAAAGAGGAAGGGAGGAAGACAGAGAGAGAGAGAGAGAGGTAGGGAGACAGAGAGAGAGAGAGAGAGAGAGAGAGGGAGGGAGAGAGACGCAAGCGCAAGGCGATGAGAAAATAAAAGAGGTGTCGTGGTCGAGTGGATACGTCGACGGACTGCTTCATTACAAATTATTTCATTCACCTGTGACGAATAATTGTAGATCAATATTCAGAATGAAAATTCCATAATATTGTTCGGTAAGGCAAGCCGTACTGTTTGTCCCACCTAGCAACATCGAATGTATGTAATTTGCGTTCTCAATATTGAAATACATTTATTCGTAAAAGGTGAATGAAATAATTAGTTATGAAACACTTAACTTATATTACGAAAATGGGCTATTCGAGTATTCCACTCAGTGACCTGGGAATATGTAATTGACTACAGTATGAACACATAAAATCCAAATCATTCTTAGTTCTTAATCACGCACGTGATTGCTGCGGTCGCGTCGTCCGTAGTCGTATACCGATTTGCCCCGAGTCAGGCCACGGGAAATACACGTGGTCTCGTCAGGTTACACTCCCTTTAAAAGTGCATGAAGGTATTTTTTTATCAGTAAACGCCACCCTAGCTCATATCAGACTGATAGGTATATTTTGGGGGTCAAATTTTATACGTGAATCAATCGTTACTTAGGAACATGAATGAATTCTAGCCGATGAAAACACCCCCGTTTAACTACTGTATGGATAAACATTACACATGGTAAGTGATATTTCATTATTAGCATAATTTTCTGAATATCTAACACCATGCAGTTGAGTTTGACGTAATTTCGTTTAATCGAAATTAAAGCGGAGAGAACTAACAAGAAATGAAAGGGGCATGCGGAGTTGCGTTTATTAGGAAATGCTAATCACTAATCATATCCCGCCGATGCGGGTTTGTATATATCGCGAAGAAATTTTCAATTGTATTATGCTTACATTCTCTCAGTCATACATCTCTTCCTTTCAAATTCTCTCACTCATTTATACCGCTCATTATTAGTTTTTAAATCCACTTACCTTTTTTTTTTATATCTCTAAGTCTTAAAAATCTCTTACTTTATTATTTACTTATATTTTCTTACTCTCTATTTTTCCTCTTTCAAATAATCTCACTTCCTCTCATTAAAAAATTATCTCCCTTTATCACCTTCTCATATTCTTGCAATCACTATCTGAATCTTCCTTTCGAATTCTATCACTATATCATACATCTCTTTCATGACAAATTTCTCTCACTTTAAATCAATATCTTCTCACATTCTCTCACTTTTTATCTCTTCCTTTCAAATTTCCTTACTAAATTATGCATCACTGTCATTATACTTTTTCTCAATTTCTCCTCTCCTCACTTTCTTATGTGCTGTGTGTCTCTCTTCTTCTTACTCAAACAAACACAATTGACAGTATAGTCATTTAAACTAAATTAATACACGTCAAACAAACTTAATCCCTAATGCTACTACTTCAATGACATTAGAAAATGAATTATCCTGTAATATAGTGGCAACACCCATTGTATCATGTTTGCCTTATTAAATCGGCTTTACTTACAATAAAAGTATTATTAATTTGGAAAATAATAGTAATACTAATAGCAATAATAATGATAATGGTAATAATGATAATAGTAATAATGATAATAATAATAATAAAAACAATAACATCAATACTTATAATATCAATATTATTATCAAAATGTACGTAAGGCGCCCATCAATTTTATTCTTGTTTTTTCAAATATTATTCAACTTGGTATTTTAACAACTTCAGGCAGTTCCGAATAATGCAAACGCACTGTTCATTACAATTGCAGACCCATTCAAGTACTAAAATATGCCCTTTTACCCTCACCATCGACAGTATCTCCACAATGTTTTATTTTATGCTTAAAATGGTATTAATCTTGCCCTCATAATTAAAGATGCATATCAAAATAATCGTCTCATTCGCTTTTAAAGGTAAAGACCAGTATTGGAAACGCCCCAATTTCAAAAAATGAAATGGAAGCTCTCATTACCAATCATGTGAAAGAATACGTTTTGACTAATACATGATGATAACAAATATGCCGGGAAAACGCCTACTAATCCATATATTTGGTAAATTTGTTTCTCTCATGGTCGTGTGAGAGATATAGGGTAGTCCCATATACATCTTTCTGTGTATAGTGCTTGTAACTTTACGAAAATCATATTTTTATATCCCAACTATTTTTCGCATATGAATCTTAATTTTCTGGAGCAATCTTCATCATGCCAACTATAATACCAACGAGACCACTCATAATAAAACGCAATTCGAAAACAGTTTCCATTCTCATTGAACGAAGAAGATTTAAGATGGCTATATGTAAGACTTGATCCATCTAGCCACCTTGCCTCATTGGGACTTGAGCCGGTCAGGCCGATCCAGTATTCCTCCCGGGCATCCCCTACGACGAAGTCCTCTTCCTCTTTCGATTCGATGAAGACCAGATGGGATCCGTATTGGGAACAAGCTGAAACCGCGGAAGCACGATTCATCTCGCAAGTGCTGAAATTGTAGAACGACCCGTCGAATCCATGTTCCACCGGAGGAGATGAGCATGCTTAAAAGATGGAGAAAAAAATATGTAAATTACTTAATTTTAAGAAAATATACAAAGAGATTATTTGGGTAGAATCTGACATATTAAAAAAAAGAATAGATAATGATGATGATGACGATGATGACGAAAATGATGATAATAATAAAAATAATGATACTTAAACTACATGTAGATGCAAAGGCATAAACAAAATCACAGCTTTAATAATCAATGTCAAAAGAAACTTTGCTTACCATCGCAAATTTGGGCAAATTCGCAATGGTATTTCTTACAGCAATTTTGTGTTCATGATGAATGAAAGAGGGGGAGGGGGAGGATGGAGAGAATAAGAGGGAGAGAGAGAGAGCGAGAGAGGGAGAGAAAGAGAAAGAGGAGAGTGGTAGTGGCTAGACCTATTATAAATAATGATCAAAATAATGCATGATGTCATTGCATTGTTTCTCTTACTCAGAGTCAGATATAGACTGAGAGAGAGAGATGAAGAGAGGCATAAAGGGGGAGGTTGGGTCGGTGAGGAGGAGATAGAGAGGGGAGAAAGAGAGGGGGAGAGGGGGAGGGAGAATAGTGAGAGAGAGAGAGAGAGAGAAAGAGAGAGAGAGAGAGAGAGAGAGAGAGAGAGAGTGGGGTGAAGGGGGGGGGGGGGGGGTAGTGGCTAGAACCATCATAGTTGTCACTACATCAGTATGTAGTGAAGAAATGTGCATTTCTTATATAGTTTGAAGAGTCTTATTATGAGACTACCAGTGTCTTAATATGCCTACCAGCATATCTTGGAGGCTATTGTTTACTTTAAGATTATACGAGTCACAGAGACAGGAAGTTCTTTGTTCCTCTCAACCTATGTTCTGGGAGAAGCAAACCCCAGTCATTCTGAATGTCGAAGTGATGCAGTAAGGTCCGAGTTACATAACATTGCAGCAGAAAGTTTTTAGTTATTTTGTGGAACAAACTACAGGCCCAATTCGGTAAGAATACGATATCTATTTCTATATATGTTATTTGATATACTAGAACGCTAGGATGTATCTTAATATAATCTCAGTTGAGTTTGGTAGAATTTTATAGGAGTTTCGTAAAGATGATGTTAGATGTTGTACCTAGCTTTTAGGAGTAGACAAAGAGATGAGTGTGTGTAATGTATAGTGTAGAAAGCCGAGTTCTTTGTCTTTGTCAGCAGAAGTTACAGTACATTTTAGTGTTTCAAAGTAGCAAATATTCTGCAACGATGTAGGTGATTACTGATTTATTATATATAGTTCATGTCGATTTAGAGCAAAACTAAGTGTTTAAGAAAGAAACAATATTCTTTGTTAGTTATTTAGCATATGAACTTAAGCGACAGACCGCGTCTGAATGCGGCCCCGTTCACACTCATGTACGTTTGCTTGTGTGTACAGTTTAAAGCCCAAGTCCACTCCAAAAATAACTTACTTTCAATAGAACCAGAAAAATCAGAAAAACCAATCAAAAAAAGTTTGAGAAAAATCGGATAACTAATAAGAAAGTTATGAATTTTTAATGGCGTGAAAAACTTTGAAAATCACTACACAAATTGGCAACTCACTCATGAGTCTGTGACGTATGGTCCTCACTATCCACTAATTATTTTCTGTATATTAATAATATAAATTTCCTATTTTCACCCTTAGAATCCTATTTCTTCACACCAGCATCCAAGTTAGATTGTTAGTAATATGTGTTTGTGTGGATGCACAATTAAAGAGTAATTTTTGTCCAGTTAAATCATGAAAAAAATGAATTTTGATAAACTATTTATATAAAAATCAATAATTATGAAATACAATATTCAGAAAATAGTATCAATTCTTCAAAATTCATAAAAGTTTTTGGGAAATGTCATGCACGCAATATGATACAAATCATATAACCTGGGCAAAGGCATGGGGAAATCAAGTTTTGGGGGATAAAAAGGGAAATTAATTGGATTAAACTATGTAAAGCAATTGCTAAGTTGTGAGGACATGACGTCACAAACTGATAACCATCTTGACAATTTGTGTTGTGAATCTCATTGTTCAATATTTTTACATACTTTTTCAAAAATTCATAACTTTCTTATTAGTTATCCGATTTTGCTCAAACTTTTTTTGATTGGTTTGTTTGATTTTTCTGCTTTTATTGAAAGTAAGTTATTTTTCGAGTGGACTTGTCCTTTAATAGTTTACTGCATAGTATCAATGTAGGGTGTGTTCACATAGAGATTTAATCCAGTTTAACTTTAATCTTGTGTCATATAATAGTGTGTAGTAATCAGTATCTTTAATTTAGCTATAGAGTTTTTACATGCTTACATGCTGAAACATTTGTTCATTATTTGTTTGTTTGTTTATTATCATTACAGATTGTTATCTGAAGGTTGTACCGAAGATATGAAAGTGAAGTTACGAGTTGCTGAATAAAACAGAAGTTGGTTGGACTTTAGCAAATTGTTTCCAGTGTTAATTTTCATCGGTGTGCCTTGTGAATAACAACAGTTGGATTTTATTGTTAGACGAAACTCCTTCATATAAAGATTTATGAAGGCAGCCACAATAGTAATGATCAAATGCATGAGGTAATTTCGTTGTTTCTCTTAGGCCAAAACAAAAAAAATCATTTGGTTGTCCTCGACCGCCCGCTCGTCATTTTCGGGCCGCTCGCATTTTTTTTTTTTTTTTAATTTTTTTTTTTTTTTTTTAAATTCATTTTTTTTTTAAAATTTTTTTTTCTTTTTTTTTCTTCAATTTAATTGTTTTGGGGGAGCAATCTTAAATGCCAAACACACCATTTTATGCATTTGCAAGGATCAAAATGCGTCCCGTTGCCAGTTTTGACTTTTCAGTACGCAATTAGGTATATATCTAACCGCCTACCCCACGCCGTCTTCTACTATAATGAAATAGTAGAATCGAGCTCCGAGTGAAATCAGGTTTTTGTATTGGTCCGCTAGCTATGACTATGACTATGACTTTCGGTCGCGTCGTCCGTATAGTCGTATACCGATTTGCCCCGAGTCAGGCCACGGGAAAGACACGTGGTCTCGTCAGGTTACACGCCCTTTAAAAAAAAAATGTTATCAGTAAACGCCACTCTAGCTCATATCAGACTGATAGGTATATTTTGGGGTCAAATTTTATACGTGAATCAATCGTTACTTAGGAACATGAATGAATTCTAGCCGATGAAAACACCCCCGTTTAACTACTGTATGGATAAACATTACACATGGGAAATGATATTTCATTATCAGCATAATTTTCTGAATATCTAACACCATGCAGTTGAGTTTGACGTAATTTCGTTTAATCGAAATTAAAGCGGAGAGAACTAACAAGAATTGAAAGGGGCAGCGGAGTTGCGTTTATTAGGAAATGCTAATCACTAATCATATCCCGCCGAAGAAGTTTTCAATTGTATTATGCTCACATTCTCTCAGTCTATACATCTCTTCCTTTCAAATTCTCTCACTCATTTATACCGCTCATTATTAGTTTTTAAATACATCTCTTTCATTTAAGAATTCTCTCCCTTTATTTTCTTCTTACAATCTTTCACTCTTTATGTCATCCATTCAAATCCACTTACCTTTTTTTTTATATCTCTAAGTCTTAAAAATCTCTTACTTTATTATCTACTTATATTTTCTTACTCTCTATTTTTCCTCTTTCAAATAATCTCACTTCCTCTCATTAAAAAATGATCTCCCTTTATCACCTTCTCATATTCTTGCAATCACTATCTGAATCTTCCTTTCAAATTCTATCACTATATCATACATCTCTTTCATGACAAATTTCTCTCACTTTAAATCAATATCTTCTCACATTCTCTCACTTTTTATCTCTTCCTTTCAAATGTCCTTACTAAATTATGCATCACTGTCATTATACTTTTTCTCAATTTCTCCTCTCCTCACTTTCTTATGTGCTGTGTGTCTCTCTTCTTCTTACTCAAACAAACACAATTGACAGTATAGTCATTTAAACTAAATTAATACACGTCAAACAAACATTTAATCCCTAATGCTACTACTTCAATGACATTAGAAAATGAATTATCCTGTAATATAGTGGCAACACCCATTGTATCATGTTTGCCTTATTAAATCGGCTTTACTTACAATAAAAGTATTATTAATTTGAAAAATAATAGTAATACTAATAGCAATAATAATGATAATGGTAATAATGATAATAGTAATAATGATAATAATAATAATAAAAACAATAACATCAATACTTATAATATCAATATTATTATCAAAATGTACGTAAGGCGCCCATCAATTTTATTCTTGTTTTTTCAAATATTATTCAACTTGGTATTTTAACAACTTCAGGCAGTTCCGAATAATGCAAACGCACTGTTCATTACAATTGCAGACCCATTCAAGTACTAAAATATGCCCTTTTACCCTCACCATCGACAGTATCTCCACAATGTTTTATTTTATGCTTAAAATGGTATTAATCTTGCCCTCATAATTAAAGATGCATATCAAAATAATCGTCTCATTCGCTTTTAAAATGTGTGTTTCTTTCAGGTCATGTTTGGTCATATTCGGGTTTGATTCTAACGTTTCATTCTTTCACCCAAATCTGGCAAAAGTGGATTTTGATATACCATTTCAAAAAACAATGTTGCTCAGTGAAGCGCGTATAGATTAATGTAATCAATGTACCATTGGAAAGCATATTACTTCAACTACACTTTGAAAGAAAGGAATCTTAATATACACCTCATTGATATTCACAACTGTACATTTTTTCTGGGACACACTGTATAGTAAATAATTTATAAACCGAGCATCTTACTTTAGATTACACCATATTTCACACTAAAACTATATTTGTTTTACCTTAAGCTTATCTGTATTAGTTTATAGGTGGAATTAGACCGCCCTGCAAGGTCACTTCACAGGTGGTTATCTCATCAACTCAGCTCTCAATTAACATAAGAAAAAGAGGATCATGGGGGACCAATGGTCACCGATTAGGCATTGTTTTATATATAGAGGGAGCAATTAGCTACAAGTAGGACAGTGTGGCTTTAACTTTGTAAGATAAAATATTGATTTGTGTCTTTCTCTATTATTTTGCCTTGTCTTGAATAACTTTTATGACACGGTGTCATGTATTGTATATCATTTTCATTGAAGGAATGCACTGTTTCATTGTATTCGATTTATTTAGGTAAGTATTGTGAAATATGAAATGAAATAAACTTAAACTTAAAACTAATAAATAATGTCATGAATTACCGTGTATTTTGACACATCGAATTTATAATATTTTTTTCTCGTTATTCAGTAGTTCTAGTCGTATCTGGAGTACCATTACTCGGGATAACAGACAGATATGTATATTCATATGTATATGTATATCATTTTTGTTCCATCATACCAAGATGCTGGCGTCATTTGACAACCAGTCTGTTCGCCAGCGCGGCTACACTTAAATTTTCTACAACATCGTACTTTACCGGCACACAGCCAGCGACACTCCCTGTCAATTGATGCCGACATCTTGGTATGCTCCTATGAGAATTGCCATAGCGTACGGGTAGTGAAAATGTTATACAAATATTGCTAAGTATATGAATATTGTTTATTTTTTCTTCATAATAAGTTTCAATTTAATTAAATTACGTTTTTTTAATATACACAAGACTATGTCATTGTTGTAACTTCCGGAGCCTATGACCTACAAGCATTGCTTTCTCTTTAGGCTCCATCATATTTCTTTCCTTATTCAACTTAGTCTTATGTATCATTCTTTTTTGTTTGTATAAACGCATCAAAAAATGAGTTCAAAATGTAACATGCTAAATGTGTGAAATATGAAAATAAACTGAAACTGAAACTGAAACTGAAACTGTATATGTATATGTATATGTCTAAGTATATGAATACATGTATGTATGTATAATTACGTACATGCATATGTGTATATGTAAGTATATAATATTATAAGTATAAGTGTATATTTGTATCACATGTATGTATATTTGTATCATAAACCCTTTAAAAAAAATACTATACAACCTGCACTTTTGTGTTGTAATCAAATATCTTTGATGTTTCATCATTTCATGAAGTACTAACTATTATTTTACAATGAAGTTTGAACAAAGTCTCTTGACAATAAAAATGAGATTCTATAAAACACAAAAGAACGTACCGCCACTAATGCTATTCATTAATATGATTATTTTCAAACTGCTTGAATGTGAAGATGAAAAGTGCTCCGTCTTTTAAACATCATAAATTTACATCTCTTTAACAATCTTTTCAGTGCTTTTCATGTGGAAATTAGTGCAAGGAACAACACAAATAAAAACCACAAACTCGAACATTGATAAACCTTCGATTATATATAGACCTTCCCTTGCCCCCATCTAGTAGGTGTTCAGATGCAATATGTGGTGCAACCAGGTATGATCAAATGAAAGGGGGGAAATCATATTTTTATATCCCAACTATTTTTCGCATATGAATCTTAATTTTCTGGAGCAATCTTCATCATGCCAACTATAATACCAACGAGACCACTCATAATAAAACGCAATTCGAAAACAGTTTCCATTCTCATTGAACGAAGAAGATTTAAGATGGCTATATGTGAGACTTGATCCATCTAGCCACCTTGCCTCATTGGGACTTGAGCCGGTCAGGCCGATCCAGTATTCCTCCCGGGCATCCCCTACGACGAAGTCCTCTTCCTCTTTCGATTCGATGAAGACCAGATGGGATCCGTATTGGGAACAAGCTGAAACCGCGGAAGCACGATTCATCTCGCAAGTGCTGAAATTGTAGAACGACCCGTCGAATTCATGTTCCACCGGAGGAGATGAGCATGCTTAAAAGATGGAAAAAAAAAATGTAAATTACTTAATTTTAAGAAAATATACAAAGAGATTATTTGGGTAGAATCTGACATATTCAAAAAAGAATAGATAATGATGATGATGACGATGATGACGAAAATGATAATAATAATAAAAATAATGATACTTAAACTACATGTAGATGCAAAGGCATAAACAAAATCACAGCTTTAATAATCAATGTCAAAAGAAACTTTGCTTACCATCGCAAATTTGGGCAAATTCGCAATGGTATTTCTTACAGCAATTTTTTGTTCATGATGAATGAAAGAGGGGGAGGGGGAGGATGGAGAGAAAAAGAGGGAGAGAGAGAGCGAGAGAGGGAGAGGAAGAGAAAGAGGAGAGTGGTAGTGGCTAGACCTATTATAAATAATGATCAAAATAATGCATGATGTCATTGCATTGTTTCACTTACTCAGAGCATGGACAGATAAAGACTGAGAGAGAGAGATGAAGAGAGACATAGGGGGAGGTTGGGTCGGTGAGGAGGAGATAGAGAGGGGAGAAAGAGAGGGGGAGAGGGGGAGGGAGAATAGTGAGAGAGAGAGAGAGAGAGAGAAAAGAGAGAGAGAGAGAGAGAGAGAGAGTGGGGGTGAAGGGGGGGGGGGGGGGAGGGGTAGTGGCTAGAACCATCATAGTAATGATCAAATGCATGAGGTTATTTCGTTGTTTCTCTTACTTACTGGATATGGTGGTGTCTTGTGATGTCGTTGTGTCTGACATCGTTGTCGTAGGACTCGTCCTGAGATTGGTCGTCGCGTCCTTAGTCGATGAATCTCTTGACTCTGAAACGTTTTTAACAAACATAACTGCATTAAATGATCATGATATAACTAAGGGCATAGGGTTTCGAAAAATGACTCCACACGTACGAAGCAAAGGGTTAGGAATGACACCTAAACATGATTACAAGGCCAAAACGAAGACAATTTTAGCTCCGTGAAAACATGACAATTTTAATACCTAATATTTTTCATTAGGTATAATCTGTGTCAGCATAATTTTAGATTACTGGTGTTTTATCGAAGTCGAAGGGACTTTTTGTACCAAATGATTTATCTAATGTATTGCTATGGCGTATTTACTGTTGTTAAACTCGTGGACAAAAGAATTAGACGGTAACCCCCCCTCCCCCTCCCCTTAAAAAAAAATGTTTTACCGACGCCCATGATAGGAATTTTAAAAAGTCAGATAAAGAATGAGAGATAGAGAGAGAGAGAGAGAGAGAGAGAATAATAATAATAATGATAAAAATAATTCTACATTCATATTTCGCACAGCTCCGCCGACATAAAGGCACCCTTGGTGTACAGATCAACAAACCATACACATTATATATTTACAAGAATATGGTCATTAATCAAAATTCAACAGAACTAAGATATTACAAAATGAAATCATTACAAATACCGGCATTGCTAAAATAAGTTAAAAACTTGAAAACAAGCAACCACAAACATAAGAAGGTACAGATACAATACAAAACCATACGATGAAATACGATACAATACAATACCAATAATGTTACATATTACAAAATTATGTATGTCAATAAATCAATAAGTGGCAAGTATTGTTCTTTTCAGTTTCAGTTTAAATGTCTTGTGGTTCGTACCATCCTTTAAATGACCTAACATGGAGTTCCATTTATGAGGACCTAGATATCTAATTGATTTATTTTGCAAAAATGAGTTTTCTTGTGTTACATGAACCCACGCTAAACTCAACCACGGAAATTTTGTTTACCCCTTTTAGAAAGTATCTTCGTGCTATTTTTTCATAAATTGACCCCCCCCCCCGATAAGCCTATTATATTACACCTACGTTCGTCACAGTTTCTCCCTTGAGACCCACTTGAGCAGTGACAGTTGTAGCCTATCATAGTCTCCTCGCACCAGCCGTTTTTACAGAGGTTTTTGCCACAATCTGCGAAATAAGTAATAAACGGGATAAAACTCAATACTGGTTAACAAATAATCATTACATGTTGTTCGGTTTTGTGTGAAAAGGTATATTTTCGGGCTTTCGACAAATTAAAATAAAACAGAAAAGCAAGTACCAGGGCTTAAATATATCAATTAAAAGGCCATTGAGACTATAAAGACCATCAAGCCCTCGGATACCTATTTCATTGGTGTAGGTTCTATAATGTACTGTTTTGTCTGGTGATTTTCAGTGCCCTTGATATATTTTTCATAGGTATATGGTTTTGGTTAAAGTTTCGATTGGCTCTTAGGTTAGGGTTAGATTTAGGGTTAGGGCTAGGGTTAGGTACATTATGTCTTTTAGTAATAGGAAATCACTTTTTGAGGTCCCTGATGATGGAAGGGGAGACTGACTATTTATATTAGTAAGGGTCTTTTGAGACATTAGGGCATTTCACAAAAGACTATTATCGACTTAAAGGTACTATGTCCCTTTTGCAGCCAACCTCAAATTCTGTAGAACTTTGCAGGAATTATGAATATGTCATGTATGTCCTATCTGTGAAATTTAAACGTTAGCAGTGTCCTTATATTCAAATTATGCAAGGAAACCCGTTTACTTGCTAGACTTCACTGTCAGACACTATTGAGTGACTGACTGGCTTTTTTCCTTCTTTGGTATTAACATACATGAAAAGAGTTGTAAAGGATACATGAGCATTTGTCTACATCAATAACCCACTTCTTGTGATGGCCAAGATTAAACTGATTGAATCTTTGCGCAGCATAAAACGTATGACCATTCGGTACAATTGTCTGAAAATCAAGACTATTACTTTTGGGCTCTATAGCCCTAAAGTCGATTTGACAACTAATAGTCGTTATTTTCCCACTTGAAGACATTTTCAAGCCCCACCTTTTTTAGGGAAGTTCTAAATTAGTTTTATCTTTCAAATGCAGTTGGAATTTAACTTTTTCATTTTTTTGGCCTGCAAATGGGACATGGCATTAAGATGGCTTGAAATATTGCAGGCCTTTGGAGGGACGTGGAAATCGTGGTTAATTATTATTTTTATTTTTTATAGAATTGTCATTTTTGGGTTAGTTAATTGTTGAAACATTTTTTTATCGAAAGATGATAATTTTAAAGGATTTCCCCGCTAATTTTACGTCTGGTTCAAGATGTGTAAGGCGCATGAAATGCCTTTCATAGTATAATAGTAGAAGTCCAAGTCTTATGTAGTACTTGAAATAAAGTAATCTTTTTCTTCAACAATGAACCTGCAAAAAATGTAAATTTAGTGGATTTGTGACCACGATTTGACATGAGCGGCTTGACATAGTTGAAGCTGATCTTAAAGATAAAGTTAAGTTCTGGTCATCGATTATGTTACATGTACGTATTGGCGTGTACTGCAAGGTTCTGGAGTCATCAAAATGATAAGAAAATTGACCCAGTCTTGGTAAAGTAACAAGTACTGTACACAGAAAGATGAATATATGACTACACATACATATGGCATACAAAATTGGGCATAAGATCTAAGCTGTTACTTGTGATATTTAGAATATGAAGGCATTTGAACGGCCATGCTTTTCAGGGAACGTTTTTTTTCATCTGATTTTCTTCCACACTTGGATTATTACAATGATAACACTCACAAATTATTGTTCACCTCTCCCTAGAACTCAACCTTCTCTTTAAATTCATCTTAGTCTTAGTGAAACATCCCCCACACGATCTTACTTTACTTCATGCCTTTCCATTTGCAATCTTATAATAGCTAACGAAATCATCCCACATCCGGCTAGCTACTAGTATATACAGCGTAGCTGAATATCTTTTCCCTTCATCGACAAATTATCAGGAGGGACAAAACATTATTACTCCCCTTGCTCCTCCTCCACAAACGGCTAAAGCCGGGATAATAATATATACGCCTCGGAATAGAATTTCTAGATAGACGGCGCTATAGAAATGCCCAATATTATTATTAAACGCTGGTACATACTACTTTGTATTGGCAATAGCTACAACAAATATAAAGGCTTTTATACTAATTTTCCACCAAGTGCAATTTGTATCAATAAAAGAGTCAATCGTTCAGTGTTTTATAAGGTACTTTGTATCATAAATGCATTTTGCCACGTAATGAGAGGAAAACACCAATCAGACAGAACCCTAAACGTGAGGTTTGCAAGGTAACGGGTGAATTTATTATGAAGATGGTGTTAGCTGGTTACGGCAATGAAGCTATGACTACGTAAACCAGCGCTTATTATTTTTTTCTTAAACTCAAGGCCTACCAGTTGCTCTGTACTATAAAAAAGAACAGATAATTTTGTATTTCCCTCAAGATAATTTGCAATTCACTTTCTTATGCTTAATCGGAAATTGTTCAAATTTTCACTGACCGGTTCCTCTCAGTGTTGTGCTTTCATTTAATTTGATTTGATTTGATTTATTGGTTTATGCATCTTTTTTTTCTTTTTCATCATACATTTTCATGAACATAATATGGTTTGATACAATATTTTAAGAGTAAATAATTTTATACAGATAATAAACGAATTTAAACAAATATATTGAATGCATAATTAACCTACATTAGATGCAGGAGGGCTAGAGAAATAAGCAACTAGATACTGGGATGGATTTCCCTCTTTAAATTCGATGGGTAAATACATGTAGATAGAGAAAGGTGCATGTTTGTTTTCTATGTGAGATTACCTTATTGAGCGCGGGGGCTTAGAGGAGAAATCCACCCCCCCCCCCATTGAATATGACGTTTTCCACAAGCTTCGTAATTCCAGAAATGCATGGGTTTATATTTTCGAATGTTCATCAATCCTTAAATTCGATAGAACGGCTTGAAAAACTATATTATTCTCGGGGTTATGAAACTTCCGTATTATGAACCCTATTCAAATTTCGGAATTATGAAACCTTACAGCATTTTCGAAATTATGGACCGTTTGAAGAACGAACCGTGGGAGTGGACAGCCCAAATGTTTGGGAGTTGTATACCCTGTATCATTTTCGGCATAATAAACCACCGGGCCAGGAATTTTAAATTTGTATTCCAGAATTATGAACCTTCATAGAATTTAACTGCAGAAAATAAGTGCCCTCATGATTTCGCCTAACTTTGTGTCACAAAAAAGAGGGTGGGGGGGGGGGGGGGGGAGGTCTAAATGATTACCAGGAAATCTGCATGTTCTGTATCCGGGAGGAATTCCTAACTTTCCTTTCCGTCTGGGGCAACCGTTAGCCGGCGTCGGAACAGGGATGAGCTTCGGAATCATCTGTACCATACTGCCGTTGGTGTGTTGCTTCGGCAGACACTCGTTGAACATTGGTAAGGTGTAGTTGAGTCCAAACAGATTCTTGTGGCAGGTTTGTATCCTTTCCATTGCATCTAATGGCGCGGGTAAGGCTGTGTGTCAGAATGATGATGATGACAATGATGTTGACAATGATAGCGATATGATGATAGTGTTAATGGCTATGGTGGTGGTGACGTCGATGGTGATTATGATAAAACGACACCACCAACAACAACATAGTCATAATAATGATAATGATGATAATTACAATAATGAAAAGAATGATAATTATAATAATAATATGATGATAATAATAATAATAATATTTGGAGACGGCCCCCTCCCCTGGCGCTGAAAGGGAGGGGGCTATTTTTTTCATCTAGAATCTTATTTATCAACGCCGCCAGGAATTACTTAAACTAATAAAAACAAACTTCTTTAATGATGATTTTAAAAACCTACACAACACACTTTTATAAACAAAGTGTACAGTGTATTCGAGGTGCTAAGTCTGAGACGAATAAACGAAAAGTAGGCAAAAAGATTTCTGAATACAAAGGAAAATTAAATTCCGTTTAAGAATAATAATGAAAAATATGATGTATTAGCATATTTAAAGAATCGGGAAAATATAGATAACAATAATTCAATAGGGTAGCAATAGGGTTTGGAATGTTAAGTTGAGGAGTAGGGTACATACCGACATAAATGAAGATTACTGTGCCATATATGTACTTCCAATTAAGCTTTAGTTCACTGGTCTGTAATAAGAAACAGGTTTTCATAAGAAATTATCACGATTTTAGATACTCAAAATTTACCACAATTTCTAAAGCCTTGAGTAGAGCCTGGTACTACCAGTCTCTGGCTGTGTCAAATAAGGAGTAGCATATGCAATATGCCGTCAGATTAGTATCAGAGTGCAGACACTGTTAGGCACAGTGGCAGACAAGACGCCGGATAATCGTGAAATAATCTAGGCTACAAACTTTTTTCTCGCCAAGATGGAAACTACTTCAGCGACTGTTACAATGTAACCCTTAACAAAATATAATGAACAAAACTTTTAGTTTTAGAATCATCAGTATGATTATTAGGCCACGATTCACATGAAATAGCTCGTATGGTCATGACCGTATACAAACATTTTCTTTTCTTTGCCGTCAGTTCTTACCATTTTTGTGAATCCTCAGTCATGGAGTCCTTCACGTACGGATGATGATGCGCAACGGAACACTGTTTTCCCAAGTGTGACTATTCTCACATTTGGATTCAGTACAGAAGTTACCTAGGTTACATAGGTTGCGAGCACAAAGCAACGTTCGCATTACGTTTTGCGTCGCGTAGGCACAGGATACCTGCACCCCTTCTAGTAGAAGAAAGATGGGAAGGCAGGAGAAAGTTATGAGCACCTTCACCTCTCCATGTCGCCGCCCCTGCCCCCTCACGATGGCCTTAATTACAAGTTCTCTCACATTTCAGTGTAAGACGAGGTTTCGACTCCCCTCCCCCCCCCCCACCACAATGGCCCCTAAATTTATGGGCCCATGCTACGCCATTGCAGTGTTGCATAGCAAGTACACGCGTGGGGCGGATGGGGCGGGATAAAGAATTGAAAGGAAAGAAATGTATGCAACCTTTTTCTGAGTTTATTGTTGGCTTCATGGATTCGAAAGTACTATAACCTAGACTCAGCTAGGTAACGTATTGCAATCAATGAAATAGTCAATGAGGTTTTAAATGATGTTGTTTACGATTCGAAATGTGGTATCAGTACTTCAAATAAAAATTAATGATTATTAATTCCATATTATAACATTCTTATTTAAATGTCGACGGCGATGCTTCTTAAATTTCAACATAAAGTTACAGTAAACTAAAAGCACACAAAGAGCATTTCTCGTTATTTGCTCCCCATAATTTCTTGTCATGGCCGCAATAGCCATTATTATAGGCCATGTTCGTAATGTAATCAAATTTAATGCAAGAGTCATTGAGTGCTTCATTATAAATTATTTCATTCACCTGTGACGAATAATTGTAGATCAATATTCAGAATGAGAATTCCATATTTTATGTATTGTTTGGTAAGGCAAGCCAAACTGTTTGCCCCACCTAGCAACATCGAATGTATGTAATTTTCGTTCTCAATATTGAAATACATTTATTCGTAACAGGTGAATGAAATAATTAGTAATGAAACACTTAACTTATATTACGAAAATGGGCTATTCGAGTATTCCACTCAGTGACCTGGGAATATGTAATTGACTACAGTCCAAATAAATTGAACACATAAAATCCAAATCATTCTTAGTTCTTTAAAATCAATGATATTTTTGGGGATATTTTCTTATATACTTTTAATGGAGCAAATGTATAATACCCCACCCCAGAAGTTTCCATTGCTTGACGCACGCTTCACCAATGAGCTAGTTTTTAAATCTTTGCTTGCGCACCAAAAGACGTTAAAAGATGGGAGTTGTTGCTACTTTGTTTGGCGTTCAACAATATTAAGGGATAGAGCAACGTCGATCTGGCACTGCTCAGTGGCTGCCGGGTTCACGATCAATTGGGCAAAAAGAATTTCCGTTTCGGTTTAATAAAATTTGGAGTGGACTTTAAAAGATTATTATTATGAAAATATTTAATTATTATTATAAACCCTATTGGAGGGCTATTGTAAGTTAAGCCGACTTTCTTTTCGTCTGTAATAGGGCCAAATGGCTTCTTAAGTCAGAAAAAACACTTTGTACAGGCTGATATGGTGTTCTGAAATTAATTTCCAATTAATGACATTTATCATTACCTTACTGTATAGTTCATAGGTTGACAATGTTTAACATAAGAAAGTATATGCAAATTTTTCTTTACGTTGTTTTTTCTTCTGAATTTTGTTTTCTTCATAACCCTCAATTTGTGTAATAAGGGGGGGGGGGGGGAGGCGCAAATCCGTTTACATTCTTATACTTTCTTGACCGTCTTCTAAGGGTAATACATCCCCGTCTCCTTTCTCTACCTTTCTGATCTTCTCTCCTCCAGCTAGCCCCCTCCCATTTTGATATCTGTACTACTTAATTAATGGGTATTGAATAGCGCTTACATCTGTTAGAATTAACACTCCTGGCGCTCTGCAATTAGTACCCCTGATTGTTTTAGCATGGCAGCCGGTATTGCGCTCTAGCATTTCAACGAGAAAATGGGGTTTTCGATGTTTTAGTTTTTTAACCTGACTGCCAAGAAGGGATGGGTATGATTGTAAGTAGACAACCAGGGGGCGACGGCTTAAGTCCTCTCCGAAGGACTTGGTAATGGATATTAATGCCTTACGAAAGGGCAGTAGCGCATCGAATTGATTTCGAACTCGGTATCTCCCGGTTACGAGACCACTGCTCTACCACTGAGCCATCGCGTCTCCTCCTAAGTACGAATTTGAATTACGTCGTTGTTGTTGTTGTTTTAGTTTTAAGGGCGTGTGTCATTCAATTATGAATATTTACGTCATCTGGGTTGAGTGTAGCCTTTTGACAAGGCCTCGTGACTCTGGCTAAGCGGCTGAGATGAGTCTAGATACGCGGGGTGAACGCGCGACCGAGTTCAATCAGGTTTTCGCGATTAGTCTCTTTTTAGTCGCTCGGCGTCTATCAGACATGTGGCCTTGTTTTAAAGGCTAGGTTGAGTGTGGCAAATGTAGAGTAATGTCCCTCTACTCGCTTATATAATATTTACTTCCCGTTCTTATTCTTTGCTGGAGCTTGATTTGAACGATCTGTCATACACTGTCTCCCTCACACACACACACACACACCCACACACGCACATACACACACACCCACGCACGCACTCCAACCATGTATGTATGATTGTAAATGGTCTACGTAAGGGTTATATAAAGATGTATACAGAGAGAGAGAGCAAAGAGATAGAGAGAGATAGGTGGGGGGGGGGGGGGGGAGGTGAGAGATAGAGAAAGGAAGGTAAACACAAAAAGAGGGAGAGGAGAGGTAGGGTGGATGGAGGAGAGGTAGGGTGGATGGAGGAGAGGTAGGGTGGATGGAGGAGAGGTAGGGTGGATGGAAGAGAGGTAGGGTGGATGGAGGAGAGGTAGGGTGGATGGAGGAGAGGTAGGGTGGATGGAGGAGAGGTAGGGTGGATGGAGGAGAGGTAGGGTGGATGGAGGAGAGGTAGGGTGGATGGAGGAGAGGTAGGGTGGATGGAGGAGAGGTAGGGTGGATGGAGGAGAGGTAGGGTGGATGGAGGAGAGGTAGGGTGGATGGAGGAGAGGTAGGGTGGATGGAGGAGAGGTAGGGTGGATGGAGGAGAGGTAGGGTGGATGGAGGAGAGGTAGGGTGGATGGAGGAGAGGTAGGGTGGATGGAGGAGAGGTAGGGTGGATGGAGGAGAGGTAGGGTGGATGGAGGAGAGGTAGGGTGGATGGAGGAGAGGTAGGGTGGATGGAGGAGAGGTAGGGTGGATGGAGGAGAGGTAGGGTGGATGGAGGAGAGGTAGGGTGGATGGAGGAGAGGTAGGGTGGATGGAGGAGAGGTAGGGTGGATGGAGGAGAGGTAGGGTGGATGGAGGAGAGGTAGGGTGGATGGAGGAGAGGTAGGATGGATGGAGGAGAGATAGGATGGATGGAGGAGAGATAGGATGGATGGAGGAGAGATAGGATGGATGGAGGAGAGATAGGATGGATGGAGGAGAGGTAGGGTGGATGGAGGAGAGGTAGGGTGGATGGAGGAGAGGTAGGGTGGATGGAGGAGAGGTAGGGTGGATGGAGGAGAGGTAGGGTGAATGGAGGAGAGGTAGGGTGGATGGAGGAGAGATAGGATGGATGGAGGAGAGGTAGGGTGGATGGAGGAGAGGTAGGGTGGATGGAGGAGAGGTAGGGTGAATGGAGGAGAGGTAGGGTGGATGGAGGAGAGGTAGGGTGAATGGAGGAGAGGTAGGGTGGATGGAGGAGAGGTAGGGTGGATGGAGGAGAGGTAGGGTGGATGGAGGAGAGGTAGGGTGAATGGAGGAGAGGTAGGGTGGATGGTGGAGAGGTAGGGTGGATGGAAGAGAGGTAAAGTGGATGGAGGAGAGGTAGGGTGGATGGAGGAGAGGTAGGGTGGATGGAAGAGAGGTAAAGTGGATGGAGGAGAGGTAGGGTGGATGGAGGAGAGGTAAGGTGGATAGGAGGAGAGATGGGTACGTGGGGGGGGGGGGGGTAGGTTGGATGGAGGAGAGGTAGGGTGGATGAAGGGATGGTCGAGGTATGGTGGATGGAGGAGAGATGGGTACGTGGGGGGGGGGGGGGGTAGGTTGGATGGAGGAGAGGTAGGGTGGATAGGAGGAGAGATGGGTACGTGGGGGGGGGTAGGTTGGATGGAGGAGAGGTAGGGTGGATGAAGGGATGGTAGAGGTATGGTGGATGGAGGAGAGATGGGTACGTGGGGGGGGGGGGGTAGGTTGGATGGAGGAGAGGTAGGGTGGATGAAGGGATGGTAGAGGTATGGTGGATGGAGGAGAGATGGGTACGTGGGAGGTACATTGTACGGTGGAGGGGAGGTAGAGGTTGGGGTGGATGGAGGGGTAATAGAGGTAGGGTGGATGGAGGGGTGGTAGAGGAAGGGTTAAATAAGGAGAGGTAGGGTGGAGGGGAGGTTGAGGTAGGGTGGATGGAGAAGAGGTAAGGTGGATGGAGGAGAGGTAGGGTGGATGGAGGAGAGGTAAGGTGGATGGAGGAGAGGTAGGGTGGATGGAGGAGAGGTAGGGTGGATGGAGTCGAGGTAGGGTGGATGGAGGGGTGGTAGAGGTAGGGTAGGTGGAGGAGAGGTAGGGTGGAGGGGAGGTAGAGGTAAGGTGGATGGAGTAGAGGTAGGGTGGAGGGAGGAGAGGTAGGGTGGATGGAGTAGAGGTAGGGTGGAGGGGAGGTATAGGTGAGGTGAGGGGAGGTATAGGTATAAGGTGGAAGGAGGAGAGGTAGGGTGGATGGAGGAGAGGTAGGGTGGAGGGGAGGTAGAGGTAGGGTGGATGGAGAGATGGTAGAGGTAGGTTGGATGGAGGACAGGTAGAGTGGAGGGGAAGTAGGGGTAGGGTGGAGGGGAGGTAGGGCTAGATTGAGTGGTGGTAGGTAGAGGCAGGGTGGATGGAGGAAAGGTAGGGAGGAGGGGAGGTAGAGGTTGGGGTGGATGGACGGGTAATAGAGGTAGGGTAGATGGATGAGAGGTAGGGTGGATAGAGTCGAGGTATAGATAGGGTGGATGGAGGAGAGATGGTAGAGGTAGGGTGGCTGGAGGGATGGCAGAGGTAGGCTAGGATGGAGGAGAGGTAGGGTGGATGGAGAGGTGGTAGAGGTATGTTGGATTGAGGAGAGGTAGAGGTAGGGTGGATGGAGGGGATATGGAGGGGATGTATGTGGGAGGTACATTGTAGGGTGGAGAGGTAGAGGTAAGGTGGATGGAGGAGAGGTAGGGGGTCTAGGTAGGTTGGAGGGAGGAGAGGTAGGGTACCTGGGAGGTAGGTTGGATGGAGGGGAGATGGAGGTTGGGGTACCTGGGAGGTAGGTTGGATGGAGGGGAGATAGAGGTTGGGGTGGATGGAGGAGAAATCGGTACGTGGGGGTAGGTTGGATGGAGGGGAGGTAGAGGTTGGGGTGGATGGAGGAGAGGTAGGGTGGATGGAGGAGAGGTAGGGTGGATGGAGGAGAGGTAGGGTGGATGGAGGAGAGGTAGAGGTAGGGTGGATGGAGGAGGGGTAGGTTGGATGGAGGGTTGGTAGAGGTAGGGTGGATGGAGGAGAGGTAGGGTTTAGGAAGGAGAGATTGGTTGGTGGTGGAGGTAGGGTGGTGGTAGATGTAGGATGGTAGTTGAATGAGGACGGTTGTAAGTAAACTGATTTGAAGTAGAGGTATGACTGTGTCGGGAAAGGGTACGAAATGAAGGAAGGTAGCAGATGAAAGACTTTCACATACACAAACACACACACATGCTCTCATTATAAATCTAAAACATTGGAGAAGCTTATTTCATTGGAAATAAAAACAGAGACAGTAGTAAGCATTTTTAAATTTCAATTTATCTTTGAGCATTAAATTTTGTATTACATCACAAAGAGTAATACTGACAAATCATTTCCTTTATTTGTGAATTACATTGATATTCTTTCTCACAAAATTGGTAATTCGATCATAGAGTTATACATATTGTTACATTATTGCAATATGTCATGGGAAAATATCAAAATATTACACTATTGACGCATATATTACATTTTCGAGAGTTTCAATGGCATTGACATTGTTCACAAACATAGTCTCAGTAAATAGTATAGTATTAATGACTGCTTTGAGAGAAATAGTTGTTTTATTACGCTCAAGGGAAGGTTAGAATTGTGCTATTCCCCGAGGCTTGCCGAGGGGAATAGCCCAATTGTAACCTTCCCGAGAGCGTATGAAAACAACTATTTCTCGAATATTAAAGCAGTCATTAATACTTTTATATGCCGAAAAAAAATAGACTAAAAAAACTAAAAAAAATAGACTAAAAAATAAAAAATAAAAAATATTTTTCAATTTTCCCATTACTCTATCTTTTTAACATTAGCTTGATTGGTATCCTCCATCGCTCAAACCATTTTTTAACATGTAAACCTATGGGGTAACCATGGAGTAACCATGGTTATTAAAAAATATTGAAATGTTTATGCATGGTTACCGGGAATTTTACAGGAACAGTTGAAGTTTATGAATGCAATTCGACCAATCAGATGGCTGGATTTCTTAAGTGAGGTATATAATGTATAATGCATCACTTAATTCACAGTTATGAGTATTGTATTGAGACACAAACAATGATATTACACAGGGGCGTCAATCCGAAGGCTAGCAACTAATTTCAGAACTGTCTGTATACAGAACATAATGATGCAATGTTTGCCCGAACGATGGATTGACGCCCCTACCCACATCGATGTGATTGGAGATGTCATGAAGGCATTTGATAAATGTCTCCTCTCCCCCATCATACCTGTCATGTGGGTCGTACATGGCACAGAACGTACAGTTACCATGGTTACAGGTGGCAAGTAGAGTATACCTTGATAGATAACTACACTATCATGCAATAGTACAAATATTGGATGACTGTTGGACAGAATGATCCTTATGCCCAATAAAATATACATCACCCTAGTACCAATAATTATCGGAAATAATCCTTAAGATTCTGGAACTCAAAAATCTAATTCTTGTACTTCCATCCGACTTTGTTAGGATGAGGATTTAACTATTGATGAAATTAGAAGGGGGTATATGATGGGGAAAGGTGATGATACTCCTCATGTGAGTCTTTGCCCCTCCCATATGAGTCGAGGATGGTATATTTGGGAATAGGTACATTATTGCCCCTCCCCTATAGTCCCCTGTCACTGTTTACATGCATGGATATGCAGAGGAGGGACCCATTTGAAGATGATGTTCCGCGTTTCCCCTCCCCTTCCAGCTTACAACAGATAATGAGAGGAGCAATTGATTGAAGCTCCTCCCTATCTGTATATATGCATGGGTATGCAGGGGAGGGACCCATTTGAAGATGATGTTCTGCGTTTCCCCTCCCCTTCTAGCTTACAACAGATAATGAGAGGAGCAATTGATTGAAGCTCCTCCCTATCTGTATATATGCATGGGTATGCAGGGGAGGGACCCATTTGAAGATGATGTTCTGCGTTTCCCCTCCCCTTCTAGCTTACAACAGATAATGAGAGGAGCAATTGATTGAAGCTCCTCCCTATCTGTATAATATGCATGGGTATGCAGGGGAGGGACCCATTTGAAGATGATGTTCTGCGTTTCCCCTCCCTCTCTAGCCTTCAACAGATAATGAGAGGAGCAATTGATTGAAGCTCCTCCCTATCTGTATAATATGCATTGGTATGCAGGGGAGGGACCCATTTGAAGATGATGTTCTGCGTTTCCCCTCCCCTTCTAGCTTTCAACAGATAATGAGAGGAGCAATTGATTGAAGCTCCTCCCTATCTATATGCATGGGTATGCAGGGGAGGGACCCATTTGAAGATGATGTTCTGCGTTTCCCCTCCCCTTCTAGTTTTCAACAGATAATGAGAGGAGCAATTGATTGAAGCTCCTCCCTATCTGTATAATATGCATTGGTATGCAGGGGAGGGACCCATTTGAAGATGATGTTCTGCGTTTCCCCTCCCCTTCTAGCTTTCAACAGATAATGAGAGGAGCAATTGATTGAAGCTCCTCCCTATCTGTTGTGTTTAAGGATAATTATACAGGGGAGGGGTAACTTCTGACACATTTTGCCCTTTTTTATCATCCATTGACTCAATTCCTTTTGTTTAGCTCAAGTAGGAGGGGCTCCGTCCTCCCATCCTCACCCCTTCAATTAAAAATTTTTTTTTTTTTTTAATGACCAAACGCCCCAGCTCTCTAAGGGCAAAGGCACTAGAGTTCCAAAAAAAGAATCCCGGTATACCTTGCTTGCCACCTGTAGTAACAATTACAAAATAATGATTGAAAAAAGGTGCAGGTATTTCAATGCTAAACCATCCACTGTATGCAAACGATAAGGATATTTCTATCCTAAAACTACCAAAAACCAGTTGGGGGAAAGGTGCAGAAGAACAGGTTTCATACTTTGCCTGGCTGCACCAAGCTGGTATGTCCTACAAGATTAATGTATCTTCATTGCTATGTAAAAAGCATCAGTTTAATTGTCGTAAAGAGAGATAGAGAGAGGGGATACATTGACTTGGTAAAAACATATAAGCCAATTTGAGGAAACACTATAAATTCCTCTTATTCCCCTCTCCCACATATTATTCTGCTAAGTGCTAACATCTTCGAACCACATCTTGAACATAAAATATGTTGTAATAGTGGATGATTGATTAACAATACGACATACAATGTTGTATGGTAGGAAACTGTCTACCAAAAAAGAACTATACTCTCTCCTATAAATATACAGTGGATGGCACTATACCAGTCATACATTCTTTTAACCATGGAGACCAACAAATATTATTCATGAAAGCTTTCAGCCATTATGTAGCCACGTTTTTCATATATCATATTTCTGTTAAGTGTTTACAGACATCGCAGATGTATAGGCACTATAGTATTATACCATCTGATGATCACCATTATAGTGCAAAAAATTGTTTTGAGATGAACAAAACAAGGAGCACTACAAAATTGCCAGTTACATGGACAGGTACCTTGCCTGTTATATCTCCCGGTATAAACCGCAAGATGAGGCAGATTAGACTGCTTAGTATAAACGTGAAATTGTATGGCATGGTTAAAAGAACGAATGCAATTTGCGGTATAGCTACGCTTGTGACAGTTCCTAACTCACCAGTGGTACACACGTATGCATCCATGAATATGGTATATACACCAAGCCTAGCTAACAAGCAAGCTTAGGCCAGGCTTCAAGAGGACTACAGCCTCCATCCTCATCGAAATGAGGGCTCCTGGATCTGTTAACAGGAGAATGTGGGGACCTACAATCAAATTATACTACAGTATGAATTGTTCTAACAATTATTGAATGATATGGGATATAAGACATAATATCCCAACATAATATGGCAAATTAGAAGTGTCGTTAGTACAATATGAGGTATGGCAATCATCCCTTTAAAGATATAAATACATGTATATATAAACAGGAAACTTGCGTTGCCTTTTAATCATTTCATATTCACAATTAACAATGACAAAGCTCTTTCACAACAAGGGATTCAGCTTTTTAAATATCAATCTACATTATGGTAACAAGTATAGCATGATAACTAGTATGACAACCAGTGGAGAACAGAAAGTATGATAAAAACTTAAAGATGATAACAACTTAAATAGTGCTCTAACTTGGTTCATAATATTAATTATTAACCGTATCAGATATCTGAGCAGTTTTTGTAGAAGAGCAAATACTGGAATATATGATATACAAATTGATGATACAAAATGTATTTATTTCTATATTTATGAGATGTAACAGACATACTAAATTTCCCACTTGCAAGGTACAATAAAACTTTTCATGCCAGGAATATATTGTATTGCAGGTTTTATTTCTAGTTCTCTCACAATACTAGGAATTAAAGCATGGCTCAATGATGCACAATTTTATATTTTTTTGTAATGGTTTTATTACCCAACTTAATTAACACTTCCACGTCTAGAAATGAAAAATAAGTTGTTGATGCAAAAGAGTTTACTCACCCACGTCTGGGTTCATACACCCTATTGCATATTCAGGATTAAATTACCTGCTGAAACAAAGAAAGTTTTGAAATGTTTTTTGTGTGCAATTCAACAGACAGTTCTTCAATGTATTATTCCATATTGTTGTGCTGAGACTCATAAGCAACAAGTGACTAAGAATAAATTCTACCTTCGTTCCCGAGATGGAATTTATCTCAGATTAGTGATTTTTCATTTTCCTTAAATTCTTCTATCTGGAATTCTCTGCTTAAACATTGCAAGTAGGATGCTTAATAATAATTTAAAAATTCAACTGATCAAGCTTTAGATGCAAGACAAAGAAGACATTTCGTACAATAAGAAAATTCGTACATTCATATAGAACATTATACATTTCAATGTACTTTGCATAGCCTTAGCAAAAAAAACTTTACAAATGCATACATATGAATATCAATTTCTAGAATTTTGCATTACTGCTACAATAGTAAGAAAAAATGTTCAGTTATATAAATGGCACTGATATTAGTTACCATACATTTACAAATATTACATTATAGAATGAAAGAATACATGGAAAATATAAGCCATAATTATCGAGGTGATCATGAAATAACATCACATATTCAAAACAATCTCATCCATCTGGTTTAATCATTTCATGCCTTGTTTACACTTTTTTGATTATTTCAAAACGGTTTATTAAACAATAAATGTCACAGCCATGTGACCGAATAGACCAGTCCATGGTTAGTACAATATGTCTGACATGACCCCGAATATCCATAGATCTTCAAAACATGAAGAGGTCCCATTTTGTACAGTATGTTGAAATATTCAATCCTACAGCGATGGAGGTGCTACATATTTGTTTCGCCTTTTCAAAGAATACTTCCACCTGTGTATCATGGAGTGCACTGCTTGTGCATGAATGACTAATGACTACATAAATTTCATGAGCAACTATCCAGTATTTTGTATTTCACAATTCGTTCTGCAATGACCTTTATCTGCTAATGCTCAGACTGCAACTGTGAACTGGCTTAATGCACAACTATGTCAGAGCTAGAGATTATCTTACGATATGGTGATTGTGGCAGGAACTGTTACCTATTATCAGTAATAATGCAACGTGTACTGTGAACAAAATGGTACTCTTTTCAATAGGAATATGCAGGTTGCTCTAGCATAAATCTGTATTTGATTACTGATTTTTAAAGTATTTTCTTCTTTATTTGTTTTGTCTGTTCATCATTAACTACTTGAATCGCTTTAGGCAACAATGTACTGGTAAGATACATTTGTATGTATGTATGGAACTGAAAAGGCTATGCTTTAAACAAATTCCAGATATATTGGATTGAGTATATACGAGCAATATTTACGTCCCAAATATAAAGAAAATATGTAATAACTAAATTAAAAAAAAAAAATCGAAAAAATCGAAACATTTGAGTTATAATTACAAAGAAATAAAAGGAAAATGGAGGGGTTGGTGCTGTGAATATAATGTAAAATATTCAAAACATGAAATCGATGTTAATGAGTCAAAAATAGTCCATGCATTGGGATACTAGCAATCTTGCCATAATTGTGATGGAATCTACATATATAGGAAAGTTTTAAAATACAATATCTAGATTTAAAAGTCCTAGATTACAAAGAGTAAGAGAGAAAAACAGGGGGGGGGGGGTGGCTATTACTTTATCTGAAACCTAAATAGCAATTTAAAGTTGATATATTTCTACAAGTATAATTATAGTGTAATGGACAGAGACTCAGAGAGAGAGAGAGAGAGAGAGAGAGAGATGTAGGGGCACATTTTCTTATTAGAATATGATGTGCAATAAACAAGGAAATCTTACATTTAAAAGTCTTAACTATAAACAATAATATAGAGATGGTCGTTCCTTTCAATATGTTGTACAGTGTTCAAAAACAGTGGAAAATGAGAAAAGAGCTTGCTGTGAATCCGTTAGAATGTACTATTAAAGAAAAATATTAAAATGAGTAAATCGAAATTCAAAATCATTAAGACTAATGTATTACATTTAAGACAGTAGATTTTGTCTTGTCTACTTATCAATGTCTTAAATGGATAATAGGAATACTTTTAAATAAACCGGACATGGAACATCCACAAAAGTAAATCAATTTTAAAGTAAGAACTACACAAGTTAATAGAGGGAGACAATGGGAATACACTACTTCCTGAAATGAATCTAATAGACAATATTTTAAACACGTAAATCTATACCTCTAATAAATAATAGAGTGTCAAACAGAAAACAAGGATAATTTGTCTTGAGCCTAATTAACAGTATTCAAAGAAGCAAAATCAAGAAATTTGAGAAATAATCATTAACAAAAAAAGAGAGAGAGAGAGAGAGAGAGAGAGAGGGGTAACTAACCACTGTATTTGAGTATTCAAACAAGCAAATCAATGTAATAATTATGAAATATAAAAGAAGAGGGAAAGCCATGTGTATTGTTATTTGAACCTGATATACAAAGCAGAAGAAAAAGAAGAAGAAGAGATATGGGGAGGGAGGAGGAATGGAGGGAGATAGTTTTTGCTTTGAACATGGTATTACAGTATTCAAACAAATAAATCTGAGGGTTGGGAAGGAGAGGAGAATGATTCTAATTTTATGTTTATGATTTAAAATACCATTCTTTTCAGACTATACTTTTCTAAGAGTGTTCTAAATAATTATGGAAATGAGCTAATTAGATCGTTAAAGTCACGAGTATGAGGTGTATGGCTTAAAGGAGAAAACAGAATCATTCCTTTTCTCTTCGAACATGGGTTACTGTGAACGTGTGATGAATATCACTTTTTAAAAAGTACCATTGCCTTAAGATTCAGAAAACTCGATCGCAACTACACTAAAAAGATAAACTCAAGGGAAATGTCAATACCCTTTTGTATGCCCAATAAAGTCAGGTGGCTTAGCAAAATTATCGTTACTCGGCGGATAAAAGCGCCATTTTTGGTACAGGGCTTCCTTAGGACCTACTAAACAATATTAGCCTAGAAGCCCCCGGTACAAAAATAATATAAAGGTGTGGGGGCGGGGGCGTCATCCCAGAGCCCCTAGATAGTATATAACGAAAAATAACATTGATTTGTTGTTGTACGAATGTAATTTTTGGTACAGGGCCTTTTAGGACCTTCTGAACAATGTTAGGGTTGGAGCCATCAACAAAACATTATAGGTGTGCTTTGGGCACGGGGGCGTCGTACCGGAGCCCCCATATTATATATCATGTAAGATCACATTGGTTTGTGGTTGTACGATAGCCTGTTTTTGTACAGCCAGGGCTTCCTTAGGACCTATTAAAAGATAGTAGGGTAGAAAATTTACAGGAATAATAAAGACCCTATCCATTCAAATAAAATAACATTGAATTCAAGAAATACAAAGATGTGCATTAAATATGAATAGTGATGCCACAGCTTATGATACATTATTCAAACAACAAATAAATCTATATAAAGTCATAAATTCAAATTCAAACGAGCAAATAATTAAGAGTAAAAACTTATAACTATGACGATAAGGATATAATGATTTCTTGTGAAACTGAGAAAATACTATAGAAAAACATGCTAAAACAGTAACTTTTAGTAAATGAAAACAAATTCGGAAAACAATTTTTTTGAGAAGAACGAAGATCCAAAGACTTATGCAGACCCTTTTCAGTTTTGTTAAGATGAAGATGGGGTATGGAACGGGTCTCTAACATTCCTGGGTGAAAGTCATGTACAAAGCTTTCCAAATTTGGTTCCATTCACACAGATTCATATTGGCTACATTTTACAGTTCTGTATTGAATTATATATCAAACAATAACATAATAGAAACAGATTATATTTGATTTGAATCTGGCATTAATAATAATAATGATAATAACGGGTTCTTGTATAGCGCTCAGGTCAGTCAGACCCTAGAGGTAATTTGTATAATCTTACAAACAAGAATCAAATTGGAAATCATAATTCATTCACAGGTCACCACCTCCCGGCCAGTAATGACCTATGACTAACACCCTGAAATACAAAAACAGTTACAATTTAACGGAAAGAAAACTAGCAACTAACAGGGAGTGCCATTCACCTACAATTTAAGGGACAGTGTCCCTTAAAAAACGTAAAATCTTAAAGTAAAAGAAAATTAGCACATGACTGGGCGTGCCGTTCTCCCACAATTTAAGGAACAGTGCCCAGTAGGCTCATCATTCACAGGTCACCATCTCCCAGCCAGTAAAAACATAACCTACTACCATGAATACACCCCCAAACAATAAAAAGAAGAAAGAAGTAAAATCTTAAAATAAATGAAAATTAGCACATGACTGGGCGTGCCGTTCTCCCACAATTTAAGGGACAGTGCCCAGTAGGCTCATAATTCACAGGTCACTATCTCCCAGCCAGTGAAGACCTAACCTACTACCATGAATTACCCCCCCCCCCCCTAAAAAAAAGAAAAAGAAAAAAGAAAGAAGTAAAATTTAAAAATAAAAGAAAATTAGCACATGACTGGGCGTGCCGTTCTCCAACAATTTAAGGGACAGGGCCCAGTAGGCTCATAATTCACAGGTCACAATCTCCCAGCCAGTGAAGACCTAACCTACACGTAGTACCATGAATACCCCCCCCCTAAAAAAGAAAAAAAAAAAGAAAAGAAAGTACAATCTTAAAAAAAAAAAAAGTTAGCACATGACTGGGAGTGCCGTTCTCCCACAATTTAAGGGACAGTGCCCAGTAGGCTTATAATTCACAGGTCACCATCTCTCAGCCAGTAAAGACCTAACCTAGTACCATGAATACCCCCCCCCCTCCCTAAAACAAAGGAGAAAAAAAGAAAGTAAAATCTTAAAGTAAAAGAAAATTAGCACATGACTGGGCGTGCCGTTCTCCCACAATTTTAGGGACAGTGCCCAGTAGGCTCATCATTCACAGGTCACCATCTCCCAGCCAGTAAAAACATAACCTAACACCATGAATACCCCCCCCCAAAAAAAAAAGAGATGAAAGAAGTAAAATCTTAAAATAAAAGAATATTAGCACATGACTGGGCGTGCCGTTCTCCCAAAATGTAAGGGACAGTGCCCAGTAGGCTCATCATTCACAGGTCACCATCTCCCAGCCAGTAAAGACCTAACCTAGTACCATGAATACCCCCACCCCCCAAAAAAAAAAAAAAAAAAAAAAGAAAGAAAGTAGAATCTTAAAATAAAAGAAAATTAGCACATGATTGGGTGTGCCGTTCTCCCACAATTTAAGGGACAGTGCCCAGTAGGCTCATCATTCACTGGTCACCATCTCCCAGCCAGACCTAACCTAACACCATGAATACCCCCCCCCCCCAAAAAACAAAAAAAAAAAAAGAAGAAAGAAGTAAAATCTTGAAATAAAAGAAAATTAGTAAGAAAGTCAAATTTAAGGGACAGTGCCCGGTAGGCTCATAATTCACAGGTCACCATCTCCCAGCCAGTAAAGACCTAACCTACTACCATGAATACACCCCCAAACAATAAAAAGAAGAAAGTAAAATCTTAAAATAAAAGAAAATTAGCACATGACTGGGCGTGCCGTTCTCCCACAATTTAAGGGACAGTGCCCAGTAGGCTCATCATTCACAGGTCACCATCTCCCAGCCAGTAAAGACCTAACCTAGTACCATGAATACCCCCACCCCCCAAAAAAAAAAGAAAAAAAAAGAAAGAAAGTAGAATCTTAAAATAAAAGAAAATTAGCACATGATTGGGTGTGCCGTTCTCCCACAATTTAAGGGACAGTGCCCAGTAGGCTCATCATTCACTGGTCACCATCTCCCAGCCAGACCTAACCTAACACCATGAATACCCCCCCCCAAAAAAAAAAAAAAAAAAAAAAGAAGAAAGAAGTAAAATCTTGAAATAAAAGAAAATTAGTAAGAAAGTCAAATTTAAGGGACAGTGCCCGGTAGGCTCATAATTCACAGGTCACCATCTCCCAGCCAGTAAAGACCTAACCTACTACCATGAATACACCCCCCAAAAAAAAGAAGAAGAAGAAAGTAAAATTTAAAAATAAAAGAAAATTAGCACATGACTGGGCGTGCCGTTCTCCCACAATTTAAGGGACAGTGCCCAGTAGGCTCATAATTCACAGGTCACCATCTCCCAGCCAGTGAAGACCTAACCTACACGTAGTACCATGAATACCCCCCCCCCTAAAAAAATAAAAAAAGAAAAGAAAAGAAAGTAAAATCTTAAAATAAAAGAAAATTAGCACATGACTGGGCGTGCCGTTCTCCCACAATTTAAGGGACAGTGCCCAGTAGGCTCATAATTCACAGGTCACCATCTCCTAGCCAGTGAAGACCTAACCTACATGTAGTACCATGAATACCCCCCCCCCCTTAAAAAAGAAAAAAAAGAAAAGAAAAGAAAGTAAAATCTTAAAATAAAAGAAAATTAGCACATGAATGGGCGTGCCGTTCTCCCACAATTTAAGGGACAGTGCCCAGTAGGCTCATAATTCACAGGTCACCATCTCCCAGCCAGTGAAGACCTAACCTACACGTAGTACCATGAATACCCCCCCCCCCCTAAAAAAATAAAAAAAGAAAAGAAAAGAAAGTAAAATCTTAAAATAAAAGAAAATTAGCACATGACTGGGCGTGCCGTTCTCCCACAATTTAAGGGACAGTGCCCAGTAGGCTCATAATTCACAGGTCACCATCTCCCAGCCAGTGAAGACCTAACCTACACGTAGTACCATGAATACCCCCCCCCCTAAAAAAATAAAAAAAGAAAAGAAAAGAAAGTAAAATCTTAAAATAAAAGAAAATTAGCACATGACTGGGCGTGCCGTTCTCCCACAATTTAAGGGACAGTGCCCAGTAGGCTCATAATTCACAGGTCACCATCTCCTAGCCAGTGAAGACCTAACCTACATGTAGTACCATGAATACCCCCCCCCCCCTAAAAAAAGAAAAAAAAGAAAAGAAAAGAAAGTAAAATCTTAAAATAAAAGAAAATTAGCACATGAATGGGCGTGCCGTTCTCCCACAATTTAAGGGACAGTGCCCAGTAGGCTCATAATTCACAGGTCACCATCTCCCAGCCAGTGAAGACCTATCCTACTACCATGAATACCCCCACCCCCCAAAAAAAAAAGAAAAAAAAAGAAAGAAAGTAGAATCTTAAAATAAAAGAAAATTAGCACATGATTGGGCGTGCCGTTCTCCCACAATTTAAGGGACAGTGCCCAGTAGGCTCATCATTCACTGGTCACCATCTCCCAGCCAGTAAAGACCTAACCTACACGTAGGACCATGAATACCCCCCCCCCCTCCCTAACAAAAAAGAAAAAAAAAAGAAAGAAAGTAGAATCTTAAAATAAAAGAAAATTAGCACATGATTGGGCGTGCCGTTCTCCCACAATTTAAGGGACAGTGCCCAGTAGGCTCATCATTCACTGGTCACCATCTCCCAGCCAGTAAAGACCTAACCTACACGTAGGACCATGAATACCCCCCCCCCTCCCTAAAAAAAAGGAGAAAAAAAGAAAGTAAAATCTTAAAGTAAAAGAAAATTAGCACATGACTGGGCGTGCCGTTCTCCCACAATTTAAGGGACAGTGCCCAGTAGGCTCATAATTCACAGGTCACCATCTCCCAGCCAGTGAAGACCTAACCTAGTACCATGAATACCCCCCCCCCCCCTAAAAAAAGAAAAAAAGAAAAGAAAAGAAAGTAAAATCTTAAAATAAAAGAAAATTAGCACATGACTGGGCGTGCCGTTCTCCCACAATTTAAGGGACAGTGCCCAGTAGGCTCATAATTCACAGGTCACCATCTCCCAGCCAGTGAAGACCTAACCTACATGTAGTACCATGAATACCCCCCCCCCCTAAAAAAAGAAAAAAAGAAAAGAAAAGAAAGTAAAATCTTAAAATAAAAGAAAATTAGCACATGAATGGGTGTGCCGTTCTCCCACAATTTAAGGGACAGTACCCAGTAGGCTCATCATTCACAGGTTACCTTTTCCTAGCCAGTGAAGACCTAACCTAGTTCCATGAATACCCCACCCCCTACAAAAAAAAAGAAAAAAAGAAAAAAAGAAGAAAGTAAAATCTTAAAATAAAAGAAAATTAGCACATGACTGAGCATTCCGTTCTCCCACAATTTAAGGGACAGTGCCCAGTAGGCTCATAATTCACAGGTCACCATCTCCCAGCCAGTGAAGACCTAACCTAGTACCATGAATACCCCCCCCCCCTTAAAGAAAAAGAAAAAGAAAAAAAGAAGTAAAATCTTTAAAATAAAAGAAAATTAGCACATGACTGGGCGTGCCGTTCTCCCACAATTTAAGGGACAGTGCCCGGTAGGCTCATAATTCACAGGTCACCATCTCCCAGCCAGTGAAGACCTAACCTAGTACCATGAATACCCCCCCCCTCTTAAAGAAGAAGAAAAGAAAAAAAAAAGAAAGAAAGTAAAATCTTAAAATAAAAGAAAATTAGCACATGAATGGGCGTGCCCTTCTCCCACAATTTAAGGGACAGTGCCCAGTAGGCTCATAAATCACAGGTCACCATGTCCCAGCTAGTGAAGACCTAATCTAATACCATGAATACCCCCCCCCCCTTAGAGAAAAACCGAGAAAAGGAAGAAAAAAAAAATCTTAAAATACAATAAAATTAGCACATGACTGGGCGTGCCGTTCTCCCACAATTTAAGGGACAGTGCCCAGTAGGCTCATCATTCACAGGTCACCATCTCCCAGCCAGTAAAAACATAACCTAACACCATGAATAGCCCCCCCCCCCCACAACAACAACAACAAAAAAGAAAAAAAGTGATGACTTAAAATGAAAGAAAACTTGCACATGACTGGGCGGGCCAATTTAAGGGACAGTGCCCGGTAGGCTCATAATTCACAGGTCACCGTCTCCCAGCCATTAAAGACCTAACCTACTACCATGAATACACCCCCAAACAATAAAAAAAAAAAAAAGTAAATTTTAAAAATAAAAGAAAATTAGCACATGACTGGGCGTGCCGTTCTCCCACAATTTAAGGGACAGTGCCCAGTAGGCTCATAATTCACAGGTCACCATCTCCCAGTCCGTGAAGACCTAACCTAGTACCATGAATACCCCCACCTCACCCCCACCCCCCCCCCAAAAAAAAAAAGAAGAAAGAAGTAAAATCTTAAAATAAAAGAAAATTTGCATATGACTGGGCGTGCCGTTCTCCCACAATATTAGGGACAGTGCCCATAGGCTCATAATTCATAGTTCACCATCTCCAGTCAGTGAAAACCTAACCTACTACCATGAATACGCCCCCCCCCCCAAAAAAAAAAAAAAAAAAAAAAAAGAAGAAAGAAGTAAAATCTTAAAATAAAAGAAAAATAGCACATGACTGGGCGTGCCGTTCTCCCACAATTTAAGGGACAGTGCCCAGTAGGCTCATCATTCACAGGTCACCATCTCCCAGCCAGTGAAAACCTAACCTACTACCATGAATACCCCCTCTAAAAAAAAGAAGAAGAAAGAAGTAAAATCTTAAAATACAAGAAAATTAGCACATGACTGGGCGTGCCGTTCTCCCACAATTCATAGGACAGTGCCCAGTAGGCTCATAATTCACAGGTCACCATCTCCCAGCCAGTGAAGACCTAACCTAGTACCATGAATACCCCCCTCTCTCTTAAAGAAGAAGAGAAAAAGAAAAAAAGAAAGTAAAATCTTGAAATAAAAGAAAATTAGCACATGACTGGGCGTGCCTTTCTTCCACAATTTAACGGACAGTGCCCAGTAGGCTCATAATTCACAGGTCACCATCTCCTAGCCAGTGAAGATCTAACCTACTACCATGAATACCCCCCCCCCTACCAAAAAAAGGTAAAAATAAAAAATAAAAAAAGTAAAATCTTAAAAAAAAAGAAAATTAGCACATGACTGGGCGTGCCGTTCTCCCACAATTTAAGGGACAGTGCCCAGTAGGCTCATAATTCACAGGTCACCATCTCCCAGTCCGTGAAGACCTAACCTAGTACCATGAATACCCCCACCTCACCCCCACCCCCCCAAAAAAAAAAGAAGAAAGAAGTAAAATCTTAAAATAAAAGAAAATTTGCATATGACTGGGCGTGCCGTTCTCCCACAATATTAGGGACAGTGCCCATAGGCTCATAATTCATAGTTCACCATCTCCAGTCAGTGAAAACCTAACCTACTACCATGAATACGCCCCTCCCCCCCCAAAAAAAAAAAAAGAAGAAGAAAGAAGTAAAATCTTGAAATAAAAGAAAATTAGCACATGACTGGGCGTGCCTTTCTTCCACAATTTAACGGACAGTACCCAGTAGGCTCATAATTCACAGGTCACCATCTCCTAGCCAGTGAAGATCTAACCTACTACCATGAATACCCCCCCCCCCCCCCTACCAAAAAAAGGTAAAAATAAAAAATAAAAAAAGTAAAATCTTAAAATAAAAGAAAAATAGCACATGACTGGGCGTGCCGTTCTCCCACAATTTAAGGGACAGTGCCCAGTAGGCTCATCATTCACAGGTCACCATCTCCCAGCCAGTGAAAACCTAACCTACTACCATGAATACCCCCTCTAAAAAAAAGAAAAAAAGAAGTAAAATCGTAAAATAAAAGAAAATTAGCATATGACTGGGCGTGCCGTTCTCCCACAATTTAAGGGACAGTGCCCAGTAGGCTCATCATTCACAGGTCACCATTTCCTAGCCAGTGAAGACCTAACCTAGTTCCATGAATACCCCCCCCCCCCCCCAAAAAAAAAAAGAAGAAGAAAGAAGTAAAATCTTAAAATACAAGAAAATTAGCACATGACTGGGCGTGCCGTTCTCCCACAATTCATAGGACAGTGCCCAGTAGGCTCATAATTCACAGGTCACCATCTCCCAGCCAGTGAAGACCTAACCTAGTACCATGAATACCCCCCTCTCTCTTAAAGAAGAAGAGAAAAAGAAAAAAAGAAAGTAAAATCTTGAAATAAAAGAAAATTAGCACATGACTGGGCGTGCCTTTCTTCCACAATTTAACGGACAGTGCCCAGTAGGCTCATAATTCACAGGTCACCATCTCCTAGCCAGTGAAGATCTAACCTACTACCATGAATACCCCCCCCCCCTACCAAAAAAAGGTAAAAATAAAAAATAAAAAAAGTAAAATCTTAAAATAAAAGAAAATTAGCACATGACTGGGCGTGCCGTGCCGTTCTCCCACAATTTAAGGGACGGTGCCCAGTAGGCTCATAATTCACAGGTCACCATCTCCCAGTCCGTGAAGACCTAACCTAGTACCATGAATACCCCCACCTCACCCCCACCCCCCCAAAAAAAAGAAGAAGAAAGAAGTAAAATCTTAAAATAAAAGAAAATTTGCATATGACTGGGCGTGCCGTTCTCCCACAATATTAGGGACAGTGCCCATAGGCTCATAATTCATAGTTCACCATCTCCAGTCAGTGAAGCTAACAAAGCACCATGAATACGCCCCACCCCTAAAAAAAATATCTTAAAATGAAAGAAAACTTGCACATGACTGGGCGTGCCGTTCTCCCACAATTAAAGGAACAGTGCCCATAGGCTCATCATTTACAGGTTACCATCTCCAGTCAGTGAAAACCTTACCTAGCACCATGAATACCCTCCCACAAAAAAAAAAAATTAATGACAAAAAATGAAAGAAAATTAGCACATGACTGGGCGTGCCATTCGCCTAAAATTTAAGAGACAGCGCCAAGTAGGCTCATAATTCAACATGTCACCATCTGCCAGCGTGTGAAGACCTAACCTAGTACCATGAATACCCCCCCCCCCCCTTAAAGAAGAAGAAAAGAAGAAAAAAAGAAAAAAAAGAAAGTAAAATCTTAAAATAAAAGAAAATTAGCACATGACTGGGCGTGCCGTTCTCCCACAAATTGAGGTACAGTGCCCAGTAGGCTCATTATTCACAGGTCACCATCTCCCAGCGTGTGAAGACCTAACCTAGTTCCATGAATACCCCCACCCCCCCCAAAAAAAAAAGAAGAAAGAAGTAAAATCTTAAAATAAAAGAAAATTTGCATATGACTGGGCGTGCCGTTCTCCCACAATATTAGGGACAGTGCCCATAGGCTCATAATTCATAGTTCACCATCTCCAGTCAGTGAAAACCTAACCTACTACCATGAATACGCCCCTCCCCCCCCCCAAAAAAAAAAGAAGAAGAAGAAAGAAGTAAAATCTTGAAATAAAAGAAAATTAGCACATGACTGGGCGTGCCTTTCTTCCACAATTTAACGGACAGTACCCAGTAGGCTCATAATTCACAGGTCACCATCTCCTAGCCAGTGAAGATCTAACCTACTACCATGAATACCCCCCCCCCCCTACCAAAAAAAGGTAAAAATAAAAAATAAAAAAAGTAAAATCTTAAAATAAAAGAAAAATAGCACATGACTGGGCGTGCCGTTCTCCCACAATTTAAGGGACAGTGCCCAGCAGGCTCATCATTCACAGGTCACCATCTCCCAGCCAGTGAAAACCTAACCTACTACCATGAATACCCCCTCTAAAAAAAAGAAAAAAAGAAGTAAAATCGTAAAATAAAAGAAAATTAGCATATGACTGGGCGTGCCGTTCTCCCACAATTTAAGGGACAGTGCCCAGTAGGCTCATCATTCACAGGTCACCATTTCCTAGCCAGTGAAGACCTAACCTAGTTCCATGAATACCCCCCCCCCCCAAAAAAAAAAAAAAGAAGAAGAAAGAAGTAAAATCTTAAAATACAAGAAAATTAGCACATGACTGGGCGTGCCGTTCTCCCACAATTCATAGGACAGTGCCCAGTAGGCTCATAATTCACAGGTCACCATCTCCCAGCCAGTGAAGACCTAACCTAGTACCATGAATACCCCCCTCTCTCTTAAAGAAGAAGAGAAAAAGAAAAAAAGAAAGTAAAATCTTGAAATAAAAGAAAATTAGCACATGACTGGGCGTGCCTTTCTTCCACAATTTAACGGACAGTGCCCAGTAGGCTCATAATTCACAGGTCACCATCTCCTAGCCAGTGAAGATCTAACCTACTACCATGAATACCCCCCCCCCCCTACCAAAAAAAGGTAAAAATAAAAAATAAAAAAAGTAAAATCTTAAAATAAAAGAAAATTAGCACATGACTGGGCGTGCCGTGCCGTTCTCCCACAATTTAAGGGACGGTGCCCAGTAGGCTCATAATTCACAGGTCACCATCTCCCAGTCCGTGAAGACCTAACCTAGTACCATGAATACCCCCACCTCACCCCCACCCCCCCAAAAAAAAGAAGAAGAAAGAAGTAAAATCTTAAAATAAAAGAAAATTTGCATATGACTGGGCGTGCCGTTCTCCCACAATATTAGGGACAGTGCCCATAGGCTCATAATTCATAGTTCACCATCTCCAGTCAGTGAAGCTAACAAAGCACCATGAATACGCCCCACCCCTAAAAAAAATATCTTAAAATGAAAGAAAACTTGCACATGACTGGGCGTGCCGTTCTCCCACAATTAAAGGAACAGTGCCCATAGGCTCATCATTTACAGGTTACCATCTCCAGTCAGTGAAAACCTTACCTAGCACCATGAATACCCTCCCACAAAAAAAAAAAAATTAATGACAAAAAATGAAAGAAAATTAGCACATGACTGGGCGTGCCATTCGCCTAAAATTTAAGAGACAGCGCCAAGTAGGCTCATAATTCAACATGTCACCATCTGCCAGCGTGTGAAGACCTAACCTAGTACCATGAATACCCCCCCCCCCTTAAAGAAGAAGAAAAGAAAAAAAGAAAAAAAAGAAAGTAAAATCTTAAAATAAAAGAAAATTAGCACATGACTGGGCGTGCCGTTCTCCCACAAATTGAGGTACAGTGCCCAGTAGGCTCATTATTCACAGGTCACCATCTCCCAGCGTGTGAAGACCTAACCTAGTTCCATGAATACCCCCTCCCCCCCTACAAAAAAAAAGAAAAAAAGAAAAAAAGAAGAAAGTAAAATCTTAAAATAAAAGAAAATTAGCACATGACTGGGCGAGCCCGTTCGCCCACAAAAAAGTGACAGTACCAATAGGCTCATAATTCAACATGTCACCATCTGCCAGCGTGTGAAGACCTAACCTAGCACCATGAATACCCCCCCCCCCCCCCATACGCAAAAATATAATATCTTAAAATAAAAGAAAACTAGCACCTAATCGGGGTTGCCTTCCACCTTCAACTAAAGGGACAGTGCCCCGTATGCTCATCATTCACAGGTCACCATCTCTCAGCCAGTTATTATCTACACCTAACAACATGAATAACCAAAAGAGATTCAATTTAATGTCTTAAATTGAAAGAAAAATAGCAACTGACTGGGCGTGCCGTTTACCTACAACTTAAGGGACAGTGCACCGGAGGCTCATCATCTACAGGTCACCATCTTCTCCCAGCCATTAATGTCCTAACCTAACACTATGAATACTCCAAAAAAATACAATTTAATGTCTTAAAATGGAAGAAAACTATAGGACCTGACTAGGTGTGCTGTTCACCTACATAGCGTTTCCATCCCTTCTGTTTCATGGTACAGTATTCGAATAACTAAATCTAGATTTAAAAATAAATTAATGTAAAGAAAAATAAGGGAGGAATCACATTTCCTGCTTTTAATACGATATGCAATATTATTCCACTAGCTTTTCAATATTTAAATCAGATGTACAGTATTCCATGAACAAAGAATGTTAAATCATAAATATATATATATATATATATATATATATATATACAGAGAGAGAGAGAGAGAAATACAGAAAGATGAGGAGGGGGGGGGGGGGGGGGGGGTAAGGGGAGAAGGCAAATAAAAGTCTTGCTTTGAATTTTATGGGTCCTATTCAAACAAGCAAATGTAGATTTGATAAGTCATAATCATAAATAGTGAGCGAGAAAGTGGGAGAAATTGTGAGAGATAGAAAGGGAGGGAGAGAGAGGGGAACAGAGGATGGGTCTTGATTTAGAGCTGATATACATAAAGAAGAAAAATAAAGACCAAGACATAAACAAATAAAAATAAATAGAAAGATAAAATGATACAAAAAGAGGAAAGAATGATATAAAATAACATGAACTGTCTGTATTCGAACAGGTCTTTTCAGAACTACACTCTTCACTCTTTACTCTTCACTCTTTAGCCTTCGTGATCTCCTCACAACCTTCTCAATCTTGATTTTGTTTTTGTCTCAATTTTACGGAATGACCCTTAAAGATTCAATATTGTTAGAGGATGTAAGGAGCTATTAGAGAATTCTACAATATCGAGGACCATCCCTGCTGCAATGGAGAGAAGGGTAAATCAAAGAGAGCATTGGACAAAATAAACAGCTGTTAAAAAAATACTGAGAATTGTTGGATAATAACAAAAGACTGAAAGAGGGAATCACAACTTTTGTAGATTTTATATACAGTGCAATACTAATTTGTCTATTTCTATTTTTAAAAAAAAGTTATAGAGGGAGGGGGATGTATCAATAGAAGATGGGAGGGAGTTAGTATATTTACACATGCAAGTAAGAATTTGATAGGTCATTTTCAAAAGGATAGGGTGTGTTTGAAGGTATTTTTGTCACAAATCTGAAGTAGGGCCTACTGTATTAAATAATTTAATTTATTTAGTGGAGAATTGAGAAAAAAATCAGAAGAAAGTTTATAATATATTTAAAGACATGTAAAAGGAGTCCTATCCTACTAGACAAACAACAAAGACAACCCACAATAAAAGCAATTGTATAAGATTGAAGAGACAAAATGTAAAGATTAGCGGAGAAGGAAAAAGGATAAAAATATTACATTTCACAGAGAGATAACCAATCCTATTAGAGACCACACATGGGATTTACTGGGGCCGTATACCTGAAAATAGTGAACACGATATATTTTGTGTCCGATGTCATGCTACTTCGTATTATGGTAACTTTGAATAATATACTAAAATCAACAAATTAAAATACTGTCTCATACTCAACTATAAATGGACAACTATTTTACCCCAGCCACACATAAAGGTGTAAGGTGACTTAGATTAAGTGATTCCTTTTTTTTCTTCAAATTGTAAGATGTCGGGAATATGCAGCCCTTTAAAAGATAGGATTGAGAACAATCCGCGACAAAAAGAGAAACAGAATGGGATTTGTTATAAGTGAGTAGAACCTATATATGCATAAATTGGATATAATGTATAAGTAATTTGAATCAAGTAATTGCAATTAGAAGCTGAGATTTAACTTATTTGTTGCAATGGACTGGAAAACTTTTATGATCAATAATGCTTAGTGATTAAAGTGGTTTTACGGTTTGAAACTTCGCATTTATAACCCTTTTTATAAAAAGAATGTATTCTATTCAATTGAATCATTTTTTCATTTTATATTTGCATTCTTATTTTTACTTATCTGTTTTAATTTGATATTTTTTAATAGTATTTCATTTTATTAGTTTTTCTAATTCTTTTGTGCATTTTCTGATATTCCACATGAAAGTACAATCTTTCCACAAGTACCGGTACACATCCTATAACAAGCCAGTTTGTAATTGCAGTCTAAATTTGTTTCTGGTTTTAAAAAATGTGGAAAAAAATACTGGATACATGCTCATGTTCAAATATTCATTTTTATTTCATGCACCATTGATATTTCATGATATACAGGTAAAGTTGTCTCTAAATGGAGATAAAAGACATTCACGTGACCCCTCCACTTTAAGGATCATGTTGGGTCTCTTCATGTTCAGATATTCAGTGGATATTTCGTGCTAATTACGAACTGGGTAATTGGACAACTCCTGCCAAGTGTAGCTCTTACAACAAGATACAATTTGAAATATCAGTACAACTGCTTTTATGAGAGGGATGATTGCAAAACCCAATAATTAAGACTTACAAAAGAAGACAACTTCTGAATCCTTTGTTAAAACAATATAATGTATATTTCAAAAAGATTTTCGACCAAATATTCACAAGTTCTCAACTTAGTAACCAACGTGTCAAACTCATAGATATACATGACTCCCATTATGAGGTATGGGGGTAAACAGATCTGGTGAATAGGAACATATTGTCATAATGTAGACATTGAAATACCTGCATACCTACGACGTGTGTGTGCGCGTCCCACGGTGAGGCCTGATCTGTGGAATAAGAGGTAAACAGAATGCTGTATTAGGCATCTTAAAGTAAATATGATGGGGCAGATACAACCTTAAAACTCAAAGACAAACTATGACATTTTGTTAGGTATAGTATATAGCAAGTTTATACATTCATTTCAAAATAGATTAATTTCCAATTATCTTGAACAAAATATTAAAATATTTTTCACCTTTTGGCCCTACATTTACTAATTATAAAATAGAGTAAACATAGCAGTTGCATACTCTCCAAAATGATGAAGACATATGCAAACAGAAGCAAACATGAAGACTCACCATGTACTGCTATAATGTTATAAAGAACTAATTACTATTTCAAACATACACTGTATGAAGCCTAATAATGAACAGTACACATACCTTCTTGGAAATAATTTACAGGCGGTCAAAGAAAGAGAATGGCCTCCGGCGTCTACCCCGACTGACCACACCCAGTCTTTCTTGACCACGATAGTGCAGCGGGCCTGGTTTGAGTGACCATGCTACCCGTCTCGGCTTCCTCCCTACTACTCCTATAGCAAGGCGTTTACGTCCCGAGAACCTCAGCAGTGTTCGACCCAGTATCCCCCCTCGGTCTCCCCCCTGCTGCTTCTGCGAATCAGTCTGTAGGAAAGAAGAACAAAGTGAGTTTTAAAAAAAATCATTCATACTAAAAGTGGAAGTCCACCCTGATATCAAGTTGGTTGTAATTAAACCATAAAAATGAGATAAACAAAAGTAGTGCAATATCAAATCAAAAATATGAAAGTTATGAATGTGTTAAGCTGTCATCATGTAAGCTCCTCTCCTACTTGCTCTGTACAGATTTCTTTTTTTAAATTCTCTTAGTTATTGATGACGGAAGAGAAACGTTTCATACAGGGGTTGTATGAAACCAAACTTACAATGATTATACTTAGGGTTGATATATGATTAAAACATTTCTTAAGTGAAAATATACGTTTTTAGGATTTTTTGGGGAAAGGACACCGGGAGGCGGGCTCACGTCACGTGATACGTCAGAATCGTCAATTATGTTTGATTGCTTGCTCCCATAATAACTTTCTTATTTTCAATCGGTTTAATATGCTCAAACTTTCACTGGCCTGTTTCTCTCATTTATCTACTTCTCTTAAAACCAACTAAATATCAGGGAGTACATACATCCCCTTTAAATTCATTATGAGCCAGATGTTTGGTTTCATACTTCTTTTTAACGTACTTAACAATAGAATATGCGTTCAGTTTAATTCATTTTGCAGAATCCCCTATTTATAAGTGGCAAATAACATGTTACTGTTAAGGCCCTCTAGGGATCGATGATAAAAGAAACATTGAAACCACCTCGGCTCACTTTGTTTCAACTAAAGATAAACAGTTGCTGCTATGTTGGTAAAGTTTGGGCAGATTCACAAGACTAGTCTTCAAATTTGAGTTTAGGTACATAATTATATTTTGAATACATTGTATGCTCGTCTATTTTTTTTTCGGAGGGGGGGGGGGGGTTATTGTTATAATTATAAAAATAGGCGAGCGTAGAAATAAAGTAATTTTACTTACCCAGGCTATAATCACACATTGCCTCGCCTCGCGGCAATCCGGGCCGACCTCCGCAGGTTCTGGTTTGCCCGATTGGCGGCACGACGTTGCTCCCTCTCTGCGGCGAGTTGAACAGCGGCAGCTGCGATCTCTCGCTCTACCAGACGCGGTGACCTACGTCTCGGGTGGAGTTGCTCAAGCTCCTCCGCCCTCCTACGCTGTTCATCCTGCTGTTGGCGATTAGCAGAAACGACCTCCGCACGACTGTTCTCGCGATGCAACTTGTTGACTGTATAAACCAAGCAAAATATAAATGGTTAGGATGTGCTTCATGGCATTTCACAGATGACATTAAAATACACGATTCTCCATTGAATTTTTGTTATATAGATCTACCCCCCCCCCCCCAACAAAACAAAAAGGCCAAATGGTGACCCAACTCATTAACCTGTCACAGTACAAAGCGTACACTTTGAATGATCCAACATCTTACATACTTAGAAGTTACAGCTATAGGGGCATTGTAATTAGTCTCAAAATATTTTCATCATGAATCATTATTCACGATTCTATACATATTATTTTTAACCAGTAAAAGTCTATGGTCCACATGACCGCCTTTTAAACAAATGAGAAGTAACAGTAATTTTGAGAGGAATATTACCGTGTTGCGTGCAGTAGAGTTCAACGGCGTTTTCGTCTAGCGTGTGACATCCACGCCGGCTGCAACGTCTGCCATTCCCGTGAAGCCCAGTATGTGCAGAGCACTGGACCTCGGCTGGCTGTCTGTAATACAGGAAACATAAAACAAGGACATATTACTACTAGATTGCCAATAATATTAGATTGGAAATAATTATAAAGTGCACATGTTACAATTTTTTAAACACTTTTGATTAGGTAATTTGACAAAGGATGACTCTAAAGAAACCTATTTCAACTCACTTAGGGGTCATTATACTTCTTGAATGTATAATCAACTATGGTTGGTAATTTGGGTTTTAATTTAGGAGATTATTGTGTACTTACTGACGGTGTTGCCAGCACTCTCCTTCAATTCCTAAGGCTAGGGGTACCTTCCTCAAACAACGCGTACCCTTCTGGGTATACTCCACACAGTTATCGTTGTACCGGTCAGCAATCATTATGACACTAAGCAATACGACGACGACGAATTCAATTACGAAGCAAAAACTAAGTAAAAATCTCCAAGCGACTTGTCTAGGACAGAATCTAGCAGAGACAGGCAGATTTTTAGCCCCTCATCTTACACGAAACCTAAAATTCGATTTGCGCGGGCGGTTTCTTTGAATGCATCACGTGGTTTGAGCAGACGAACGAATCACATTCACCCAAGACAAAGGCATTTAATAATGGCAACGGGTTCCAAAAATATATTGGTGATAACTGTCATGTTATTGAGCCCACCGTGCTAAAAATCTATTGTCATGCTAATATAATGTTGGAATTCCAGCGAACCTCGTACTTTCTATCGTCTGATTTGTAGAGGAATTGCTTGAAGCTATCGTCTTCAGCTGTTGATTGATAGAGCATTATGAGGTTATTCATGTACTGGACATACTATTGTGCTCCTGCATGGGTGATCAGTAATTTGTGCCCCGTATGACGTGAAAGCCTTTCTTTCATTTTGATGGACACGCAACAATAAACCTGCAAACAAAATCGGTGTCAGAGGCAGGCACGTAGCCACGGGGGGAGAGGGGGGGGGGGGGGGAGAGACAGTTAGAAAAAGAAGAAGAAGAAGAAAGTGAGCAAAGTGTGATAAATATTTCTTTTTTGATATCACTAAAATCGTCAAACAATCAGACCGCATAATAGATTTACATGTATTTCCCCTATTTCGTCAATGTGTACAATCTGTTGAATTGGAATGTTTTATTGATTTGCCATGAAACAAACACAGATTCACCCCGGCCCCCCCACTCAGTGTTATTTAGGGTACGCATATGCGTGTTCCAACCGACCCCCCCTTTTCAGCAAAAGTCCGGTGTGTAAAGTCAATACGGCTCGACCTTTTTCTTTTGTATACGAGCCTTTTTCCGCACCCCCCCTTTTCAGCAAAAGTCCGGTGTGTAAAGTCAATACGGCTCGACCTTTTTCTTTTGTTACGAAAAGGACATTTTGGCAACACGCATGCGGTCATTTTGAAACCTGAGTGGGGGGGCCGGGAGATTCACCCTTCTATAATCACCCAAACATCACATCACTTTGTGTATTCTACCCAGTCCGGATTCTACCAATAGACCAATTAGTAATTAACACATGGTACTAGTTTAAATGACCTCAATTTCCAACAGATTTTGGAGATGGCGCTTTTTGCATTTGAGAATAATCGCTGCTAATGTGATAGCCGTGCTTTATGATCCCCCCTTTTGAAAAGAATACTTTCACTTGTGTAGGTACCATGCATGTCATGGAATTTACTTTTGATTAAGTAATTTTCATGACCTCTATATGTTGTAGATCGTAGGCTATCATCGAAATAACTGCATACAAACATACAAAACAGGCCCCACGAAACGTTTTAAAAAGTGTGTGTGGGGGGGGGGGGGGATAAAGTATTTACAATCAGGTAATTTCAAGTTCATTTTATTCAAAACCACACAAAACATGATATGATCTTTTACCTAAATAAGAGACTGGTAATAGTACATTAATCATCATATTAACTTGATCACATCATAAAATGAATGGTTTTAGGACCCCTTTAGAAGCTAAGCTTGTGAGCGGGGCCCTATACAATTTGTATAGTCAACAAAATACATACATTAAACAATAAGGTGAACAAATAGAATGTTAAGGCCCGGTCACACCGCCCGAACTTTGTTGGAGCGTTCCTTGAACGGTAGGGAGAGGGGGCCGAATTTCGACAACGCTCGTCACCGCGCACAAAATGGGAAACAAATCGAAAACACGGGCGTTGCCTTAGCGGTGCACCGCTGAAGCCGGCGTTGCTTTAGCGTTGGTTTAACGGTAGCGAGCGGTAGCGAGCGTTGGTTTAGCGGTGACACCTCCATACCAACGCCAAACCAAAGTTCATCACCGCAATGGATCGCTGCTTCAACGCCCGACACCGTTCCAGCAATCCCGTGCCCGCCCGTAAAACGCTTAAAACCGCTCCACCAAAGTTTGTGCAACGTTTAATCACCGCCCGGGCAAAGCTGGCGAAGCAGCGGTGGTCCAGCGTTCAAGATTTCTGCGTTGGCCTAGCCGACCAAAGCGTCCACGAGCTTACGTCTAGCGGTGCCAAACTTTGACTGGGCGTTGTTGGAGCGGTGGTGAACTTTTCAGGAGCGGAAAATTGCCCGCTCCTCACCGCTCGCAATATTTTGTGCAGCTCAAACCTTTCGGAGCGGTAGGAGGGACCATCAGCGGTGGTCGAGCGTATACGGCGTTGCCTTAACGGGGGCCAACTTCTGTTAAACGGTGGTGAACGGTTACGAGCGGTGATGAATTTTTTTCACCGCTCAAGGAACGCTCCAGCAAAGTTCTGGCGGTGTGACCGGGCCTTAACGTAACTGTATATACAAGGGATGAAAATACTGAGCTATAGAATGTAGACAAACTCACACACACAAACATACACGCACACACACACACGCGCACGCACACGCGCATCAACCATGTATGCAATGTGAGTATGCAATGATGTACGTAAGGGTTGAACAGAGAGAGAGAGAGAGAGAGAGAGAAGAGAGAGGAGAGAGAGAGAGAGAGGGGGATTGGGAGGGAGACAGATAGACAGAGAGAGAGGTAGGGAGGGAGACACAGAGAGAGGTGTAGGGAGGAGAAAAGAGAGAGGGAGGGAGACACAGAGAGAGAGAGAGAGAGAGGTAGGGAGGGAGACAGAGAGAGGGAGTGAGACAGAGAGAGAGGGGTAGGGAGGGAGTACGGAGGGAGACAGAGAGAGGGAGGGAGAGAGAGAGAGAGGTAGGGAGGGAGACAGAGAGAGGGAGGGAGACAGAGAGAGAGGGATAGGGAGGGAGAGAGAGAGAGAGAGAGAGAGGTAGGGAGTGAGACACAGAGAGAGGGAGAGAGAATACCTATTTACAGAAGCAGGAGAGGGGTGGAGGCAAAGAGAAAAAGCGGAGAACAGCAAGAATTGATGCACGAACATAGATATGAGGGAAAGAGAGAGAGAGAGAGAGAGAAAACAACAAGTGTACAGAATAGGGAGGTTGGAGATTAGAGAAATAGAAAGAGGCAGAAAAGAAAGATGGTGTTGTTGTTGGTAGTAGTTGCATGGCGTTCGTTCAGTATTGAATATAAATATGCCATATCTTCAGTTATATATTAAGTACCAAAAATATCGAAATAGATTCCAGCGGCAATCGATATTTATTCGAGCCGCATTCGAGCGGCAATCTAAAGATTCCGAGTGTATTGGAAGTGCATTCGAGTTGGATTCTTTAAGAAAAATCAGTTATCCGTAAAGAAAAAAGGAAGAGATGGGAATGACACTCTATATACAAGCCTTTAACAAGTTACTAAAATAGTCATAGAATGTGAGATAAAGTTTGAGAGAGAGAGAGAGAGAACTTGGACTCACCTATCCACTGTACATATAAATATAATGGTGCGCTATTTGACATCATTGAATTCAAAAATGGTTTTATTATAGCACAAACATGGTTCATACAAATACAATTCTACATGAGAGACAGCCATGGCTGGAAACTGGCTGGAATAGTCATGTTTACATGTTAGGCGCAACAGATAAAATTTTTAAAGATATATACATGTAAAAAGCTAGCAATATAAAAAATAGGACTTAGATTCTTCAACTAAAAAAGATCAACACATTGCACAAGTTATCAAAAATACAACAATTACAAATATACTCCTGTTATCTTTGCTTTATCTTTATTGCTGCGATGGCATTCCTGTGCGATTACATCATCAATCGGCAAAAGGGGATTTTTCTTTTTCCAATAAATAATCAATGGAAATAATGATAGGGCCTCTCTCTATACGCGAGATACTTTTTATTGAACTCTGATCCCACTTTTTTTCTCGAAGGTCTGTTAACTTTGGCGAGCAAATAGATGTGATATCCGTGTCGATATATGCACTTATCAATAACGGAATGTATTGTCAAATACAAAAAGCAAACTATAGCAATCATGCAGGGGCGTAACTACACAAGACAAGGACATTTATAAGTCCTTAGAGAGAGAGACAGAGAGAGAGAGAGAGAGAGGGGGGGGGGGGGGGGACCGAGAGGGCTTCATTTGAGCTATTTCAACATCTTTGATCATTACATAACCGATAAGTTTGAACTCTTGAAGGTGGGAGGGAGAACGATACAACAAACTTTTAAATGAACTTGTGAACTAAGTCATAACAACTTTGTTCTATCAAAATGTGATAACACTGTTATCATGTTCATGAGATTAAAATTCCAGTAAGAATTACAGTCAAGACGTGCATCGAATTTCCCCCTCTCTCTTTCTATCTCGATTTCCTTCTCTCTCCCTCCCCCTCTCTCTCTTTCCATCCCCTATATCTTTCTCTCTTCTCTCGTTCGTTCTATCTTCTTGTACCATATCTTTGCCTTCTCTCTTTGTTATTTTTTCAACCACTCTCTCTCTCACGCCCTTCTTTCACTCTGCTTACAACTCGTTTTCATATTCTACATAAACTTGAAAATATTGGTAATAGATATACTAGACAATATTAAATGTTCTTGTTATTTATCATGAGAGGTAAATCAATGCAAAATAAAACCTAAAAGGAGAGAGAGAGAGAGAGAGAGAGAGATAGAGAGAGAAAGAGAGAGAGAGAGAGAGAGAGAGAGAGAGAGAGAGAGAGAGAGAGAAAGAGAGGTCATTTCTAAAATGAAAAGAAAGGGCTCTTGAAAGTCAAATTATTAAAACCCTTTCATTTCATATAAGAAATAACCTTTCTCTCTAAAGTGTATCTCACTATGGACCTACTACATGTAAGTAGGTTTATGGTATGTGAATGTGTGTGTGTGTGTGAGAGAGAGAGGAAGATATAGAGAGAGAGAGAGAGGGAGAGGGAGAGGGATATCGAGGATAGAAAAGGCGGGAAAAGCGTCCGAGAGGAAACTTTGCACTTTGTAATGTTGTGTCATATTACACAATAGATGGGTAGACAATAAACAAACATCAAAAGCAAACTATAAAGATTAGATGCACAGTTATTTAATATAAAATCTCTTTAACTGCAGGCACGGTCATATTGCATAGGGGCTCGATTCCTTATAAGGCAGTCGTTTGAATCTGGGGAGAAACGTCATGTCATTATCAATTTTTCAGTTTATTTTTCAACACATTGTTATAACCACCCAAGATAAACAGATAAAAACGACCGTGCCTTACTCATCATATTCGTATTTGACAGCTAGACAGGATATACTACGAATTTGAAGTACTATCTGACGTAAAAATCTTGTTTATTATGTCTGTCATGAAGAGTATTATCGCAAATGATTGAAATCAAACGTTAAGTGTCCGAAATCTTTCTGAACGCAAATTAGTTCCTCCCAAGGTTCTGACAATAAAACTTTTGATTTGATTCATTATCAATATAACATAAAAATTCACCTCCAAAATTCAGAATTTACCTCGAGCATTATATTTCGACCTGTAGCCTCTACGAAATAAAACATCACTCGGGAAATTTGTCGGTTCATGTATTTTGATATATTGAAAACCTGTGCATACGATGTTTGTATAATATTTCGAAGGAGAGTATTTTGGGGTATAGGCGTATAGCTATATTATTCTTTACATGTATTTATAGCAATGTACATGATTATATCGTTATATGGATGGATAACCTAAATACATGAATATAAAAGACCTCAGTATTCCATTAAAAAGATATCACAACTGTTCAAAATTAATGCTACGGTGGAATTGTATCCTCATTATTTTCTGCTTTGGCTCTTTATTTATGTCCTAATGTTTACAGGGAAATAGCGAACTATGACTTTGTAAAAGTAAAAGATAGTGGTTATATTGTGTTGCATAAACATGTTTATGACGTGTATATACAATAACTGATGAGGGTGATTTCAAATGAGGACTTTTCATCGTAATTCCCGCGTGTTAGAGACCCAGCCCCCCCCCCCCCCCCCCACTCCGTAAACGGAGGGATAACATGCGTGTTCCCAAAATGTCCGGTAAAGGGGTACTCATGTTTTCACGCACCAAAGTCCGGCTCGTAGTACAGAAAAATCCGGCCCGTATTGACTTTATACACCAGACTTAGGGGGTGTTTTCAAAAAGAGGGAACATGCATACGCGTACCCTAAATAACACTGAGTGGGGGGGGGGGGGGGGGGGTAAAGATCATCAACTATACATTGTAAGATCCAATTAATTTTAGAACATATCTACATCATAACTAAATGTGTAAATTAATCAGTCCTTGTGAGGTAACAATCTGGTTAATAAATAAAAAATCACAACTTTCCCCCATAAACTAATGATGGAGTTTCCAACCTGGCGGCCTAGTCACATAATAGTTATAAAGGAAAGGCTATTTAAAGCATTTTATATACATAAACATGATAAATTTCATATCTTATTAAATTCTTCCGATTTGCATTCACGTATAACTTTTGTTTATTACTTTTTTTCTTTTCCTTGGGGTGGGGGGGGGGGGGGTAACATATTATGTTTAGTAAATATTAAAGCCCCTCTGCACTACTTATAGCTACTTGCGCCCTCTATATAGCAAAAAATGCCAAATCGCTGACCATTGGTCCCCCATGGTCCCTATTTCTTATGTTAATTGAGAGCTGTTTGATGAGATAACCACCTGTCGGTGACCACACTGGGTGGTCTAATGCCTCCTGGCCAAACTAGTGCAGACATGCTTTAAACTTTTAGTTGATGCTTGCAAGTATTAACTCCAATTTGACAAACTGTATTCGTGCATTATTCATGTCACACACACTGAGAATGCTGTCAGATACGAATGTGATTCCATGCGGGAAGAGAAACTCACCATCTCGACTCCCTTGTCTCCCAAAACTACCCACAACATTCAGTTCCTCATCGACGACCACGAGCCGATGTCCGATCTGGTCAGCGATCACGGCACCGCGTCCATTCGGCAGCCAGGCGACGCCCGTCGGCCTGATCTCGATGCTTGTCGCTGTACACGGTCGACCATGTTGCGACGTAGCAGACGACGCTACAAGTTTGACGCGGAGCGGCGGATGCGCGTTATCAACGCGTGCGAGAATTAGCGCGCCAGCGCCGTAGTCACTGACCAGTATTCGGTCCCCAGCTTGATCAACTGACGCGTAATATGGACAGACCATAAGGTGTTCGTTTGCTTTGCTGAGAGCGATCGCTTTGGCTTTTGGTTTGTTGTCGTTCTTGTCATGAAGATCCAACATCTGTACGCAATGGTTGCCTTGATCGCAGATGAAGACACGGTGACCTTGTGACGTCACACCACGGGGGTCAGTATGGACCGGAAGTTCTAAGGTATGTGCTCGCCTGCCCTCGTCAAACAGAATTACCTGAACGACACAAAAATAATATAACAGGATTATTAACACAGTCATCTACAACATAGCAAAGAAAATATGATTAATTGGTGAGAAGAATGAGAGTATCGATTTAACCTTAAATCCCTAATCCATTCGAATTAAACATACTGTTGGCTAAAACCTTCAGAGATCGTTTCCGTAAAACTGTAGGTCAATTACTTTTGATAAAACTCTATACTTATTTGCCCTTTTAACATTGGATAAGCTGATGAAGATGGACTTGAAAGGAAACATGAAAAAGCTATGGTATACCTGTTTTTGTTGTGAATCCGAAACGACGATGCATCCTCCATCTGTCTGTGTGACATCAAATACTCCTTGGGCCTTCACCGAATCACCGTCATCTTCCCACACCAATGTCACACCGACCACAACCCCGTCCAAACCAACATCCACGATCCTACCACGACCACAGTCCGCTACGGCGACCACGCCTTTGTCATCCGCACCGTTACCGAGGCAACATACTCCGGAAGGTCGCTCAACTTTCGCATCATCCTGCATCAGTGTTTGGTACTTGACTCTATTGGGATGAGGTACTACTTTGCCTTGCGGGATAAGTGGCATATTTGGTAAATTCCTCTTGGTCGTACGATCTCGCTTTTTCAGTAGAGTTTTGTCGGACGATTTGACATGGCGATAGCCTGGATGATCACCAACAGTCTGCTCTCTCAAAGAATCACTTTCGTCGGGCGGGCCTGGCTGACGCCGCTGACCACTTTGCAGTCGTTGACCAGCTGATGCTGCAGTTGGTGGTGGTGGAGACGAGATGTTTGGAAGAAAACGACCTATGTGAAGGTCCTGGATCTCGCCGCCGTCTGCTGCCGAGCGTACATCCCGAGGAGTCACCGGTAACCTGGAAGAGCCAGGAGGATTCGGTGAGAGACTTTGTGTTCTATGAGGCTGCTCTGGAACGCGGAGAGACATCGGTCTTCCCCTTTGGGACGGGCTTGACTGTTGCTTACCATCCTCACTGCTGCGTCTGGAAGACGATCGCGTGGAGTCATCAAGCGACCAGGATGGGGAGGATGTTGGTGTTCCTACCCGGGACTTGAGTAGCTTGGCTGTCTCACGAAGTGTCGCAAGTTTCTCCACAGCGTCCTTGATGGACCCCTCAACTTCGGAATCGATGACAACCTCAAGCTCATCCAGCTCCGTGGTTGCATTCTCGGTGCTCATTTTTCTCGCCTTTCGCTGGATGTCATCGACCTCGGCCAAAAACGAGTTGATCATAATATCAGAAGTCCTTCCATTTCCCCTGTCACGAACTTTGTCCTGGTGACGCTTCCTACAGTCTTTCAGTTCTGCCCTTTCTTTCTCCATCGCCTTCTTCCTAATCTCTATCATTGCCTTGTTAGCCTTCGTGTTTAACTTCAAGGACCTGATGACTTTCTTTTTTCTCTTGTCCAAGGCGTCGACGATTTCTTCAAAATGTGTCTCGATCAGCTGAACTTTCTTTTCAAGACCTTTCTTGATCATGAGGAGGACTCTCTCGAAGTGCTTCGAGAGAGGCTTGTAGACGGCGTCGTCGAGATGATAAAGCTTCATCAACTGGGCCTTGATGATCTCGTGCTTCTCGCTCGACATCGATGACGACGCCGATGATGATGAGACCGTCGTCGGGGACGACAGCCATGACTCACTGGATGTCTCGCCTTGATCAGGATTGGGGGACACGCTTCGAATCTGACAGGTGACGCAAAAAACAGAAGTATCTCTGCTTTTCACCAAGGCGAGGCAGCTGTGGCAGACACCATGCCGACACCGAGGCAGTGTATCTGTTACAGCCGAAGATGACTGCAGGCAGACAGAGCAACGTGGCCCGTCACGTCGTCTATCCTGATCACCATGATCTATTACCTCGATCGTCAGTAAGGAACTGAAATCGTCCACCATTTTGTTTTGGTTTGTTGTCAATCGTATACTGCTAGCGTCTCGGTCGTGTACCAAACAACAGAGTGAGTGAAAGAGCAGAGTGAGTCACAATGTGCCTCACTCAAAGTGACAATGTTTGTTTGCTTCTGTTTATTTTGTTGTCATGGGCGAATAGACAAACGCCAAAAGTTCGTCGTTAACTGATATGCTCGTGCTCCTGAATGACACTGAGGTGAGAATCAGTGGCGTAGCGAGGGTCCAGGCACTGAGGGGGCGCCGACAGCATGAAGGGAGGGGGGGGGGGGGGCTATACCTCAGTAGATGAAAATGTCAAATTAACAAGAATGATGGTTAGGGAAGGTTTGGTGAGAGGGATCGTGTCATATTATTTCATGTTCTCTTTCTCATCTCCCTCCCCTCTCTCCCCTCCCCCATTTCTATTCCCCCTTGTGGGGGGGGGGGGGGGTGGGGGATATGTCGGGCCAGGGGCGGCGATTTCTTTTCATGACCGGGGAGGGACGAAATGCGAGGAACGAGGGAGGAGTGAAGTAATGAGCAAAAACGTTTTTTTTTTTTTTGGGGGGGGGGGGGGGAGAAAAAAAATCCGCATCAGCATCACCGCTCTTACATGTTACATGCAGGCCCCGCGGAACGTTTCTCAAGGTGGGAGTGGGGGGAGGGGGGAGGCTAAAGTATTTGCGATCAGATAGAGCAAAGCAAGTGGGGCGTAAATTGGCGTGGGGTCCAGGGGAAAAGCCCCGGCGGGGGTCAAGGGGCGGAGCCCCATGAAGCTCAGAGTTTTTAGGCAATTAATAAGGGTCAGATGAGTATATTTTGATACCTTATTTGTGAAACTTGCATGCAGGTCACTAATCGGAGTGGGGTCCAGGGGAAGCTCAGCGTTTTAAGGCATTAAATAACGATCAGATGAGCATCCAGTGGCCCGCTGAGGGCCCTGTTGGGGTCCAGGGGGTGGAGCACCCGGAAGCTCAGGTGTTTTAGGCATTTAATTGTGGTCAGCTGAGCAACCAGGGGCCCGCCTTAGGGCCCTTGGTGGGGTACAGGGGGCAGAGCCCCCAGAAGCTCAGGGAAAATCATGCAATTTCAGCAACATTTGTAAATTAGTCACTGGTATCGATTTAGAAATAAACCACGTTTGAATTTTATCGGGGGGGGGGGGGGGCTGCCCCAAGCCCGAGTGAGTGAGAATAGTGAATGAGAGGGGTGAAAGTGACGAAAGTGACTACCCCCTCACAGGTTTTGAAGTTTTGTTGTATTACAAAATTATATTCCTTATGCTACGGTCACAAAGGTTCGTACGAACGATAATTTCGTACGAATCTCCCTGTTTTTCCATTGTCTTCCCGAATTTCCATTGTCTGAAAATCGTTCGTAGCAGTTCGTAATGGCATTTGTGACCGAGGCTTTAGCAAAACTATAGTATGAAAACAAACAATGTACTTTTTTCACACTTCACTTTTCTACAATATTCGCTTGTACATTTTATATTATGCGAGGGAGCAAAGCTCCCGAGCCAGAAGATTTTTGCGTATTTATTTGTCTAAACGCTGCACTCTTGGGCTCTCCAAAGCCTAATAGTGTGTTGCAGTCTTTAGTCAGTATTTGCTGATTATTATTTTTTTGCACTTTTTCAAATTTTCCGGGGGGGGGGGACGATCCCCCCTACAAAAATTTTCCGGGGGGGGGGGGGACGTGTCCCCCCTGTCCCCCCGGGATCGCCGCCCCTGTGTCGGGCCATCCCCTTCTGTATACATCCCTGATTGAGACGAAGCCTACGTCGTGTTTGGTACGGAACGATTATCTCCTCAAAGAGGGGGTAATGTTCAACCTTCAAAGGACAAATCGGTCTTTACATTGCATTGCTACACAAATACAATAAATTATTATCAGTGGCTTCGCCTGGCGGGGACCGGAGCTGAGGAGGGGTGTGATGGTATTGTGATACCCACTTAAAATATAATTCTGTTTAGAGTCTAGTCCTCAAATCGCAAAAATTAATGACTCTTTTTCACCTTTGTTTGATATTACATATCATAAATGTTCACAAGTTTATTCCAACAAATCCCTACAACTTTGGTTCGACAACCGACACCACCACCCCCCCCCCCCCTCCGCGCTCCGACCATTCAAATGGTGTCGTGACCTCCCTGATTATTCCGTCATAGAGTACTACTGTAATTGTGCGGGGAACCCCCATGAGTTTGCTTCATTGATATTTACTTAGCGTGACATTGAGATTCACAGTTGTTGTTGGTAATAGTTTAATGGCGTTCATTCAGTATTGAATATATACGCCATATCTTCAGTTTTATAAGAAAATCAGTTATACATAAGAAAACTGAGAATAAGCATTTGTAATGATATAATTAATTAGTCAGTAACGCAATTTATTAGGAGTCTTTGGATGGTTTGCAACTTCGTGTTTCTGCTTTTGTATATTAGTTTAATCTGGTAAGCCCGGTTTCGAGTGCATGTTGCAGATTCACACGTAAAGCTGCACGTATAAGGACCCCCCAAAGGGGCCCCAAGGAAACATTGCTGAATTTGGCTTTTCTCCGAGTGTTATATGTACATGTATTAATATTCAATTTTGTATATTTTTCTTTGTATAATATTTGTTATCTGATTTCGGAAATAAAAACAGCAGCAACAACAAATGTATCTTATGGAGAAAAGAAAATGAAATAAATGGAATAAGTAGAGTTATTCATGCTTCACAAGCGTGGGATATTGACTTTGTATTAACTGGTCCAATACGTGATTTTCTCCCCCAGGGTCCCGCCCTATAACAACTCCCACTTGATTTAAATCGATCCGATAAGTTGATATTAATCTTAGTTCACGAACCTCCAAACATGACAAATATCAAGAAAGAGGCGTTTGTTAGTTTTGTGATTGATTAGATCATTAGAGGACCTTCAACATTGTGGTAGTCAACAAGGATCAGAATCACCGCTGTTTGTGTAACAGGGTTTTAAAACTTGATACGCTGATACAGTGAAATCTCAAATCTGCAATGGTGACCACCTGTCTACAATGACCACATTTTGTGTTTCCCTTGAAAATGGTTTCTCATTGAAACATGTAATGAAGGAACCTGTCTACAAAGACCACTTTTGTGTTTCCCTTGGGCGGTCGCTATAGACAGGTTTGACTGTATATTGATTAGCAACAATCCAGCCGCCATTCAACGCGTAAACAACAAGTTTTAATCATAATGACAGGAAGGAAAACATTATTTGAAATGAATGCTTGAACGCCTTTTCATGGTAGCTCGGCTAAACCCGGGGTAATGATATGATTGCAGTGCCCTCAGGGACAACAGTATTAATACTGATGAGGATACCCTGGGTCAACAATTAAGACATCATTATTATCATTATTATTATTATTGTCAATAAGTTTTTCTCAGATCAGTCCCACGTACACATTTTGAAGTTGAGCATGGATCCCCATAAGGCGTTTAAAAAAATATGTTGTATTGCCTTTTGCGACCGACCCCAAAATCTTGAAATCTACGGTCGACTTTAAAAAAAGGATTTTTAAATATTTTTTAACCGTTTTTTAAAGAACAAAACTGTTTAATGAATACAAACAAATGTATTAAAGCATTTAAAACGGAGAAATATCAGCCCAAAGAGGGAGAACAAAAATGTTTTGGCACCTGAAGGGCAATACAACATTTTGTTTGAAGGCCTTATTTGATGCCCCTCCCCTCCCCTCCCCGCACCTGGATACGCCGCTGTATCAAAACCACACGAATGCATTATAGTCATTAAACAGGATTACGCTGTTAATATGGACCCATCTAATTATGCGGCGCTGACAATGCTGGGTAATAATAATGACAGGGCCATTAGCATTAATACTGGTGTGGCTGTACCTTAATTGTGTAAATAAGATAGATAAGAGAGGCGAGAGGGATATATAGCGGGGATTAATAAACCAGTTCACGGTAAGCACATGTCCCAAATGACCTCGAATATCCACGGATCTTCAAAACATGAATAGGTCCTACTTTGTACATTTTGAAATAGATAGATAGATAGATATAGATATATACTTTATTGTCTTCTTCCTAAAAAGAAGAAACTTTCCTTTAAGGTGATCATACATAAAATTACACAACTTATTCAAAATTTATAATATAAATACCATCACATCAAAATATAAAATGCATAAAAAGTATGAATTAATAAATAGTACATAATACAAATGACAAAGAACATAAGGATAAAGGGAAGAAGACACAAAGGAAGAAACAGAGAAGAAAAATAGGAAGAGGGGATTACAGGAGAATGTAGCCCCGGGGTAAGTAACTAAAAAATCCTACAACGATAGAGGTGCTACATAAATATCCTTTGTTTCCTCTTTAAAAAATAGTTCCACCTGTGTATCATTGAGTGCACTGCTTGAGCATAGATCGTTCGTTCGTGTCTCCTTAGATCAAGATTAAATCTTGATCTTCGGAGTAGTTGCTACAACCGGCCGTGTCAGACACGTTGCCCCGGGGTGTGAGATAGGACTCTTGTAGCGTGCCCCCATTTAAAACAATTATACAATAACAATTAACATTACATTTAATTAAAAGTATGAAACTATTAAAATTACTCTCATGTTACGGGAAAGATATTATATATATATATATATATATATGTATTATGAATCAATTGATTTGGTCGATCCAGTTCGATGACACAAACACGGCACTACTGGACAGAGATCCTGATAAATACAGAGCTTGGTCTTGTTGCTCTGTTCGCCAGCAGTTTAAGGATATGGAATCCCGCGGCACATTACTCACAAGAGTTCTAACAAGCCAAGCTTATACAGAGCCTATAATGAGTAATGTTATGCATTCAAAAACTCGAAACTCAGAACTGAATGAAATTTAAAAAAATTATAAAATAAAAAATAAATAAAAAAACACGAAATGGTAACCATCTAAAATTTCATAATTGTGATAAATATCTATAAAGATTTATCAAGCATAGATGAATAATGATTACATAAATTTCACTTATCCAGTGTTTTGTCTCCGTGTATTTCACAATTTGGTCTGCACTGACCTATATCTGCTCATGCTCAGACTGCAACTTTGAACTGGCTTGTTGTCTTATAAAAGGGAAAATCCCGCCCATGCCCCCAAACAATACCCTGTTTGACAGCTTCGTACTCTTGGAATGGTTAGCATCCCAGATCAGTTTTTTGTTCATGCATAATTCATGAGGATTCATTGTCTTAATATTATTCGGTCTTGATAAACGATATCCTTTCATTTTTGTTTGCGGCTTCCCAGGATGCTTTATAAAGTTTGACCACTAATGGCGTTTTTTTCACCCACGTATCGAGGTTATCTCCTTCCTCACGACGATGCTCTGAGGTAAAATAGAGAGGGGGATCCATGGGATCTTTTCTTCATTATTATTTTATAATTTGAGTGCCTGATTTATTGAAATTCGTTTAAATCATTTTATCCTTAAGCTCCTTATATTTTATATTTCTAGCTTCAAAGGAATGTCTATATGGCCAGGGCTGTTGCCAGCCAAAAGATTTTTTAAGGGGGTGTCAAACCCCACCATACTCCCCCTATACAGTGAGGCGTCATGACGATGACTGAATACTATCCATACGGCCGTAGGGATGAATCCACGTATTGTGTTGTCAGTATTAATTAGGGATATTTTCACTAGGAGTAGACATCCACGCTTAAAGAGTATTCAACCACGATTTGGAGTGATTTTCTCAATAAAGATGCACTTAAAAAATGGAAGGTTGTTTTATAATGTTGTATATGTACATGTGCATTTAATTGCCCGCATCTTAGTGTAAATTTACTTTTCGTGAGGTTTTGATCTACGTTGTACTGCTTTTTGTAATCTTTTTATAATTACTTGTAAATATTCTGATTGTAGTTGGTTATTTCAATAAAACACATTAACAAAAAATTAAATTGAATAAAAATAATTATATTCTTCCCCTCTTCTTCTCATTCTTCCTCTTCTTCTTATCTTTCTTCTCCTTCTTCTCATCCTTCTTCATGCCTTTCTTCTTCTCCTCCTCTTTCTCCTTCTCCTCCTTCTTTTCCTTCTTCTTCTTCTTCTCCTTTTTCTTCTTCTTCTCCTTCTTCTCCTTCTTCTTCTTCGCCTTCTTCTTCTCCTTCTTCTTCTCCTTCTTCGTATCCCTCTTCTCCTTCTTCTAAGATTTTTAATCTGTAACGCTGGTCCTCTCTCGACCTGTTCTGTTTTTTCTATTCTGTATTTAAATGCTTTGCTCGTATTGATTTGTTTTGTTTTGTTTGATATCACTGTATACTTGAATGGTGAAAATGTTCATCCTGTTGTATTCAGTGAGATAAGTCAATACATAAACAATTAATCCAACAACAGAGAATGAATTAGTTAATAAATAAATAAATAAATAAATAAATAAATAAATAGATAAATAAATAAATAAATAAATAAATAAATAAACAAATAAATAAATAAATGAGCAAATAAATTAAAGAATAAATTAGTAAATAGAAACATAAAACCGGGAAGAATGAACTCCAAAGAGAGCGGTACGTGTCTTGACTTCTAAAAAAAATAATCATATTTTCTGGATTATAAAGGCAGTCCGATCAAGGGGTTGGTCGCCAAATTACATCCCCCACCCCCTTGAAGAAAAAAACCCATCATTGCAAGATAAAATGGATATTCTTTAATTGAAAGAAACTTGAAGCAGCATCTTACATCCAAATATCATTGATTCTTGTACCAATGTTCATATTATACAGCATTACCTATAACTGTTTTCAAACTAGTGATTTTGTAATGATTATTTTCATTTGTATTACCTGCCATGAACGATGTCCCTGTCATGTTTGTCATGTGTGTTTCTTTTTTAGTTTTGTTTGTATCTGTAAATCTCTTAACTACTGTTCGGGGAACTATGCCTCCACTATTGCAATGCTTATTATTGTATTATCTTTGTATTGTTTTTATTGAAAATGGAAATGAATAAAACGAATTGAATTGAATTAATTGCTTTTCCCCGTTCACCCCCCCCCCCAATTGCCTACTATCGAAGTCACAAAACTCCCAATAACATCTTAACTGAGTAGGTGTAGTCCTTCTTAATGTTAAAAGTCATATTCAATGTTCATAATATCATTGTTCCGTCTCCTTTAATGCACCTCCCTCACATCCATTCAATCTATTAGAAGTGTTTGTGAATATCATTTATATCATTTATGCGTTCATAATCACTCAATTGATAGCGTTCAACCTACATTCTAATGGCTTTTCATAATATTTCGATGCGATAATGGCCTCCTGAGACACCTTTGTTTAGAGGTTTTGTTAAAGTGAATTATGGATCTACAACTCCGAGGTTTTTTTTCACCTTTTGAAAATTAAAAGCTTTACTGTAGAGTCTCTATCGAACTGATGCCTCCCCCGCTGGTTATTGTAGCTGATTTATTATATGCCTTACGCGCTGAATTAAATCCTCTCTCAACGAAACTTCGAAGGAACTACAATCGTGTAAATAGGAATCGATGGATCAAGTTTCTCATAATTTGTTAACAATGATTGTCCGATGGCGCTTTCGATCCGGTACTCAAAAACCAAACATGGTGCACGAAGAGAAAATGTTGCATTTGTGATATTTCGAACCTGAAACGGGTATTGCAGCGTTTAAAAGATGGCTATCAACCGCCAAGTGTTTATCGCATTCTATGCCATTCTGATATGTCTCGGTGTACCAGGCAACGTCATGATATTAGCAGGATACTCCAGGAAGAGAGTTAAGAACGGCACTGATATTTTCATCATGGGTCTCGCAGCAGTCGATTTGTTCTCATCCCTCTTCATCATAGCCAAGTTTCGGCCTTGGGCGAGTAGCAACAGTTTCTGCCAGTTTCAATTCTTCTTCACCCCATGGATAGCCTTGGCCCAAATGGCGGTGACTCTCGCGATAAGCGTCGACCGGTTTTTCGCAGTTTGTCGGCCGATCCACCGCCGACCACGCGTCAAAACTGCCATAGCCATCATGGTACTCTGCCTGCTCGGTACCTTACTGCTGTCTGGCCCATCCTTAGCTGCGGCAAGGTATGAACCGGCCATCAAGGATTGCCTCTACAGTCCAGAATTGAAATGGTTTACAACCTACGACCGATATGTTGTCCAGAGCTTTATGGTGCTCGTGCCATGTCTTGTGACCGCGGTTTATACACGTATTGTCTTTGCGTTACGTCGGCAGACGAAGATCCGAGCAGCTCTAACCGCCAGCGAACCCTCGAGAACAGATGCGGAAGGCAACGCGGCTCTACCCGGTGTCTCCGGTAGTGGTCCCGGTCAAAGTGCGTCAGGTTCTGCTGATACCAACGAAAGGAACTCATCAGACAGGGAACATGTCTTAGGACAGTCCGTGTCTCTCTCTAACGCCAAGCCCAATGATACCCACAAAGAATTTCATCCTGCAAATAATCCTGTAAATACCGCAGCCCAGTCAGTACCTCCGGGCAGAAACGTCTCCGCAGCGCAACCGCGTACTGCTACCGCTACCGCTCCGGTAGATACAGCCGCTACTGGCCGGCAAGGGGAGAATCGCCTGACGCTGATGCTTGGCTGGGTGACCGCGTTTTACGTCGTCAGCTGGTTACCAGCGATCATAGGACGTTACCTCCCGGTTGAAATACGTCGTGATTTCATGAGCCGATCGGATTTACACCACACCGTATATGCCATATTTTTTCGTTTGTACGAAATCAACTCCGCCATTAACATTTTCATTTACTGGCCGCTCAACAGGCGCTTTCGACAGAATTGTAAAGAGATTTTCATTCAAATCAAGAATTGTACATCATGATGAAAGTAGCATCTCATATAATCACATCCAACAGTGCTTTAAAAACATTTTTATTCGCATTAAGAATCATTCTTCATGATAAAAATATAACAGATTATTATTATTTAGAAGATATGTTATACACTAGCTCAGACATGTAAGTTGTATTGGCCTTCAAAATGCCTTAATAATTCTGTGTCTAATCTCATGTACAATAAAATCACTCTTAAATGCATTCTCCGTCATGAAGGCCTATCCATGATAAACACGATCTTCAAAACTTTCGAGAAATCAACTCAAAGGGGGTCAAACTACTCAAATTATTGTAGATTCAATAGAAATCATGTTTGCATTACGTAATAGGCCTTTAAATTCGCACATTTCACAGCCATTGAACAAAAATCCATATTTCTGGGCCCCGTCTTATAAAGAGTTGTTTTTGGTCCAAATCAATTGCAAGTTCTCTAATCAATCGCAAGTTTGAATGTCCCTCCCTCGTATGCACATAGTTGCGATTAATATCACTCGCAAATAATCTGCGATTAATATCAACTCTTCATAAGACGGGGTCCTGATAATGCCTGTACGCGAATATATTACTAAAGAACTATTATCGTGAACCTGAATAACACTGATAATGCTAAATCATGAATATGATAATAAATTTATTTTCTTGTGCTATTATTAAGTAAAAATCATCTCCACTCATGCTCCATTTAAAAGACATTTAAGGTGTTTCTTATTAGATTCCTGAAATAAATATACTCATAAGCTGTTTATTATCATACTTGTTAGTATTTATATTACATTGACTGGGCTTGAGAGGTACATCAGAAATATTAGATCATATTGCCCCGAGTCGAAGACGAGAGCAATATGGTCTTAGCGCGGTCAATATTTCTGATGTACCCCGAAAGAAGCCCCGTCAATATAATTATTATTACTTAATTATACGAGACATTTTTTTACAAATTATATACAACTTTGCTATCAAGCATGATTTTTACTAAGTATTTCCCTAAATCTCGTCCAAATGTTTGAAAATGTAATTGTGACGTAAATTGTTACCGCGCATTCACGTTGTCGCAAAAGCGCACTGACAAGAAAGAGTGGAATATGGCAGAATATTGCCCTCTGATATAGTACAATGGTCTACGGGGAAAACCCCGGAAGAGGGCAATATGGCAAATATTGCCCGCTCCGGTTTCATATTCGGAGCAGCGTGCAAAATACGATTTTTTTATTTAGCAGCTAAAATGCCTTGTATGGGTAATAATCATAATTATCTATTTTATTTCTTTCTTTTCCTTTTTAAGACTAATGTTATAAAATGGTATTTAACTTAAGCATGCATGGAGCTAACATTTGACATTACTTTGGCCTCTTGTGAAACGTTGAACAAATTAAACCCAATTTTTAAAAAAAAGTTATGAATCTTTGAATTTACAAATCATCAATCACAAACTGGCAACTCTGTGACGTAACTTTAAAGGTCCTCTTCAATTCGCTCTATACAAAACGTTTCATAAACTATCATTATCTTAGTTATTAATGACGGAATACATTTCTTCTTTTTTAAAGTACAGGGCACATACTGTATGGGTGGACCTCTCAGGATAGTCACAGAGTTGCCGATTTGTGATTGATTGATTGATCGCAACTTCAACAATTCATAACTTTTTCAAATTTGTAATCGGATTTTGCTCAAACTTTCACTGACCTGTTCCTTTTAAGTATGTATTTATGTGTATGCGTTAAGTGGAAATAAACTCGAAAGTTGAACCTGAAAACTTACAAAGGAAGGATACTTATGCGCAAACGTATCAATAGTTTTCGTTTAGCTCAGTTATGTTAAAAGCAAATTGTACATATTCATCTTTACGAAACATCTTTTTCAATTCATAATAATTATGTAACCGTATATAAATCATGTTAACAAAATGTAAATATTAGCTGATGTAATGTGATATTTATAGCTCAGAATCATTCTTACTCATTAAAAAAATAATGGAAAGACGACATTTAACAATGTGTGCCGCGCAAAACTATTTGGTATAGTTGTGTATAATCGCAAATACATATGTGCTATCATCACTAGGATAAAAAATGAGAATGTAAAACTTGCTCTCATATTATAAAATAATAATAGCATGATAAACGTGGTCAAAAGGTTCATTTATCTCTGAAAATGAAGAAAAAACAAACATTTTGTATTTTTTTTCTCGGAATTTAATACAAATCTCCAACCTTCCTCAGTTTCGGAACTAAAAACCTTCGGGATAATTAACCTTTATTTCATTACCGAATTATTAGCCTTCGGACAAACAAACCTTTGGAATAACACAACTGTGGGATGATGAATCTTAGGAGTAACGCAATTCATTTTCGGACTTGTGAAACCTATTTCATTATCGAAAATATGGATCCCCTGATGCGGAAATTTCGTGTTTTGGAATTATGAACCATCGGAAAAAATGGACCTACGGAAAAACGTGTGCCCCCCCCCCCGTAATGAAATATTTTCAATCATGCAAGAGCACTCATCTTCTAGTAGTATTGTCCTTGATGATCTTGTGTTGGAAGCTTTTATCAAATTGCTCGAGATATGAATTAATTAATTTCCAAGCAGAAATACGAGTAACTGCCGTATTGTGTTTTCATTTCAATGGATCACACTTCAATAGCTGAATGTTATCCGTCCAATCTCACATATTATAAGAGCAGCAGTAATGTGCTGATAATGATTAAAAGCCTTTTCAAAAGTGTTTTTAAAAAAAATCAAAGAAAAGCATATCAAGTTGTTTTCAGTTCAGTTCATATACTTAAGCCGCAGTTCTACTTCAGGCAAATCGACGCGTCGTTTGCAACGAGCTATATTAATTTGTGTATTTACACTTGAATAGAAAATATCTGGCATTATTTCAAAATAGATCATGTGTACTTGTTGTTGTTGCTACTCTTGTTGTTGTTGCTACTCTGTCTTTAAAGTTTTACATTGTCCAATATTTTGTTCTAAATGATTGTATAGTTTGTTAGCTTTATTATTTTCTCATCTCAACCTCGCTGAGGATTAGCCCTTGATAGGCCTTTGGCCTTTGCTAGTCCCTCTACATTATACTCAATTGTCATGTTATGTATTGGTCTTTTCTGCATTTTTAATGTAATATTTCGATTTTTTTTTTGTTTCTGCATTGTTTTACACATTTCACTGTTTTTATGAGTTTTTTGGAAATAAATGAATTTAAATGAATTGAACTTATTTGAATACTTCTTACCCTTTACAAAAGCACGATCGCAAAGACTTTCGAGGAATCAGCTTAAGTACAATTCAATTATATTATATTATATTCAATTATTGAAGTATTCAATTCAATACCCTATGCAATAGAAATCATATTCGTATTACGTAGTACGTCATTGTGATGTAATTATTAACTCCTTGAAATGCCAGAGCGCCTTAATGACAGCCATACTAAAGCCCGGGTAATCATTTCCAAAGCTCTTTGAAGGCGCACAGAGGCGTTATAATGTGATATGCATTATACAAGAACCGATAATTATTATTATTACTATTATTAATGTTAACACATCTCAATAGATGACGGACAAGGCTACCGATAATTGCCATTCGTTTATTTCTCGACAGAATTTGAGACCCTGTTTTAAACAATCTGTCTTTGGAACTAATGAAAATGTAGGCAATTACCTTCATACCAGAACACTTTAAGATATTTCCTTTCATTTTCATTTCATTATAATCAATTTTCATTCCCAACAAGTTACACAAATCGCAATTATAAGTGCTTTGCAAAATCTATACAATATTATAATTACATTCAAAATAAAGAGAAATCAATACAAAATTAATATCTTTGAAAAAGAAAAAAAGTAGAAGAATTATTTATGAAACAAGCGCTTAACTGCTGAGTATATTTCCAGGTGCGCAAATCCTGCAGCCATTTGATGTAAATTGTGGCTTTTGGCAAGCTTAAAGGATATTTCTACTGAGCTCTTACATGCCTAGATGCTCTTTCCTGTCAAAGTTTCAAAGTGCTAAAGCTTACAGCGTATGATCTTATTCAATTTGCTTTCTTGATTACAAATTCAAACGTAGAATTAAATGTGGGCGTTCCTTTTGCCATATTGACGATGAAAAACTGGGGTGATTATATTGAGATGCGATGAAGAATTGGTTGGTTTATAAAGGGATATAACTAAACGCAGAGAAAGCGCGAAATCTAACATTTCTAAATATTATAGTAGTGGAAGTTACGGGAAGCGAAAAGGGAAAAAATTATTTCATTGTGCATATTTAAAAAAAAACTTTGTCTGTCATCAAAATGATTACACTTTCAAGAAAATCATTCTTCCACGAATGCTTTGTAAAAGACAAATTATATTTTGTTGAAAGAGGAATGATCTCCTTGAAATTAAATCTTTTTGACGATAGACAAATCATTTCTTTTTTAAAGGTATTTTTTTCCATTTCGGCTCGCGATAGGAAGAACATGAAAATGAAGGGTCTGGCAGTATTTCAATACGAATGTAGTGAACAACACTGGAAAAGGTGCGGTGAAGCACTTTAATGTGGAGAGACAGAATACAGAGAATATCTACATTCACTGTATGTGTAATTGGTGAAGAGTGGGGATGTGGGGGAGACGCAATCACCGTCAAAATAGAATCTTGACTATTAAACAATTCTTGATTTCGAATGTTCACAATTTTAAGAAGATAGAAATAAGCCACAACATTCAGGGGCGGATCTAAGGGGAGGGGGGGGTGGGTGTTTCGGCGGTTTAAACCCCCCTTGGACGGCTCAAGTGAAAATGAAAAAAAAAGTAAAACAGTAAAACGGCGCGATTTTTGGAGAAAAAAAAATGGTCACCGCCCCCCCCCCCCCCTTGGCAAAAAACTAGATCCGCCCCTGACATTCAAAAGATTTTTCAAAGAATATGTATGATCACTGGCAGATTTTAAGCTGTTGACTTCTGAATTGTCTAATCCCCATAGGCTTAATACAGGGACAACCCGGTTTCAGTAGGCAAAGGCATAAATAAGAGGTGCATCTTTGTGATCCGGTCCGAGTGACAAGCTTTTCACTTTCTTTTTAACATTCATTTTCTGAATGCTGAATCCCATAAGGCTCTTTCGATCTGCTTTGGTTGGTACTGCCACGACTCTCCTTTTTTAACAAAAGGTTGCACTTTTTAAAAAACGAATTAGAGATTTTCACTTCACAAGGCCTATTGTTCTTCATCCTATCTTTTGCATTTACAGAGTGGTAGGATATGCCATATTATGCTGGCGTTTTCTGAAAGTGCATTGTTACCTACGACAAAGCACTAAGGTGCATTAGGCTAATTAGCGAGCTTCCTCATTAGATATTTTATTTGAAGCAATGAATATTATTGCAGAGATTCCAAAGGCAGTTTCCAGCAATCAAACATATTAATATGGGCGTTCACACCTACAGAAAAAAAAAAGGTGAGATTTAAAAATCGATTTCTGCATCGCGATCCAAAAATCGTTTTTTTGTGCGATTGTGGACAGAATAATTTCACTAATCTTCGCAATCAAATTCGCAGTAAATATAAGTCTTGCGATTTTTCAAAATAATATTTTCAGAATCACAATTCGATTTATTCAATCCTAGGATTTAGTCCGGCAGCCCAGAAGATTTATTCAAGGGAAAAGCGCCGGAACAACTGACCCCATAGGCCGATGGGGTGGACCCTAGACCTCACGAAAATGGATTGCTGCCGGGTCTGAGCTGTGGTCTTCCCGCCAAAATCACACAATTTGTGACGTCACTACCGGAAGTTCCATTTTTGACAATGTACAGAGAGGTACACATGACACCATCCCATAAAACATGTCCCCTACCTATTTTGAGGTTTTTTTTTTTTTTTTTTTTTTTATAATTTGACTAGCCGATAGTATACAATACACCACAAAGAGTTTTCCCGGTGTTTGCATCCCCGAAATCGATGATTACGACGATAGCCTTAAGTAGCGACGTCGTCGACATCGGGCCAATTTGTCCGATTTTTTACTCAATTTCGGGTTCAAATATTGAAGTTTACTTTAAATAGCTTTTCAATTGCCCGATAGCTCTGAAACTTAGTTTACATACGGAGCAAGTTCCCCACTTTTCAGAACATATATGGATGTTAAACATATTTGCATACTTAAGGTTTTTTCTGACCATTTAAGTAACATGGTTATCAGGAAAATCTGTCAAAAATTAGAGTTTTGAGGTAAAATTTTAAAGTCAGTTTTGCGCAAGTGCTGTGATTTGAAAATGTTATTCTATTTTCACTATTGTTAATTTTTGACTTATTGCACACCTCTGTTTTATAATTAAATATATTTAAAGTATGCTCAAACTTGTAGTTAAGTGGTCCCGTGGTCATTTCCATCATGATTTATTCAAAGTTATGCAATTACGACATAACATATTTGGTAAAATTTGCATATATGTTGCTGAAAGTCGAATATACGGGGTTTTATATTTTACAAACATTTTACTTGAAGTGTTTTATATCAAGGAAATGATAATTAACCATTGATGTATTCAAAGATAAAGTTTAACTGCTGGAAAGTGAATTATCTTCGCCCAATGAAAAGCGCCCTCATCGCCAATGATATTTGTCATTACCAATCACTGTCGATTCGCTGGAAGCCTGCTGGAGTCACGGTCTCCCAAAACTATTGGGAATAGCATATCATCTGATGACAACTGATGTCAGGTAAGAATCTGTGTGAAACTCATGTAATACAAATGAATAAACTACCCCGATGTTTATGAACAACTCCTTAACAAATATATTTAATAGCGGTTCATCTTTTATCTGACCAAGTCAAGTAGATGATCACTTATTCATTTAATTAGTGTATGAGTAATGAGTGGAATGGTTAATATGATTACACTTTTGATTAAGAGGGTATTCAGATATTAGAGATGGACCGTTATGAAACTTGTGCCTGGGTAAACTAAGATATGTCATTCTAGTCTTATTTGGTTCTCCTCATATAGTTCATCAAGGAAAGGTAGACTCAGTTGTAATAAGTTTGAGACAAAAGTCCTGCTCGAAAGAATAAGACTTTTTTTTTTCTTCCCATGTAGGCCTGTAACAATAAAGGCTGTCAAATATGATCAAAGCCTAAATCATTTGAAGTTGAAAATTACTGATTTAGTACTCGATTCATCTAATCTATAATCATTCTTCATCAAGTCTTTCAAATAGCATATACCGTTTGTCAGAAATGGTAAAACGATGGAGGCTAGGATAAACATTATATAGTATGCTCAGGGAGCACAAATTAGCTTCACACAACATTGTTTATGAAGTGACCTGGCTCATTTCAATCATCACCACTGGTCTCCGCTCATGGCACATTGTTTACAAAACATGATTCGGCTAGTCTTTGCCCAATGCTTATCATTCAAAAGACTTCACATTCAATAAGATATCACCTCAGTTTGTCGTTTATTTATGGGGTAATATTAATTTATTATACCTCACAATGATACTGGGATTGCCAGTAATGTTTCATCAACTTTTTGCTACCACCAATCAAGTACCTTGCTTTTTAACTCTATACAGCCAAAAGTCTTTGTTACAAATTTGAATCTTTTTCACAAGGAGCTCTTTTTATGGTACCTTTTCACGAAAACATAAAAAAACAAAACGAAACAAACTGTAAAGTACGAAACCTCTGTGAAAGTTTTAATAGCTGAGAACCCTGGACTGGAGATGAATGAGGGATATTTGTTTGGCAAAGCCCCTTCCTCCCCTAAGTTATCAACCAGAGCCTATATCGCTGCCTTCTAGAGAGAGGCATCAATTGTGACACACCATATAGATATGTTGGTCTTTAATCTAGGACAGTTGCACTTGCAAATATATATATATTTGAATGACAACTCCGTAAAACCCCAAAACAACAGCAATAGCCTCTTACGAAGCTTTGTTACTTTATGGCACATTACGTTTCAAAGGTGGAGATGGCTAAAACATTGATGATTTGATGTTCTTATTTTTGTTTTAACCGGACAAAAAATAATAAAATCAGTGTGGATAAAAGTTTTCTATTAATTTTAATTCAATTCCATACTAACACCCCATGTGTGGGTTGATCATGTTGATATCTGAAAGAATACAATTCATATGGTATTACCGGATGTTAAATTTTGGAAGGATGTGTTGGTGGTTTTTCACATTATCTTAACTTAATTATGATCTGTACAAAATCATTATCTCTTTTATTCCTTAAGGATCATGGCAAGTGACACATCGACTTGCTTAATCTGCAAAGGAACAGAAGGAGATAACTCTAATTTGAAGGATTTTCAAGCAAACAACTGGGACAGAGTAAAAGATGCTGCCAAACGCCGAGTATTACTTCAACATGACCAGTTTTTCAGTCAATCCGCCGAGATCAGCGCCACTGAGAAACCAGATGGCAAGTATTACCATTCAAGTTGTCTAAGTCGCTTCTGTGCCGTAAAGAAAAAGGCATCTTCATTGCATGGGTCGTCCGAACCGCCTTACAAAGCAACTCGCGCAAGTTCTAGTTATCCATTAAGCAATACAAGAGGAGTCCTTGAAGAAGAATGCCTTTTCTGTGGCCAGAAAAGGAAGAGAAAACTTCGTAAAAATGAGCCCCTCAGCCAATGTATGACCACAGATGGAAGCAGAACAATCATTCTTGCCGCGAGAAAAAAAGACGACACAAGGATTCTTGCGCTAGGAGAGGATTTAGTTGCAAAGGAGGCAAGATACCACAATTCGTGTCGACGTGAATATATAAGAGTAGAATCAACCGATGATCAAGACACGACCACCCGGAAGAAGCACACTGAGACCTTTGAGAGATTGTCACAATTCATCAAGAATGAGGTAATCGTAAACAAAACTCCTATGCTGGCTTCAGACCTTTTCCATTTATACAAGGAGGAATTCTTGTCACTTGGAGGGAACAGAGAAGATATCGACAGATATACTGTGCAAGGCCTGGTAACGAAGATAAAAGAGCGGTTTAAAGATATTACCGTTGACAAACAAGCAAACAAAGCTGGAAATGTCATCTTCCATTCGTCATTGTCATCTACAGAAGCGTTTGCTAGGTTGACAGGAATCAGTGAGAAGGTTGAGGCAATCAGGTGTGCCGCAATGGTTTTGCGCACCGAGATTCTCGGAATGCCCCCGACTAAAACTCCGTCACCGACATCACTTCACACTCTGAAGGAAAATGCCCCTATGATTCCCGATCTGATTTTATTTTTCTTCCGTACCCTTGTCGGTGGATTACAGGCAGACACAGGAGTAGAATCAAGTCGTGATGTGGTTGAGAGAAAAGCAATGGCTTTGTCATCGGATGCCATTTTTAACTGCAGTCGAGGGAATGTCAAGCCATGGAAGCATCAAACCATCGGGTTGGGATTAGGAGCACTGACATGATCAAAGACCTTAGTGACCATTATGAATCGCTTTGGACATTGCATCAGCTACGATGAGGTGAAGGGACTTGAGACAGAAATTGCCTACACATGCTCCAACTGTGATAGGGAAACCCCAGCAGGCCTTCATTTGCTAGATGCATTAGGAACAGGTAAGAATGATTATTATGATGATGAATATCATAAAAGCAATTATACTACTATACTGCTCCTACTTTTGCTACTGTTATTTATAATGGTAATAAGAATAATGATTATATTGATGATAATAATAATGAAGATGATGATGATAATATCAATATTTCTCAGCATTGTCAATATATGTAATTTTTAATTATCATTTCAGGATTAGCATGGGATAACTACGACGTCAATACAGAGACCCTTGATGGTAAAGACACTCTTCACGCAACGGTGGGAATATGCTACCAAAACGAGCTGCCTTCAGAGCCAGTCCCCGAACCATCAGATTCTAAGTCACCCGGGACACTTTCTGGGCGGAAAAGAAAGAGCTTCGGCGGGAAGGAAAAGAAGATTCCACCGTTCTACACGTCGCTAAAACAGGCAAAATTCAAGCTTGGTCCATCAACCACCATGACTGCGTGCACTGAGATAGTGCAAAAGGAGAAAGCAAAGATTCAGCAGGAGAAGTTGGATTTCACGTGGCTCCTTCAATCTTCAACAAAGAAGTTGCCCCTTCATACTGGCTTTTTCTCCCAATATGTGACGGATAGCCTCCCTAGAACTACGATAGCTTATATGGACCCCATCTCTCAGCCCCCGACAAGAAACGACGTAGTACAAGAAACGATGATGCGTTCTGTAAAAGTTTCGCAGGAGACGAAACAGGGATATGCGGTCGTTACCTATGACCTTGCTGTAGCTCTGAAGGCATATTCCATTCAAGCCCTGCAAGCGCCAACCTTTGATAAGGTCATAGTAATGCTTGGCAACTTTCATCTAGAGCTTGCGTATTTCGGAGCCCTAGGAACCTACTTGGCTGAATCAGGGATAGAATATCTCCTCACCGAGGCTGGTGTCCTGGCCGAAGGATCCCTTGCTGGTTTCATGAAGGGCAAGTTCTACAACAGGTGTACGAGACTCCATCAAGTTCTGGCTGCTGTGATGGAACAATCATTGCTGTCCAGATACATAGAAACATTGGAAGACGCAGACCGATCTCTGGTAAATGATGTGGTATCTGACAGTGACACCAGCGTCGAACACTGCCAACTTCTTGCAGACAATGCTGCACTGAATGATCTCCAAGAGAAATACGAGCGCTTCTTTCAGGATGTCATTGCTGGAAAGCATGGAGGCACAGCAGCATATTGGGCCATCTATGTCTACCTCATCAATAGAGTGTATCGAGATCTTCAGCGCGCCGTACGGACGAATGATGTTGATAGATACATCCAGATCCTCCCAGAGGTGATCGACGTGTTCTTTGCTTTGAACCGGCCAAATTATGCAAGATGGGGATCCCTTTTTCTCAACAAGCTTCAGAATATGGATCCCAAAGCACGCGAGATTCTAGAGGCAGGAGGCATGTCCATTCGGCGCACGAAGAAATCCTATTCAAGATGCGCAGTTGACTTGACCTTGGAGCAGACCGTAAACAGGGATGCTTCTTCTCCCACGAAAGGCATAGCAACTTTCACTAATTCACACAGTGCTTTCAGAAGATGGGCTATTACTCTCTCACAACGAAGTATGGCACTTACAGCACTTCGTGAACTGGTCAGTCTTCACCAAGGGGAAGAATCAATGAATCAGCTGACAAAACGGAGAATCGAACGGGATGATGCTGACAAGAAAGCTATAACACATACATTGACCAACACATGCAACCCATTTGCCACTGGCTCTCCTGCTGAGCTCATCAATGTTTCATCAGGAAGAACTGCAAAGGATGCAACGAGTGCATTTCTCCTTTCAACACTTGAACGAGGAAAACATCTTCGACTCGCCTTTCAAGATGAATGTGCAGCTGATACTTCACGGTTTCTGAAGCCAGTAACACGGATCAAGATGTTAAACTTCGCAGCAGAAAACGCCAAGAGATCCAAGACGGCAGTACGGAGAGTGAACGCAGCTGAGGGAGCCAGGGATGTCTTTGGGCGAATGTTAGCTGTTGCCGCTGATTCAACTGATGCACTTGACCTACAGCACATTCTCAGCTTCCCACTCACAGAAGTGCCTCTTTCACTTGCCCATAGTGATGGGACTCCCCTAAAGACGGAGAAGGCAGCTTTGACAAGAAAACTTGAATGCAAACAGGAAGCAGCGCTGTTGCCTACAAATCTCCCCGTGATCTCAGCTAGTGTGATTGATGGTGGTATCATCATTCATGAAACCGTTCTCCAACATAGCAAATCAACATACGGAATCATGGCCAAGGATCTTCTGGAAAGGGTTTGTTCGAGTCGCGGAGAGCAAATACACCTAGTGCTAGACAAGTACCAGTCACCTTCCATCAAAGACCCAGAGCGAAATCTACGTCAATCTACCTCTCAGCTATTCATCATAACTGGACCTGATCAGGCCCAGCGTCAGAGTGGCATAGAATTACTCAGGAGTAGTTCATTCAAGGAAGAATTCGCCAAGTTTGTTATGGAAGAATGGAGGAAGCCAGAGTACGCAGCAATAGTCGGGAGAAAAACGCTGTATGTGTCCCACGGCGGAGCTTGTATTGAACTGAAAAGTAATGGGGACAATCAACTTGAGATAGATCAGCCAAGTTCCTTCCAATGTCACCACGAAGAGGCGGATACTCTCATAGCTTTCCATGCAAGGGAGATTTCAGACGGCAACATCCTTGTCAGGTCGAGTGATACAGACGTCTTTATTATCCTGCTTGGGCTCTGTGGGAGGTCAACAGGGATGAACATCATAATGGACTATGGTTCTGGCAATAACAGGAGATACATTGATGTCTCAAATGTAGCTGCCCTTCAAGAAAATAAACAACCCGGTTCAACAGAAGCACTGATCGGTCTCCATGCCCTGACTGGATGTGACTTTACCTCGTGTTTCTTCAGAAAGGGGAAGATGAAGCCCCTACAAAAGATGGAAGCCAGTACCACCCACATGCAAGCGCTTCGATCACTAACAAGCGAGGAGGTTGATGTCCCAGCTATTACATCTTTCGTTTGCTCGTTATATGGCTGTGTAACATCCGACATAAACGAGGCCAGATGCAAAGCTTTCAAACGGATAAGCAGCGGAGGTGAGAAGGGCCCTCTTGCAAAGTTGAAGAAAATAAACTGTTCTTCTCTCCCCCCATGTGCAAAGACACTTGGTAACCATATCAAAAGAGCCCACTATGTTGCCAGAATGTGGAAGAGGGCTGACCAGGCGGAGCCAACCGGTGGATCCCGTCCTTTGGACTTTGGCTGGAAATCAACTAACAACTGCTTCGAACCAGAGTGGTACCCAGGAAGTGCAGTCCCAGAGTCTCTCACAGGTTCACCTACCACACCTACAGAAGATGATGACAGCGTCCAGGATGAGGAGGAATCAGACGATGCTTGGAGTGAGGAAAGTGATGAGAGCGATGTCGGAGTCAGCGATGAAGAAGACTCGTAATGCAAGATGCTATCCGTGAAACATGTCATTGCACATCTCAAATTTGATACATATGTTTTAAATTCATGACGAAGCATTTCTGACACATGTATAGGCCTGGTGAATAGAAATTACACAACTGTTCACAAAAAAAAGTGATGAAGATCATTGTTCCAAATTTACAAATTTTAGCTTGAAGGACTGGCATAATATTGAGGGTCTTCCTTATTCTCATAGGGCCAACTTGTGTCCAATGCTTCTACCTTATCTTCTGGAATTATGAGGTAACATAAATAAAACAAATTCTTTACTATTTTTTATACATGTGGTATACCTATACAGCATGAGTCAGAAAAAAAAATCCCACATTTTTGAAATAATACTGAATTGAAATAGTAAAAAAAAAACTTACTCACTCTGTATAATGGAGGATGTAAAAAGAAATAGGTCCATAACACCATATTACAATTAAAGTGAGGATTACACGTACATGGGTGAAATAGAATGGAAAAGTGTTAAGATGAATAGGATTTTTTTTAAACAGTTTGCACTGCTCTTCCACAACATTCTGTTTTGAATCGCTACAGTAAAAGAAAATACAAAGAGGCATACCCATTATATCTGAATAAATATCTTCTTGGGTTAAACGAATATATTTGACTTTTATCTAGAAAAGTATAATATCAGTCATAGTGGATGTATGAGGAAGAATGACAGAGATGGTTGGGTAGCACATGAAGGGATATCGAGACCGAAATTGAGATCTATAAAGAGAGAGAGAGAGAGAGAGAGAGAGAGAGATAGTGGAAGGGAAAGGGGATAGAGAAGTGTGAGATAGAAAGAAAGAGAGAGAGAGAAGGGGTGGTGTTGTACGAGGAGATATAGAAAACAAGGGAAGAGATATATATACACTTGGTGAATGCTATCCTTATATATATATATATATATATATATACATGTATATAAAGGAGAAAGAGAAAGAGAGAGGGAGAGATAGGGGAGAAAGAGATGAAGTTATGAGAAAGAGAGAGAGCTTGTGTAATAAGAGAGTGAATAGTGACAGACATACCACAAAATACATTACTACATATCAGAGACACGAGATATTAGAGTATTGATACAAAATGTGCGAGGGAGAGAGGGAGAGAGAGAGAGAGGTTGATGTAATGGAAGAGAGATAGAGTGAGGTGTAGGGAGGGAGGGGGGAGGGGGATGGGGTTGAAGAGTATGTGTAAATATTATTAGTATCAATCAGTTCAGTATGATATTTTCCCCGTACAGCGCTTGTTTAAAATACCTGTTCTAATATGTCACCCCAAAACTCGAATTTTTGACCGATTTTCCTGAAAACCATGTTACTTAAATGGTCAGAAAACAACCTAAATATGCAGATATGTTTAACATCCATATATGTTCTGAAAAGCAAAGAACTTGCTCCATATGTAGGTCAAGTTCAAGAGCTATCGGGTAATTGAAAAGCTATTTAAAGTAAACTTCAATATTTGAATCCGAAATTGAGTAAAAAATCGGACAAATTGGCCCGATGTCGACGACGTCGCTACTTAAGGCTATCGTCGTAATCATCGATTTCGGGGATGCAAACACCGGGAAAACTCTTTGTGGTGTATTGTATACTATCGGCTAGTCGAGTTATAACAAAAAAATCACAAAAAAAAACCTAAAAATAGGTAGGGGACATGTTTTATGGGATGGTGTCATGTGTACCTCTCTGTACATTGTCAAAAATGGAACTTCCGGTAGTGACGTCACAAATTGTGTGATTTTGGCGGGAAGACCACAGCTCAGACCCGGCAGCAATCCATTTTCGTGAGGTCTAGGGTCTACCCCATCGGCCTATGGGGTCAGTTGTTCCGGCGCTTTTCCCTTGAATAAATCTTCTGGGCTGCCGGACTAATTCCAAGCGCGCTTACATCGTCGAGATTCACACATGTGCAGTTCGGACGTTTTTGCCGTCGAGTGAGCGAGAGTCTGAATGGTCGCCCCCCCCACAACAAAAACAAAAAAGAAAAGAAAAAAGAAAATTGCATCGCTATCCAAATCGCACTAATTCTTATTTGTGAACGGGCCTAATGTAGCACACGCTTAGAAGGGCGAGTCACAACATATACTTATATAGTTGTAAAGACACAAATATATTTAATAAAAGCAGTCCGGTTCATGGTAAGATGTAACAAAAGGAGACGAAGAAGAAAAGGAAGAAAAAGAAGAAATGGAAAAAGGCCGAAGAAGAAGAACGAGAAGATGATGATGATGATGATGATAAAGAAGAAGAAGAAGTGTAAATAATTTAAAGTAATTACTCGCTCAAAGTTGCAATGTGTGAGTGCAAATGAATTTTTTTTTGGTAGCATCACTTTCCATTGTTTTAATTAATTCACGCGAGAGTTATGAATAATAAATAGTGCATCAAAATAATTAAATGAAAGAAGAAAAACGGAGCTTTTCATTCGTTGTATCTCATCTAGGAAATTATCAAATATGATACAAGATTTCCGCCATGAAATCCGGTTCCTTTGTTCTGGGACACACACACTTGATTTATGGTGTTTCCTGACGTAGCAATCTGAACATAATTATAATGATGATGCTTCTGAAGCAATTGAAAAAGAAAATAATTATCGAGAAAAATGCAAAACACATTTGGGGGAATCGTCAAATATTATGGAAGAGCATAATTATAGTGTTTCATGTATACCTCCGTGTATACCTCCGAGTTTGTTTTTTGTTTTTGTAAAAAGGAGAAAATACGGTAGTGCCAAGATATTGTGTAAAAACATGGGGCTAGAGGGAGTTGCCTTTGACTCAATCTTCTGATAATATGCGATGTAAATGAACAGATAAACAAATGTAAATAAACAAATAGCGACAACATTTGCTGAAGTAAAAGTGCGGTTAACTCTATATTGAAAGAAGTGAGTGAGAGAGAGAGAGAGAATGAGAGAGAGAGAGAGAGAGAGAGAGAGAGAGAGAGAGAGAGAGAGAGAGAGAGAAATTAAAGAAAACGTCAAAAATTGAGTACTGATCAAGATTAATGTGTCAGATCAGGTTGGCTGAAGTTAGTAGAAGATAAGTGTTCGTGATGAATAATTTCCTTTCAACCGCTAATAGGGGCTGACAAGCAAACCAGGGGGGTGTTTCACAAAGATCTTAAGTTGAACTTATCTCTAAGTTGGGCTTAACAATTATGGAAAGCCGTTAGCATCTATGAAAATATTTTGCAAAAGTTATTTTAAAAGGCATAAAATGTTGATTCAAATCATTCATATTTTCTATAAATGAAGGAGATTTCATGTTCTTGATGTGGAATTAATAAAAAGTCTTATGTACTTGAATTTTCGCTTCTGAATATATATTTTTTTAAGGCTACAAATGGCTCTCCATAATTTTTAAGCCCAACTAAGAGTTAGATTCGACTTAAGATCTTTGTGAAACACCCCCCCCAGGACCAATAAGTTCAGTGATTAGACATTGAGCAACACAAAACGATAATAATTTACGAATGCTTTTCTGAAGGCCAGTTTCTGTTGTTGTTTTTGTTGTTATCATTCAGTTTGAGATTTTCAATCTCTCCAAGATAATTTACGCCACTCTTCAGAGGCAGTTGGTTATTATTAGGGACTTTTAGATTGAGTAGACGAGAACACGACGTACGCCGACTGATCATGCGTGTCAACGTACTCAACTGCCCATGTTGACTACAATTAAAAATCTTTTAGATTGCACTCGACGATATACATGCATGCAGGAAGTAACACTATGAATTACATGACAGACAAAGAAAGAGGACAAATATACAGTTCCTCATTCAACCCTCAACAATAGGCCATTTTCTTATTGTAACCAAATTTAATGCATAGGTCTTTGTGAAGTGCCTCAATACAAACTATTTCATTCACCTGAAAAGAATAATAGTATTTCAATAGTCAGAATGCAACTGCATATATTAAGTGTTGCTAGGTAGGTCAAGCCATAATGTTTGTCCAACGTGGCAACAACTAATGTATGCAGTTAGGATTCTGTCTATTGAAATACTTCTTATCAGGTGAATGAAATAGTTTGTATTGAGGCACTTCACAAAGACCTATGCATTAAATTTGGTTACATTACGAAAATGGCCTATTGCTGTGGTAGAACATCCCCTTCACTGCTATTATGTAAAAATGTGTAGAACAGGTGAATATGCACGTGACACTTGTTCTACACATTTTTACATAATAGCAGGGAAGGGATGTTCCTTTGTCTACCTGAGGAACTGTATATTTTATGCGCACGCGGCATATACTAGTACCGTACTAGATTTAGGAAAATCAAGGTTGACGCATTCTCGATCGCCGACTGAGACGACGTGACGCATGCGCAGTGCCTTAAAATGACGTCACACGTTGCAGTCGAAGCTTTAAACGTGCAAATCTAAAAGTCCCTATTACTGAGTATGAAGACGGAGAAAGTCGAACTTGAGAGGATGATGGTTTCTCTCATTGTCACTCCCTAATCAGACTCTTGGCATGTCGTAAGTTTGGTGATGTGGAATAAGTACCTCTTTGCGTGGGTTCGGCTCTTTCGGTTCACCTCAGTCATATAAGTTCACTAGTTGTTTTCTTGTGTACTTGTGTACAACAGAATACAGGAGTGAATAGCGCACATAATCTTTATTTTCCTTTTTAACCCATTGCTTTATACTGGAACCTGGTGGTCCCTGTCTTAAGCCTATGGGAATAACATCATTCAGTAGCCAACGGGTTAAGATGACCTGACTGACTGAATAGCATAAATATGGGTGAACAGTACTTTTTAAAAAATCATTTCATTATGATTTTTTCAAGGTGACCATGATCATTCGCTGGTTCAGTAATGTAACAAAATTGATGCATACAAATTATTAGTGTGCCTTCGTGAAGCGCCTCGATTATTTTGATTCACCTGTTACGAATAAATAAAGTCAGAATTCAAATTGCATACAATAGTTGTTGCTAGGTAAGACAAACATTATGGCTTGGTCTATCTAACAATACGAATTGGGCCTATATGCAATTTGCATTCTGATTATTGTTATTCGTAACAGGTGTATGATATAATTCGTATCGATGCACTTAAGTATACATAGCATTCGGAAAATATCTATACAAAATTAAAAAACATAATGTTGAATCGTGCATACTTAACAGTCCAAATGATAAGAAATAACAAGTAACATAAAATATACATATAAAAGACTAATTTACATGAACGTCGATTTCAAATAACTCTAAATATATATAATATACCGTATGTAGAAAATGGGGAAAAGGATAATTACGAATAAAACATAAACGTAGTCCTCAACATTAATGATAACATAATAAACAGGTTTACTAACATATTCACAATTTCATGTAACTCTTTAAATAGACGCTATTCTTGACAGCTTGAAAGTTTTCCCGAGGCTTGTCCGACATAGCAACACATAATGTTTGCCGATTGGATTCCAAATATTAGTTCATTAATTAATTAATGGAATAACCCGCCACTGCATCCCAGGAAAGAAACATCCATGAATTTGAATAAAATATATTAATAAACCGGTCAATTATTGTTTTTTTTAACGATATAAAATGTACTATAACAATCATGTACAGGCAAAGTACCATTATTGTGATGGGTGAAATGATTATTTCTAATATTATACACACGTATCTTCAGTGGAATAGCCTACCCCACTCAGTTCGAAATGCGCCGACCAAGAATACTTTTTGTTCTCTCTATTTTAAGCAGCGATGTTAAGGATACATTTGCCTTTCTTTTTTTATTTCTTTCATGAATATTTACATACATTTCTTAATATAATAATTTGTTAAAATCTAAACAGATCATTGATAATAATCAGAGTATAATTGTTATCGATTTGAAATTGCTCATTGAAATTTATCATTCTTACTACGGCTTTGTTTCATTATTCACTCTTATTCTTTACTCATTTTCTGTTATATTATTACTATGTATTGATGTTTTCCATGATGTTTATATTGTTCAAGTAGTTTGTTTCTTCATATATGTTGCATTTGTGTACAGGGCCCCCTGAAAAACAGTACTGTGATTACTGACGGGGCTACCCTGTTTAAATAAAACCGAAATAAATAAATAAATAAATAAATAAATATACAGCTTATTTTGGTACTGATTACTATTTTTTCTAAATGTGTCCATTCGACCCTGAATGCCTATATCTGACAGTTTGGTTAAATCGCAGTTAATGCAACACGGAAAACGAGTTTTTATTTTTATTTTAAAGAAACCCCTTGTTAAATGCATGTCTGCACTGAGGATAAATGTCATGGTGACAAATTGTTGTTGATGTAAGGGAAAGGGCCTAAACCACAATATGAGGATGGATTCCGCAAGAAGGAAAAAAGGGGCCTATGGTGGGTAGGGGAAGGGGGACAGTGTAGCACAACAAAATATATTTCGGGAGTCTTGGCGGCGGTCACTCCCCACTCATGGGCTTTTTAGAGTATAGAGCTAGCAGCTAACCTCCTCAACAACAGAAAGTATTAATATGAAGGAAATATAGAGATTAGCAGCGAGGTTTATTATAGTCTCGTGGATAGGTGGTCGCCTTTGGAAGGTATCGGGTTCGAAACTATGGCGGGGGGGGGGGGGCAGTGGACAGTGTAGCAAAAAACGATCATGACATAGTCTGATTGCGTTTGCGCCCAAATCCAATATATTAATTCCATTGTTTTCCTGTTGGATTGAAAACCGGTCTCATTTTAATTTCTATTACCAAGCACTATTTTGAACTGTCTTGAAGTTGTAGTTCTATCTTGAAATTACACGACAGCCCCAGCATATTCTTTATTTCTTTTCATATAGATAAATGCTATTGAAAGTGCTTGTCCTTGAGACAAGGAGAAAGAGCCTTTACGGTACCTATAGGGATAATTCTTCAAGAAAATCTGGCCCTTATTGCATTGTCAAGAATGCTTTTTATAACCCCTTTGATAATCTTGAACAATGACAAAAATATTCCCACCAGCTCAACTTTTATAACTTAACTGAATTTTTGCTATTTTTAAAGTCATTGTTGCTATGTCTTAAACACACTGTATTTATTTTACCGATTCTTTATAATTAACAGCCTGAAAAAGAAATGAAGATCTGTAACCCGATACTGTGCTTTAATAGTGCTAATACCTACTTTCTGTATTGTATTTTGCATAGTAGCCCTATGACTTTGTGTAGGCTTTTTTTTACCACTGTCTTTTTTTAAAGCATTGAAGCTATCTTGAAGCTCTCATATACAATTATTTTCTTCTCTCATTCACTTTGCAGCTTTGCCTGCTTGTGTATTAAACGTGCTTTTAAATAAAAGACGAAGATATATGCATGCCTCTCTGACGGAAAGGAGGGTCCTTTCAATTTAACGTCATGTCAGAAAGATTTAATTAGTTTATTATTTACGTATCTTATCCATCAAATACCCCCGATGCCAGGCTATTGAAAACAGAATTGAATAGCCAAGCTTCCCTATTCATTGGTGTCACGTTAATGAATCCACGCATAGGCTTACTGAATTAAATAGACCGTTCATTAATGCTATGTCAGGGAGCTAAGACAGGGAGAGGGAGCTAAGGGAGAGAGGGGGAGAGAGAGGAAGAGAGAGAGGGGCCCGGTAGGGAGGGAGGCAGTGAGAGAGGGTCGCGGGGCGGGGTAATGTTTGAAAGACGGAAGAAAGTGTCGAAATGGATATTATGCCGACGATGGTGGTGGTGATAATGGTGGTAGTGGTGATAGTGCATGTGATGATGATAATGTTGACGATGATGTTTATGATGAAGTTGGTGATGAGGACGATAATGATAATAATGATGCATGAGGAATATGATGATGATAAGGACGACGATTGTTATGAATTTATTGTTCTTTTTAATGATGTTAAATGTAACCGTCTATAGCATCACCACAGGCGTGTGGCCAGGGGGGCGGTGGGGACGGTCGCCCCCAAAAAATGCCGGCCCCCCAAAAAAAAAAAGAAGAAAGGAAGAGGACGTAGGAAGAAAAAGGATTAAGAGTCGAGAACGGTACAACAAATCATCTTCTTTCTTTAATAATTTAATGAAACGTCAGAGTTTCCGCGCTATGCGCGGAGGAAGGGGTAATAATAAATGCGCCTCGGAATTATAGAATTTTTAGATAGACGGCGCTATAGAAATGCCTTTATTATTATTATTATTAACTTGAATCAAAGAAACGCGGTAGGGGGGGGGGACTCCCCCCTCCCTGCAGCCACCCACATAAGGAGCGCGCTTCGCGTGCTCACTGCCGCCGCCCCTAAAATAAAATCCTGACTACGCGCTTGCATCACAGCAAACTGTTTCTTATCTTTGTCTATTCTAAAACAAAAGTTATTCGAAGACACCATCAATTTTCTCGCCGGCCAATTTTAGGATGCTAGATTTCAAGAGCTTACACGTGATTTCTGAATGCTGCTCATGCTCTGTTAAGAACGTTGAAATTGTAAGTCTTTTTGGAATGAATGGCCAATATCATACGTTGGAAAATACCCTAGGCATGATATGTGTTAATCTTGTTATTACAATGTATGTTTTATTGATGTCTATTACATGGAATACTGAACATTTATGAGCACAAATATTTCAATGTAGTCCCACATGTATGTTAATGTGTACAGTCCGCTGTGTAGTGTGTTAATCTCTTCAATCTTGAATCTACTTGTAGATATCCAGACTTTGACCCGTAACTCGGCGTGGAGATACCCTACTGTAGCCCTACTAAAACATACACACAATCAGAAGGGGCGCTGCACGTCCGAGAATATAAAAGGATCGTTCTCACAAATGAGGTTCGTCTTTGTAGTCTAAACGTGGACAGATGCGTCTGCCAAAATAACGATCGTCTGCATTTTTCGCTGACGATTCTGATTTCCGATCCGTGCATTGGCGATGCGAGAAGCAGTTTCCGCAATGATTTTCTTTATGCATTTTACATTGAATTTGTAGAGAGACTTTCACGTTATAAATGAGCGCTAAATCCTCGGGAAGACGGACAACCAATAAAAGTAGATGGTGAACTGCGGGTATTTTATTACGCAGAATCCGTTTCATTGCCATGGCGCATTTCGGGAACCCGAAACCTGCATAGTGCTGCAGAAATCAAATCATTATTACGCTATTTTAATCATTGTTTTCTCTGATTTTAACTGATTAGGATGGGCAGACAGTAAGAGAAAGATGGCGAGTACAATAGTGACGAGTTTGGCTTGGGTGAGGAGAGGAGTGGCCAAGGCTGTCCCAGACAAGGTAACCTAATTAAGCCGTTGACTTCTGAATGCTCTAACCCCATAGGCTTAATGCAGGGACAAGCTGGTTCCAGTAGGCAGGGGATTAACACTCAAAGACTCTCTCTCTCTCTCTCTCTCTCTCTCTTTCTCTTTCTCTCTCTCTCTCTCTCTCTTTTTCTCTTTCTCTCTCTTTCTCCCTCTCTCTTTTTCTCTCAAGCTAGCTTCATTCTATCCATCTATCTCTCTCTTTCTCTCTCTTTCTCTCTCTTTCTCTCTCTTTCTCTCTCTTTCTCTCTCTTTCTCTATATCTTTTTACAGCTTGTATACATGTCCTCCTCTCAAAGGAGTTGTCTATACAGAACACAATCATGACATCAGTTTAGAGATAAAGTTGAGTTCTGGTCATGCGTTTTCATTGTGAAAGAAATAATGTGGAATCGATCAGGAAAAGTTGATCATGTAGGAAGTATGTATTGGTGTAAAATGCTAGGTTCTGGAATAATCAAAATGTATGGATTAGCAAGGGATTTTCTAATACTACAAAAACAATACTTGTTCATCTATAGCAAATTCTTCTGATTTTCATTGAATACTTGTAAAGATTTAATAAAATCAGATGTGATATATCATACCCCACTTTTTCAAATTGTATTGAGTAACTATTGCAAGAAAGGGACCACTCACAAATTTCCTGATGGTCTTGGAAGTACTGTCAAACTTGTCTATAGCGACCGCCCAAGGGAAACACAAAAAGGGGTCTTTGTAGACAGGTTTCTTTAGTGCATGTTTCAATGAGAAACCATTTTCAAGGGAAACAACAAATGTGGCCTTGTAGACAGGTGGTCTTTGTAGACAGGTGGTCACTAAAGCAGGTGGTGACTGTATTTTCATTACAACAGTTTAACCTCTGAAATAACTTTTGCATCCACTCAGATCGAGCTGTCAAAAGAGGAACTCAAATTATTGATAGACGAAGGTCAAAGGTCATTGGGGGACCTCAATCTCAATGACGACGATGAGGAAGGGGATGGAGAGGTTGCCGAGGAGACGGGAGACGGAGAGTGGGAGGATGTTGAGGGGACAGAAGGAGCAGAAGGAGGAGGAGGAGGAGGAGGAGATGATGCCGACAAATTCTACAAGATGGATGACTATGATGAGGAGCCCGATAGTAAGCATTTTATCAACACTGCTTCTTCTCTCTAGTCTCTACCCAGGTGTATAAATGGGTACCCAGCAGGATGTTGGTGTTGTTGTTGATGTTGTTGAAATTAATGGCGTTTTCCATCGTCGTTGGATAATTTTCGCCAGGCAATGTGAGAGGGCGTAATGTAGAAGTGGAGTTATTTAAATGCTCACAGGGAGAGGGTGGTCAGGTTCCCAGTGCAGAAGATCATGAATAGCTGACATCAGAAATACCATTAATGGGTGTTCAAGCCTGCACACAGCAAACCGTAGTCAAATCAAGAAAATACCCCCTTTTGCTCGGAGAGACTTTGGGTGATGGAAATGTCAGATAATGACTTTACCATAATTATAGGGGAAAGGGTGGAAAAGGTAGAGCATTTCATAAGGCCTGTGGGTCATAAAACTGAAGGCTAATCCTGGTGATTGAAAGCACCTGTTATTGAGTAAACACCCGCATGGGTGTCAAATTCCCAATAAGAGCCCACTTCTATGCATCTTAGGGTAGGTTTATGCTCAGCTTTTTCTGGCCAGAATGAGGCATTTGTTACGCGTTTAGTTCAAAACACGGTTGTGTCCTTACTCATTTTTGTAGAATCACAGAAAAATGGCGATCATAATCGCCGATCGTAAACTCACAAAAAGGTGTGTTTTGGATCGGCGATTCTGGGGAAGCTTATACGCACAATTATTTGTAAACGCGTTTAAATGGGGTCAATGTAGCATGCGCAGTGCAGACTCTGCACTGCACTTCTCTGGCTCCTCCAGGCATGATTCTTGCTCTGGCTCTGAGCCAGAATCATGCCTGGAGGAGCGAGAAAAGTAAGCATAAACAGTACACCATGGAACTGCGATTACGATGAACGTTTACGATGAGCGTTTCAAATTGCTCATTCTGCCTTCAAAATTGAGCATAACCGTAACCTTTAAGATGTCCTTAGATATTTATCTATGAACTTACCATAATTAACATAATAAATCCAAGTCATTCTTAATACTTCAGCACACTTTCTTTTATTTCACTTGCATTCTTGATTGTTATGTTTTTTATTGTTCCTAGTTCCTGATGTCCATGGTTCTGGGTTTCACAACTTTGCCGTCTACGCTGATAACAATGATGATCCTTACATCACACTCAAAGAAGATAGAGTAAGTCCCTTTCTCTGCATCATACGCTCTTCCTATTGGCAGTATGAATAGACCAGTTCACGGTAAGCACATGTCCCAAACGATCCCAAATATCCACAGATCTTCAAAACATGAAGAGGTCCCACTTTGTACATTTTGAAATAATCACTGCTACAGCGATGGAGTGCACTGCTTGTGCATAAATGAATAATGATTACCAAAAAAAAATTGAGCACGTATCCAGTATTTTGTCTCTGTATTTCACAATTTGGTCTGCAATGACCTTTATCTGCTCATGAATGCTCAAACTGTAACTGTGAACTAGCTTATTAATCATCAAGTGACGTTCAGTAATTTGATAATGCAGAGTGGTATTAGAAGCACTACTGCAAAATCCCCTCTAGCGCCATCTCGAGTCAGCCGTAGTAGTATGGTCCCGTAACTTGCTGCTTCCCTAGCTGTGCTGTTGGTTCTCGCATCGAGTCCTCTGTCTGCGAAGTGGAAATTAGGTATTGGGTCATGCACTGTTGCCAAGTTGACCATGAGATGGCGCTGTGCAGTAGTCGGTACGCTAGGGCAGAAAGTTCATCAGTTCAGTATCGCTTTAAACATTCATAATATACCAGTTCGTAGAAACAATCTGAGCATGCGCGGATTGATTTGCGCATGCTCAAATAAAGGTCACTTGAACAAAATTGTAAAACCCACTGAGACCAATACTGGATACATGCTCATGAAAGTTATGTAGTCATTATTCATGCATGCACCTGTGATGCATCCTATTGAATACAGGTGGAAGTAATCTTTTCAAGAGGGCAAACAAAGAATCACCTCCATTACTTTAGCTGTGAATGATTATTCCAAAAGGCACGAAGTTGGATTTGTCTATGTTTAAAAGATATGTGGATATTTGGGGTCATATGACCCATGTGCTAACTACGAACTGGTCTATTAATAAAGGTACTATTTAATTTTTTTGGAAGTCTTCCCATGGCAGTAAATTCTCCATTGGAAATATAATACAAAATTGAATGTATAGCCTACATTGGTAGCAGACGGGCTGTTTGTTTTGTTTTTTCAACATCAGCTTTAAAAATCCATTTGAAAATCAAAACGAAAACAGAACAGAACAGGATAAGATGGGAAAATGGAAATGGCAGGACACGACAAGACAAAGCAAAACATAGCAAGGTGCTGAAATATACAAAGTTTCATTGATTATTTTCTTTCTAGAAAATTACATTTCATCCCTTTGTTCAAGTATTGCTCAACCATCAATGAAGATTTGACAAACATTGGGGTGATTGTCGGATTTAATTTGTTTTTTCTTGATCTTTTTTTCATCAGGAGGAAAGGGATGAGAGAGAAGACACCAACATCAAGCCCACAGACAACATGATCGTGATTGGAAAGGCCTTGGAAGACTTCACAAACCTAGAGGTTTATGGTAAGAATCATAAGAATGGATTGTGATTTGGAAAAGATGGCTTGTATTGCAGAGTTGTCATCCCTATTCTGGCCATCTCCCTTTATTTTGTTGATAAGGATAAAATGAAAATGGGGTGACTATTGTGACAAGATCTGTGATCTCCAAATATGTTGGATAACAGAATCCACAAAATGTAGGGATAATATGCTCTTCAAATAATAAATAAATGGAGGTTATTTTGAAATTGTACATTTATTTATTGTCAAATAACAATATTCAGCTATTTTGGAATGTTTCTTTGCCTTCCTTGGTATTCAGGAATTATTTTGGTAGAGATCAATAACATTAACAACATCTATTTTGATTTCTTTTCCGCAGTTTACAATGAGGAAGAGGGTGTCCTGTATGTACATCATGACGTTCTGCTTTCATCATATCCTCTGGCTTTAGAGTGGTTGAACTTCGACCCCTTAGAGCAACAACCAGGTAAGAAAAGCTGTCTGATTCAGGACCTGTACAGTTGGTTTCTTATTTGGAAGAATAATATTGAATTAATAAAATAATTTTACTAACTGCTTTTCGAAAATCAATATAAGAACAGACATATGACATCTTTAATAGCTACATATCATAATTTCAAGTGGCCGGCGAGATGCCCAGAGGAGTAAGTAAGTAATTCAAACATTTTGATTACTCCCTTTGCATATTTTGAGATAATGTCGCCCAATCCGCTGTTTAAATCGCTTTCCTGTTCACCCTCTGAAGCTCTGATGCTTTTGGCGTTGGCGTCAGAGCTTCCTAGAGTTAGGTGCTAACAAGAGGCTGTGATTGGTCTATTTTGCAGGTAACCTTATCGCCGTGGGTAACATGACACCTGTGATCGATGTGTGGGATCTTGATATCATGAACGCAGTGGAGCCAGCCTTCAGCCTGGGAAAGAAGATCAAGAAGAAATCTAAACAGGTCGGTTCTTTGTACTCACCCATATCTACTATAAGACTATAAGACTGGATATAGCTGTGACATTGAAAGGGAAGTCCACCCTGATATTAATTTGGTTTCAATAAAAACAGACAAATAAGAGGAACACATCAATCAAAGTTTGACCAATATCCGATTAAATATAGGAAAGTTATGAAGTTTGGAAGTTTTCATGCGTTAAACACAAATTGGCAACACTGACGCTCTCTTAGAGACTAGGGGGTATATCTTGGTGGGTCTACAGGTTTGCTGTGTGTGAGACTTGTACACCTATCAATGGTATTTCCACCAAGTCTTGTGTCTGCGAATTATGACCTACTGCACATGGAAATTGACGACCATCTCCCTTAAATGTTTGTTGTCAAATAACATAAGCCTACAGCGCCCTCTATCAATGGCCACATTGACGCTGTCCTAGATCTGTTCTGGAATCGTCATCTTGGTCTCATTTTGTTGTTGCTTCTATCAAAACCAACTTGGTATCAGGGTGGACTTCTTCTTAGAACATAAATTTTAAATAACAGCAATTTTTACGGCAGAAAACTTTGTGAATCGCAAAACTTCCTTCCTTGTGTCAGTTGTGATTAAATAGTTCTTCAGCATGACAATTTTGTGAGTCTATATCTGTACCATTCACAAACCTATTAAATAATGAATGTTTGTTGTCCAAATTAACAGAAGCTTACTGCACCATCCCTCAATGGCCACATTGATGCCGTCCTAGATCTGTCGTGGAATCGTCATCTTGGTCACGGCTTGGCCAGTGCATCAGCCGATGAATCCATCTTACTCTGGGACATGAGCCAGAGCAAGGCTATTTCTTTACTACAAAGACATACAGATAAGGTAAGCATCATATCGAGGGGTTAGTGCCACAAGGACATAACTCCATTTTGGCTATTGTGAGAAAAAATGGTTAATATGTCACTCAGCACTTGGGCCTTAAGGAGTTAAGTCTATGTTTCACTAGCCATTGACTTCAATGGGGTGTTGGGTGGAGTTAAAGATCGTCCATACTACTGGGCCAGAAGGGATTAGACCACCCAGCCGACAAGCGGCTATCTCATCAACTCAGCTCTCAACTAACATAAGAAAAAGAGGATCATGGGGGACCAACAGGCACCGATTGGTGAAGTTTTCTATATAGAGGGAGCATGTAGCTACAAGTAGGACAGTGGGGCTTTAAGTCTTTGTTTTTCCTGGAAAGCCCACATTTTTTTGAACATTTTGATATCAAATACTCATTTTGTAAAATATGGAGTTACGTCTTTGTGTCGCTGAACCCTCGATATGCATTTAAAGGAGGAGATGCGCCTCACAAGCGACCACTCTTATGTGCTCTCTCGTTTTCTGTTAATTTAAGTGTCTTTTTGTGATCTTCATGACTTTATATTTACACCAGTGGAAGAAGGTTATACCAGGAAACTACTGGAAATTTTCTGTGTTGTTATATGGATCAATTGTGAAGTTTTTAATTAATAAGCGCTTAGAGACTTTACTGGAAAGCATTTTATATGCACCGTTTTAGTATTATTATTATTCATTAAATCAGTGTGCCAAAGACATACACATAAGGCAACTATCCTCTCTATTCATTCAAAATGGTATTTTTTAAAGAGAACATTTTTTACATCACAACATTATGTTGCATCATGCATAATTGATAAAAAATTGCAAGAAACATACATATATACATTCAAAAGAATAAATTAGATGAGTGATGCTTGAAAATAAAATTGATAGAATACCATAATGTAGAAACGAAAGATAAATACACTGCAAGGAAAAACATACGTAGTCCTTATTAAACATAGTTACATAAAGTGAAATAATCATCAAATAATCATCATTATGCTGCATTATTGTAGAGCGCTAAGAGACTTCTGATAAAGTAAGTGTTAGGCGCTATATAAGCAAGGATAATTATTATTATTATCAAATGTCAAAAGTTATGACTGTTGAATTTGAGTCCAATCATTTATTGTCCTTTCTTGTAGGTTCAAACTGTGGAGTGGCATCCCTTTGAAATGCAGTCGTTACTCAGCGGCGGGTTTGATGGGTGAGTAAAAAACAAGCAGTGAAAAAGGCTAAACAGCCAAGATTAAGTTTTCTCCAAGAATATAAGGAGAAAAGTGCTTGATTGTACGGGAACAATAATTTATCTTGTGGATATATTTGTGTCTTCCGCTGCAATTAATGGACTAACAAGGAATTAACATGGGTGATGTTAGGGTCAAGCCTCTTTGGTTGAATTCAGAGAAGCCGATTTCTGTTCTTCATCTGACAATCTGACAGAGGCAGATCAAAAATCTCTTGATTAGACTGAATAGGGATTCTCAGTTCTCTATTCAGGTCGAAGTTTTGAGACATGAACAAAAAAACAAGCAGTGAAATGAAATCAATTTTTATTCGAATTTCCTGATTTCAAGTTGCTTTTAATATGAGCAAAAACATGAGATGAACTGGTCACTGAAAGTTTGCGCAAAATCCAATTAGAAATAAGAAAGTTATGAATTTTTAAAGTTGTCATTGGTTAAAACCAAATTGGCAACACTGTCACGTATCTTGCAAGGTCCTCTCCGATTTACTCTGTGCAGAAATTTCTTAAACTTTCATTTTCATAGTTATTGATGATTTATTTTGATTTGATTTGATTTATTTACCAACAGCAATACATACATGGCAGAATATATTTGTTTATATTCTTATAAGTATGCTACAAGTTTGTTGATATTTACATTAATCTGACATGAAATTTAACATTAGGAGAACATATAAAACAAAGCTCGTTCTATTTTTGTTTGCATGACCATAATTAAAGTTTATCTTCAATGCTTATTTTCTTTTGCTTGTTCACCCTGTACAGGAGAATCAATGTTTATGATTGCCGAAGTGAAGACAGCTTCAAGACATGGTCAGTAGAGGGAGAGATAGAGAGGGTCCTGTGGAACCACTTCCAACCTTATAACTTCCTGGTAAGTGTTTGCGATCGTCTTTAGACGATGTCCTAATCTGCCTCCCAAAACTTACAGCTAACATTCAGATCTTGGCCGGTATTAGATTCTCAGGGTCCCATTACCCCTAGATGAGAGTGGCAAAGGATCTTGCTCACAGTCGTTAGAGTTGGGCTAGGATTTGAATCCTGAACGTTTTTATTGAACCACTGTACCATAGCACCTCCACACATATGATAATATTAGATAATATTGGTTATATTGGAGCACTTACAGAGTTGCCAACCAGTACGATTCAACCATATTTTGAATGATTTTTAGAAGTAAATACGACAGTACGATTTTCCTCAATAAAATACGATTCCCCCCTCCCCCCCCCCCCCAAAAAAAAAAACACAACAACAACGTGTTTGTGTGTGCCATTTTCAATGGCTAAATGCCCATTCTGTCCTACAAGCATCTCACATCAGCAATTTGGGGATGTTCATTGGTTCATCGAACACACCAGTCATGACCAAATCATGCTTATTCAACCAGATCCATAAAGAAAATTCTTACTGTATGTAGGAACTGTAAGAGGCATTGATCCGTCTTTTTTTTTTTTAATACAATCTTTGTCGGTACAATACAACATTTGGGATTAGAGAATACAGTTTTTGAACCCCAGAGGTTGGCATGTCTGCACTTAGACTACGGCATCTTTATCTATCAAAATGCTGGCTTTTTTCTCTCGGTGTCCATTCGGCAATGTTCAACAATGTTCAACCAATATGTTTTGTTATCTATTCACAGGCAAGTACGGACAAGGGCTACGTGTATAACTATGACATCCGCACGGACAAGCCTCTCTTCACATTACATGCTCATGAGAAGGCTACGACAGGGATCTCACTGAGCCACACGGTTCCTGACCTCTTAGTGACCTGCTCAGCCGACAACTCATATAAAGTCTGGGATACACAGGTAGGTTCTTGATCAAATTGCTCTCTTGCTCTTACTCTTTCTCTTTCTCTGACTCTGTCTTTCTTTCTCTATCTCTCTCTCTCTCTCTCTTGTTATCTCTTTCTCAGTGTCTATGTCTCTCTCTTTCTCTCTCTCTTTTTCTCTCTCTCTCCCTTTCTGTCTCTCGCTTTCCTTTTGTGTCTCTTTCTCTCTGTCTCTGTCTCTCCCTTTCTGTCTGTTGCTCTATTTTTCTGTTTCTCTTTCTGTCTCTGCCTCTCTTTTTCTCTCTTTCTCCCTGTCTATGTCTCTCTCTCTTTCTCTCTCTGTCTCTCCCTTTCTGTATCTCCCTTTCCCTGTCTCCCTTTTTCTGTATCTTTCTTTCTGTCTCTTTCTCTGTCTCACTGAGCCACACGGTCCCTGACCTCCTGGTCACCTGCTCAGCTGACAACTCCTACAAAGTCTGGGATACACAGGTAGGTCCTTGATCAAATTGCTCTCTTGCTCTTTCTCTTTCTCTTTCTAACTCTTACCTTTCTTTTTCTCTCTCTTTCTCTCTGTCTCTCCCTTCCTGTTCTGTCTCTCTGTTTATCTTTCTTTCTCCTTGTCTATGTCTCTCTCCTTCTCTGTCTCTATCTATTTTTCTTTCTCTCTCTCTCTCTTTCTCACTGGCTTTGTCTCTCTCTGTCTCTCGCTTTCTCTGTCTCTTTCTGTTTCTCTCTGTCTCTCTGTCTCTTTTCCCCTGGCTCTGTCTCTCTCTTTCTCTCTTTCTCCCTGTCTATGTCTCTTTTTTCTCTCTCTTTCTCCCTGTCTATGTCTCTTTTTTTCTCTCTGTTTCTGTCTCTTGCTTTCTCTGTGTCTGTCTCTCTTTCTCTCTGTCTCTCTCTTTTTCTCTCTGTCTCTCTCTTTTTCTCTCTGTCTGTCTGTCTGTCTCTCTTTCTCTCTGTCTCTGTCTCTGTTTACGTCTCCCTAATATGTTCATGTACCTGATCTCATACTTTGTGCTAGAGCATTCATTATTTTGTTATCTTTTATGAACAGACATGTACGCTATACTAGCAACCGGTCTTATAAAGAGTTGCAATTGATCCAAATCAATCGCAAGTCCTCCAATTAATCGCAAGTTTGCAGTCTCCTATCTCTTATGTACATAGTCCCAATTGATATCAATTGTATATATTAAGTTGCAACTCATATCAACTATTTTTAAGTCTGGGTACAGCACTCCACACTAAAATGTAATCCGCCTCTCTCACAAACATAACATTTTGCCTAATAAGTGATGCTTATATAAATCAAAAGTAAATAATACATCTTGTTTAAATATATTTTTCCATCAAGTTTCTGTCATTCGTCATCCTCTCTCCTTCCTCCTCCGTAAGATAACAAACCAGGTGTAGTGGTATGAATTGAAAAATGTAATCCCCATGTCTCACAAACCTAAACTTTTCTCTGATAAGTGATGCTTATAAAAATCAAAAGTGAATAATAAATATAAGTTGTCATCTTCTCTCCTTCTTTCTCGGTAGGATAACAAACCAGGTCTAGTGGTATCCAAGGATCCTAAGATGGGCGTTATAAACAGCGCCATCTTCTGTCCTGAATCTCCATTCCTCGTCGCTATGGGAGGGGAGAGGGACAGTCTGCGACTCATGGACCTGTCCGAGCATCCACCTGGTAAGTTTCTATTATCATGTCATAAATTTCTTGTTTAAAGGCATTGTTTAAAAATGTTTCCATTTTTACAAATCTGAGATGTTATTAGTGTCATGTAAAAAATTGCGTTTCAAAATGAGCAGGAAGTACTTCAAAAAAGTAAAAATCTTTTAGTGACCAGTTTTACAATACTCATTAACTCTAATAGACTGTAGTGTTATGAAAACAGTTAGGAAAACGAATTCTCAAATTTCTAATTCCAATCATACAATACAATACAATACAATAAAGTCATTTATATAGCGCTCTTACTAACTAACTGTCGTTTCACAGCGCTTTACATAAAAAAGTTATTAAAGAATCTATTGTTGATCATGGTCAAAGAGGAGAGTTTTTAGACATTTTCGGAAGACATCCAGCGAAGGTGCTAATCTAATAAAACGTGGAAGCTCATTCCAGAGTCGCGGAATTTATGTAAGACCTAAAGGTTTATAATTATGATTGCAGCATGAGCTAAATCCAGGATTTCGTTTCAGAATCTGAGGCAATGTTACCGACTCACTTTAACATTCTCTCAAATTAATTTTCTTTGTCCAGTTGTCAAGCGATTTGCAGACAGGCAAAGAGAGCCAGTCCTCCCCCACCCTTCAGAGATAGCCTACATAGGTCAAAGTTCACAAGAAGGCGAGGCTGATGTAGCCACTGCAGAGGCGGATACCATGGAGACGGCATCGGAGACATCATCGACAACGTCGTCGAAAAGCGGAAAGAGGAAAAAGAAGAAGAAGAAGAAAACCCAAGAGCCCAGCGACTGAAGAAAAATTGTGGATTATTTATGATTTAAGCGTCTTCTGTACTCTTATTTCAACTACATGTACAATGAAAATGACTGGGCCCCGTCTTACAAAGAGTTGACATCAATCGCAACTATGTACATGTACATACGAGATAGGAGACTGCAAACTTGCGATTGATTGGAGGACTTACGATTGCTTTGGATCAATCTTAACTCTTTGTAAGACAGGGCCCTGGAGTGGCTACCTCTGTATAAAGGGCAAGAAGAAAAGGAGAAGAGGAATACTCAAGAATCCTTTGACTGGAGTCATAGACTATTTATTAGGCAAATGTCTTCTGTACTACGTTATAACTATAATCAAAACTGTCGTTGTGGCCACCTTTATAATGGCCAACTGGGTACATAGTGGGCACCTATGTGTCTCCCTTGAAGAAGAAATGTATGAGGTAGACCTTCTCTTGAAAGGCTGCTTCCCTGTAGTAGTCACTTTATATGTTTCCATTGAGGAGGAATTGTGTTTTGGAACCTGTATAGAAAGGACACCTCTCTCTCCAGTGGGCTCGTAAACTGTTTCCCTTTAGGTGGCCTTTAATATACAGGTCTTCTTCTGCTACACGAACAGGAACAGTTTCCTCTTATCTGGTTCTAGCTGCATGATTTCTTCCTGTTTTCATTTTATCGAGGAGAATTTTTTTAAATTCAAAATCATAATATAAAACAATATTTTGAATTTTTGTGAAAATCATGTTTTATCAATATTTTTTAAATTTCATAATGAGCAATTTCCCCTGCCTATGATAAGTACAGACTACTTTTATTTAATTGTAGGTATTGATACTTAGATTTTACATGCTTAATTATCTTTATTTTTACAAATCATAATTTTATTTGTGAAATATCATGCATTTTTATTGATGTTGTTATGTTAAAAACTGATCACAACAATGTCAAGAATTAATCGATGCAATGTAATATTGTATGTATAGCAAAAAAAGGGACATGTCAAGAAAATAGGCCAGTGAAATATTGGTAGAATATTCTCAATCCTTCCCTCCTAGGCCCCTTCCCCACCCCCCCCCCCCCCAAAAAAAAAAGTAATATATTCATTTAGTTGAATATGTCAATGAAATGTTTAACACACAATGCCATGTGACTGATTCCCTGTATCTCGATTGGACAAGCGTGATCATTCATGTGAATGAAAAGGTTATTCAGGCCTCCTATGCCATGAAAGTACTAACACATGAATGACATCTCGACCATGTGACAGCTAGAGCGAATATTAAAGAAACTCAAAAATAATCAAATATGTATCATGGTGTGCTGCTTTGTAGATATTTGTATGTATGAGATAAGTGAAGACAGGTATCAAAGCAAAATGGGTTTTATAAGATGCTGTATTTTTCTGAATGGCATGATTTTATTGCTATGACTATGAGTTTTGAAAATATCTAATGTGTCTTCAACATTAATCATTAACAGCCCGCTAGATTCTAGCTTTGGTTGACCCCCCCCCCCCCCCCAACACACACACACACACACACACACACACACACACGTGTGATTGAGCCTTAAACCAGTTTTTACTGATCTTCTTAATATTTGAGTGTTCAATTAAACATATTTTATATGGGGAAGGGGGAGGGGGCTGTTCAGTCAGCTAAAAATCAACAGGAAAGTTTAGACAAATTGATATGAGAACTGAAAGGGGAGAAGTAAAGAAAGAGATCTATAGATGACTGAGATGGGTGATCAGGATGCGACACGGAGCAGTAAAAGAAATGGTGGGGATGTGGATATTGCCGAGAGAGAGAGAGAGAAGGGGGAGCAAGAGGAAAAGAGGAAGAATGGGAGAGAAACGGGAGAAAATGAGAGAGGACGATTGAAAGGGAGAAACCTGCTAAGTGCAGCGCTGTATTGTGTATGGCGATTGAATTTGGCCCTGTGACAACTCAGACGTTTTTTTTTTGTGGTAATCTTAAAACCACTGAAGGTAGACAAGGAGAGGAGAGCACAAATAAAGGCAAACCCCATAAAAAGAAGGAGAAAAGATAATTATACAGAACAAAGAATATACAATCGACGAAGAAATGGAAGAATCGGAACGAGAACAAGAAGATGTTTCGTGTTGGCACCGTTTGGAGAGAACGGAGGAAAAAGTATTTCAGAATATGCTCTTCCAGATCCCGGTCTAAATAAATTTGGTAACACTTGGTAAATTTCAGAAAATGGGAAAGCAACAGGCAGGGCCTCTATTTTGACATAGATACCGTTGCAAGAAAATAGGGGTGTGATAATGGAAAAGTTTGAGCAGAGAAAAAAAAACAGAATGAGAAAAGATATGGGATAGAAAAGAAACAGTGGACATACATGTACAGTTGAAGCTTTGAAAAAGAAAGAATGATAAAGTAAGGGAGCGTGTAGCGAGGGAGATATAGGAGGGGGAGAGAGAGTGAGAGAGAGGGGGAGGGAGAGAGAGTGAGAGAGACACAGAGAGAGAGAGAGAGAAACACAGAGAGAGAGAGAGAGAGAGAGAGAGAGAGAGAGTAAACAAATTAGCCCTCGCTTGCGAAAGACGTGCCCTGCAGGTTTTAGACAAAGCAAATATACATGAATACCACAAAACCATAAAAGTTCATTACACTGACAAAGGAACAAATCTCTTCAATCGGGTATAAGACGATTGTTAAGAAGAAATGCGATTATTGCTTGGTAACTGGCGACCATAAGTAGCACGGACTAATTTTAGTGTATATTTATGGGGGACAGTTAGGAGGAAAGGGGGCACACACAATCATTGCCCCATGTAGAGTAGGGGAGGACTTAATCGATATAACTGCAAGCGATCCAGGACGTTTCTTTATTTTGTCTTCTTTCTCATTCAATAGTTTGAATAGGATGCGCATATTAGCGTTGAACCGGCACTAACAATCACGATCTTTATTTAGTCTGACGCTGTTACATGGACTATCAATTATATGGAAAGCGTGATTAAAAGTTTAAAATGCACTCGAGGTGTCTAAACACAGAAACAAATGTAGAGTCAGAAGTCCTGCCATCTTTTCATATCTGATCAACGCATTGAGGACCTTCTTGTGTATATCAACTAAATAAATCAGCAATTATTTTCATCAAGGTAAGACTAATTATGACGTTTTTTTAAAGATAAAAATAATATCTTTAAGAACGTTTTTCATTTTGTTCGTATAAATGTTCAGTTTGCTTGAAAATTAATGTCAATATTTACTTTCCTTCTTCATAAAAAATATATATCGTAATTTAACCAAGAAAGCTTTTTTGACATTAATAATCTAAAAATCTACGTCACTTCTTCGTAAAAATACTGGATCAATATGTCTTTTGAATACGATAAAGGTAGCTATAACAAAGAATTTGTTATGTTTACTGCCTGTGTAGGCCTATGTGGAATAACGGTAATCATGCATGGATGAAAATTCATTTGGTTGGTATTAACATGATCAAGACAAGACAAAGACTTATAATAATACGTCGCAACGTTAACATGATTAAGTCTGAAATCGTCTATTTTGGAGCCAGAAGGGCATTAACTCAAGTACTATAAGACAAAGTTGAACCCCTTCCCGCTCTGAATATATAGACTATAGGGGTGTACGATACTCTGGCGTCGGCGACAAATATTCCACAGAAATGCCTTACATTTACCGAATTCATAACTTGCACCCTGGACCCACACATTATATATTTTCCTAATCCTAACCCCAAACTCAACTTCAAACAGAAGATTCTAACCCGCATATCACATTTAGTCCGTACCTAAAGTATAATTCAAATTGTTGCTCTGTCGGGATTTACCTCTGACAAGCCTCAGATGTCACCAATGGCTATTTTTGTTCACTAAAATAACCTAAGCATGGTCTAAAGTCTTCCGAAAGTCAACTCAAGGGCGTTTTCAGTACCCTATTGTATATGACATGGAAATCATGTTCAGATTACGTAATCATAATATTTAAAAAAAAAAGGTAGTGCAAAGTTTTGGGAAATTTTGAAAATTGGATTGATAGTAATTCTTTAAAATGTTGATTTATTTGGATGCCCCTGTGTATGTATTATAAGCACCCGAAAATGTACCCCCTGAAACACTTCTGCTTTCGAGAAATTGAATTATCAAAAATTTACCGGTGCTCCCGGTAAATTTCAAATATTTAAAATAGCGCTTCAGCTAGCCATTCTATGGTAGCTGCGACCATGAAAATCTCAGAATATGCAGTTCTGATATTTAATTTCCAAACGGGAATAGCGAATCAGTCGATTGTAATAAAAAAAAACATTGTTTTAGAGCTAAAGTAATATCAGTCTTGAGAGCGCTATATAACATAAAGAGTTTATTATTTACAATTTCATCACTTTAGGCTCGATTTCAACCGCGACAACGATCATTGAATGTATTAAAATCGCATATGCTTCTAATATGTTCATTTGAACCAAAATCATGACCCCATACCAAAACTTTGTATTACCTTTAAGCCATTTTCATGCGATTAACAAGACTATTGAAAACGGCTTTTAACTTCATATTTTGAATCGACCGCCAACATCAGCAGAAGAAACAAAATTTAGATACATAATGGAATTTACCTAATCGAACAAAACAAGGATACCTATTCTCATAAACTTGCATTTTTACTGTACTTGCTTTTTCAGCGATATCACGATATACATTTTTTTCTTCCAGAGAGGTTCTTAAAATACACCCTGACTCAAGCATTTTCAAGGATGACTTCTCAGGGTTGATAAATCTAGGGATAAACTCGAGGAATCAAGCGACTTTGTTACAGTATTGTATTAGGACATGTTAATTACTAATTTATGTAAATCTTCGCCTGAAATAAAGCAACTGCGTGTGAAAATGGAGTTTTCCTCTCCCAAAGATACTAGGATAATGTATGGTGAAGCTTTGTCAAAGTGGCAGTTTGGATTTGAAGTAATCGATATGACAAGGTAAACAGAAAATAAAAGTTTTTATTTTCAACGAATCCATATACTTTATGACGTCTGTAGATGGATTTCTCCTTTGTTTATACGTGAATAATCTATTGTTTCGACCGAACAAACACGCAACAGCTTTCATTGTTCTCCAAATATAAATGCTTTAATTATTCTCTGTAAAAGCCACTAATAGCAGGGAAGCAATTCCAACAAGTTGAAACGTATGAAATAAATACAAAAAAGCGGGATAACTTTAATCGATTTCATCTAGTATCATTTGATTTATTCAGTCCTACAGCGGACAGGGGCTCTGGGGGTCTTCGCTCACTCTTTATTGTTTATTAAAGGTTTCGAGAAGTCTACACCCAATGGCTCATTATGGCGAGAGAAATGGATAAAAGGGAAATATAGCAGAATTAAAGAACTGACGCTCAACGCTTTTCTTTTAAATCCCTTTGGGGGAATTAATCTTTAGATTTCTCAAGAGCGCGACCACGCCAAGTCCCTCACATCTCGCTTTGCGATCCGCCTTTTGTATTTATTAAAATAAACGTATTATTAGATGTAAAAAAGAAAAGCGAGTATCCGTGTGTTTGAAAGGGAAAGTAGTATCTCCGCGGGGGGGAGGGGGGGGGGGGGGGGGAGGAGGAGGGGTCAAACACGTAAGTTTTGCGACTTTGTCGAGTACATCTTTGATGTTGCCGCTAATAAATGAATAAAAAATAACAACAGCAAATAACAACAAAACAAATAAAAGCATCAACGTTATAATTAATCGTGAGCCCCTAACCGTCTAGTGACTCTCAAATTATTCTCTTGATCTTTTCTAACTTACACCTGCTTTACGCTTCAAATGGATCAATCTTTCGACTTTTTGTAATACTGCCTGTTTCTTCATTATTTGCCTATTTTTTTATTTTATTTGCCCTTGTACCCTGTCCCCGTAATTTATCTTGTTAAACACTTAAACAACCCACACAGCTTCATGCTTTATTGGTGGTTATAAATAATTACTTATACCAAGAAATTCTATTCTTGACCTTTTTTTAACTTACGCCTGTTTTTCTCTTCAAATCTTTCGATTTTTTTGTTATACTGCATGTGTTTCTACATTATTTACCTATTTTCATTTGCCCTCGTACCCTGTCCCCGTAATTTCTCTTGTTAAACACTTAAAAAACCCACACAGCTTCATTCTTTATTGGTGATTATAAATAATCACTTTTACCAAGAAAATCTTTTCTTGACCTTTGTTAACTTACGTCTGCTTTTCTCTTCAAAGGAAGGACACATCAGTCTTTCCACTTTCTTGTTATACTGTGTTTCTACATTATTTACCTATTTTCAATTGCCCTTTTACCCTCTTCCCGTAATTTATCTTGTTAAACACTTAAAAAACCCACACAGCTTCATACTTTATTGGTGATTATAACTAATTACTTTTACCAACAAATTCTATTCTTTATCTTTTTTTTAACTTACGCCTGTTTTTCTCTTCAAATCTTTCGATTTTTTTGTTATACTGTGTTTCTACATTATTTACCTATTTTCAATTGCCCTTTTACCCTCTTCCCGTAATTTATCTTGTTAAACACTTAAAAAACCCACACAGCTTCATGCTTTATTGGTGATTATAAATAATCACTTTTACCAAGTAAGACTTACTTCAGTTTTAAGAGGGGCTTACCGCTTACCATTACAAGCCACGCTTTTCAATAAGCCTCTTACATTCAATAATGTTCAAGCTGTCAATTTTTTCCAATTGTCAATGACGCAACTAAACTTTGCAATGTTTATAATATTGTTTACAGCTGTAATATCCTCCTTTTTGTTATATTGTTTATTTTCTGTATTCATTCGAGCATGTTATACAAATTATTTAAAAAAAAATCCCCTTCAAGAACCGCAATTGGTAATCAAAATCATTATCATAATCATCATTGAAAGAGATCGAACCTCGCCGTTTGGTGTTATTAACTTGCACGCACGAACCATTGCCAGTCGTTGTGCATAACAAGGTCTGCACAATGAGACTACAAATAGGCCCTGTGCACAACCAGAAACAATGGAGTACAGTAGTAGTAGGTCTATGCAGACACTGACAGATCTACGCTCTGCTCAAACCTTCAGGAATCGTGTCTGTACTTGCAGACTACGATTTTATTACCATTTCGACAGTACAAAACATTACATTGTCTTTATGGGGAAGCATAATTTTAATAATAGGAAACGGAATGGCGAATTATTTTAGGCTCGTCATTTTTACCGTGTCAGCTTAAATCCTTCTCTTTCTCTTTTCATCGTACAGTATCTCGAAATTTCAAGTATTTATTAAAAAGGCATTTGATTAAAGGATTTCTCTAACATTTTTTAATAAATATCTCTGTATGATTCTGTCAAAGCTTTCATCGTTGCTAAAAAAAACTCCTCCATCACGAAGGGAAGCATAAAGTCGTGCTTCCCTTTTCCTTTTTGTAGTTTCTTGCCCTCTGTCATTCTTTAATTTCATATTTTGTCATTCGATTGGAGGGGTACACGCTCAAGCTATGACACTGTTTTCTCTCCCTCTCTCTCTCTCTCTCTCTCTCTCTCTCTCTCTCTCTCTCTCTATCAATCTCAAGTTCAAGTTCAATTTATTTCACATGCAATAAAAAACTTACAGCATTATAACATTTAAAATACAATTATACAAAAAGCAATATATATATAATATAAACAGATCTATCTCCCTATCAAACTCTCTCTCTATCAGTAACATCCTCCCCTCTACTTATTTATATCCCTCTCTCTCTCTCCATCGATATCTCCCTCTATCAATCTCTCTCCCATTCGGCCTATCTATCTTTCTTTATCTCCCCTTCCTTCTCTCTCTCTCTCTCTCTCTCTCTCTCTCTCTATCAATCTCGTTATCTATCTTTCTCTCTTTTTCCTTCTTTTTCTCCTTCCCAATCATTCTTTCTCTTCCCCTCTATCAGGCATAATATGGAATAAAATAAAACTTAAATTCCTTGACACGACACCAGTCGCACGACACGTTATAATTCCCTTTCAAAACACGGAAACGAACCTTAACGAAGATCATTCAATTTCACAAAAAGCGTTATCCAAGATGTCAGACTGGTTGTCAAAAAGATCAAAATTCCATTCATTCATTTTTCATCAACACAAACAGGCACTTTGAGAAAGGTACATGGGAAAATAAAAACGCTGTTTATGAATTTTAAAAAAGCAAGCCAATGGTCTATTAGCCAAATGTCACTCTCATACTGAATTGAATATATTTTTGAATTTGCTATATCTGATGTATATAAGAAATAAAAAATATTATTATAAAAGAGTATTTCAAAGTGTTTAAACACAAAAAGTAAAGCTGCTCTATGAATGGAAAAAAAAACCTTTCTTATCACCATCAAAACAATACAAATGGATGTGTTTGGTTCGTGTTATGCCAGACGGAGTGAGAAAAAAAAATTAAATTGTTTTTTTTTATTGCATTAATTTGTGACATTTAATTCATTTTTTTCTTCATGTTTTCTGTAGAGTTTAGAGCCCCAAATCAGTGTTTAAACAAGAAATCAAATCAGTCCTAGCGAGTAATGCTGACGATTTATGAAAATCGGTTTAAAGGGCCCAAAAATATCAGGATAATGTATGGTGAATGGTGAAGCTCTGTTGTTGTTGCTCTACCAAATGTATGGTGAAGGGCAAATGAAAATAGGTAAATAATGTAGAAACACAGTTTAACAAAAAAGTCGAAAGATTGATGCGTCCTCCATTTGAAGCGAAAAGCAGACGTAAGTTAAAAAAGATCAAGAACAGAATTTGTTGGTAAAACTAATTATTTATAATCACCAATAAAGTATGAAGCTGTGGGGGTTTCTTAAGTGTTTAACAAGAAAAATTACGAGGAAAGGGTACAAGGGCATATGAAAATAGGTAAATAATGTAGAAACACAGTATAACAAAGAAGTCGAAAGATTGATCCATTTGAAACGAAAAGCAGGTGTAAGTTAGAAAAGATCAAGAAAATAATTTGAGAGTCACCAGAGGGTTCCGGCCCACGATTAATTATAACGTTGATGCTTTGTTTTGTTGTTATTTGCTGTGGTTATTTTTATTCTTTATTTATTAGCAGCAATATCAAAGACATACTTGACAAACACGCAAAACATACGTGTTTGACACGTATGTATATTTGTGTTCATCAAAAATGAGTGAATAATATTTTGATCTTTTCGACCCCAGTCTGACATGTTAGTTAACGCTTTGCGTGAAATTGAATGAACTTGGTTAAGGTTCGTTTCCGTATTTTGAAAGGGAAGGAGAAAGTGTCGTGCGACTGGTGTCGTGTCAAGAAATGTTAGTTTTATTTTAATCCATACTTTTCCTGAGAGACGGGGAAGAGAAAGACTGATTTGGAGAGAGAAAGAGAAGAAAAAAGGAGAGATAGATAACGAGAATGATAGAGAGAGAGAGAGAAGGGAAGAGGAGATAGAGAAAGATGGATAGGCAGAATGGGAGAGAGATTGACAGAGGGCAAGAAACTACATAAGACAAAGGAAGCACGACCTTATATGATACTCTAAGAGATGAAGGAGTTTTTTTTTTTAGCAACGATGAAAGCAATGAAAGAATCCTTACAGAGATATTTCTGTAGCATCACCAGGAAGACAAAGGTAATGATGATGTTTTGTACATATGTATAGAAAGCATGCAATTCTATTATGAACGTGTGCTAAGTTGGGGGGGGGGGGGGTTACATACCATTGTCTATTCTAGAATATTAGTTTAGTCTTCGTGTCTGACATAGCAACTTATATGTTGCTATTGTTTGTGGTATTGTAACAGGTGGTCAACTTTGGCAAAGTTACTTTCTCAAGTTAGCTCATTGATGATAGACAGATGATGTCACAAGGGGAATGACACCTGGAGGTTTTTGGGGTGGAGCTTAGCAAGTTTGAAGATACAAATATTTAAACAAAATATTTAAAAATCTATGAAACAAATTCAGAAGTTTACATATCAAAATATGAGATGTATGCAGGACTGCACACCAACAGGAATACACTTGTATTTCGATGTCATGGGCCCTTTAAATTTGTATTTTCTGCTACATTCCGTTCATCGTCCTTCTTCATAGCTTGATTGAGAGGCATATCGATACATCCGCCCTTCACCTCCATCGAGTTACCAGTACGTTGCCTAGCAACAAACTGTAACTGCGATGTTCGTCGTCAACGCGTATTACTCCACTGAGTAGCCTCCGCCGCGATCGATAACATTGCGGCTTCGCGATGGTAAGAGCCCCCAGGCGATAGAACTGATCAATGGAACAGTCAAAGGCATTTATTGACGCTTTTCAATAACACGTGTATGATCAGACAATACTTAGTGAAAGACATAATTGTAATTTGAGGTTTGTACACCTCGCGTGAAGCACCCCGCAAAGTAAACGTCACAATAGGAAAACGGGGTTTGTTTTTGGTCAGTTTTACAATTGGTAAACTGGTGCTGGAATGCGAGTTAGAAAATGAGAGAGAAAGAGAGAGAGAGAGGGGGGCAGAGAGAGAGGGGGGGCAGAGAGAGAGAGAGAGGGGGGAGAGAGAGAGAGAAAGAGGGAGAGAGAGAGAAACAAGGGGTAAAGTGAAGGCATATAATGAATTTTCCCATTGCTTGAGATTAACATTTCGTCACGTCACATCCCAAACAAGTTACATCAAGTCAGCTCATTACATCACGTTCACATATTCTGCAGTCTGTAAAACACCCCTACCATCACCATAGCAACCACCTCCATGCTCATGGGGGAAGGATACCACCCCTTCCTTTAACCTTTCACCCCTATGGCCCCCCCCCCCCCCCCCTCACCCGATACCAGACACCGGCGGCGCACCCCTCTGCTTACCCACCGTGCAGAGCTTTTCTTACCCCCTTAGTATCGGATCAATCCTTCTTTTGTTACCCCTCGAGTCAGGAGCTAGTTCCTCATTAAATATTGATAATGATTGGAGAATGAGGTGGGAGAGGAAACAACACCGGTCTTATCGACCCCCGCGTGGAGCTTCGAATAATTAATGCAACAAAAAGTCACGTACTTTTATATCAGTAGTATATACTCTTTGGTTGCTACGGAAGCATTTATAGCAATATTCGTCCTATCGTAGCGTCTCCGAAATGGCGCCTTATGGCTGTATTGGATATACAATTACTGTTTTACTCGTAAGATGACAGGATATTGATAAATCACCATGGCAACGAGAATTCCTTTGGAAGGAAGGTAATGATTTTTGTATTTGTTTGGAGTATGATTGTGAAGTGGTTATATTGCGGCTGAGTGAGGCGCCGGTTGAGTGAGAGGGCAGGGGTGAACCCGTGGGGGTCGTGCCGGCTGATCCCTGGAACGTTCTGATTGAACACGACTTCGGAAAAGAACCCCCCAACAAGGAAAAGAAAATGCTGTATTATGATCAATATAATTTAATATGTTACATGAATACATATAGGAAACGATTATAATCGAAGATAGATCATGATTGGTGTGATTGGTAGACTATTGAGACCAATTTCATATTCGGAAGTGAGTAATATCTAGCAGGATAAACGTTGTGTATTCATATATTAATTTCCAACAAGATTATGAATAAGAACAAAGTTATACAACGGCAAGAATAAATAAATAAAGGCAATGTTTGAAGGAAAAAATACCAGCTTGTATTATAATAAAACAAAACGCCTAAAGCAAACAAAAAAAACAAACAAAACAAAACAAACACAACAAAACAAACATAGATAAGCGAAAAAATAAATAAAAAAGAATAAAAGAACTTTGTTCATAGATTTCTTAGCAGGAAAATGAAAGCTATTCCGATAAATGTTATTTTTGAACGAGTGAGTTGCCTAAAACTGAAATGTTACTGTTCCGTTAGGGAAAATGAATTTCCATTTTAAATTGAAACAAATGAATATAAGATTCTATATTTTAGGCCCTGTGATTAATTCTGATTATGAAAAAATATGAAAGGCATTACATTTAAATTGTAAACTTTTTGTAAAGAATGTATACCCACTTTACACAACAAATTATTATACAAAAGTTTGTATAATGGTTGAATGCATGGGAATTTCTTGAAAGGGGACATATTTTTCCCGAATTATTCAGGAACTTGTTCCATTATTTAACATATTATATATTTATAGGATTATATATTTATCTAGAATAAATATTTGGCGAGTTTGTATGTCCAATATAAGTTTTCTTTCATGGGACATTTTCTACAATATTCATTTTAATTTTGTTTAAATTACATGTTACTAGGACGTGAGAACTCCTTCTAACTAATGCCTCAGTCACATCGGCAAACCGACGTCTGACCGACACCAAACCAACCGATTCTGGGCCATAGACGTAATGTATTATTTTCGTTCAATGTCTTGTCTGTCTGGTGTCGGTCTTGTCGGTATGGCTGAGGTTTTAACAGGAAATGTTTGCGGTCTACCCCCTCCAACACTAAGTATTCTGGCCCCACTCTGAAAACGAACATTTAGTGAAATAGTTGACTCCTATGACGTGGAATGTTGAATGTGATGGTGTAATTTTCTTCTTTAATCTTTCCTGTGTGTCCTTCTGTACACACTAGAACAGGCTCATTAGGTATCTAATAAGACTTTAAGAGATTTAGATTTTGATGAAACAACATTGATGCATGGCAAACTAATTTATTGTATCATAAATGTGTTCAATTAAATACGGTGGAGTTTTGTTTTGAGTGATTTATCAGCCATATTCATTCTTTTAAAACTATATCTTGTATACACATCTTGCTATAGTTTGAACTTGGTATGATATATGACAGTGACGAAACAACTTCCTCGTTTCTTGTTTGATACTAGGTGATCTTTTCATAGAACTCGATTATCATACACTGAAATATTATGAGATGATATTCAAGATGCGGGGAAATTAAAGCTTTCATACTCAACATCATTTTGAAGAGCCCCGGGACTATAAAGTGCACACAGTAAATTGTTACTATGTGAATATCACTTCGTGTATTTATGTGTTAACATGTAGGCACTTAAGTCATATTGTACAATTTTTTGATCGCGAAGAAGCCGGAAAACAATCAAGTTTATGTCCCCAGCTTAGGTGAGGTCTCAGCTTCCGAAAAAAAATTAAGCTGATGGTTAAAAGAAAAACGGAACTCTCTGATGGATGCCAATATAGGTTGAATAATACATGCTTATCAAAACAAACAAAAAACGTCCTTGGTATAGTGTTCTCTTCCCCCGGCCCCTTCCTTAGAATTAGAATTTTATTTTTGTATTTGTTCTATCATATTGGTAAAATTATTTTGATTAATATTGTAAAAGGTATTGCGAGCAGTGTTATATATTATCACTTCTCTATCGTGTTCCCAAAGAGGCATGTTGCAGTGTAATAGTTTTGTTAATTTTTTCTATTGTGATTTTGACATAATGTACTCAATTGTCTTCGTTACACTTTAACTTTATTTTTTTATCCTGTGTTTTAAAACATGAGAAAGATCCTATTTGTTTGGCTTATAATCAGTACATTTTTTAAAATCTGAATTCTATACAAAAATGCTAATCACTTTTTTTAAAAACTTTCATGGTGTTTATTTGTCTGTTTGTTTGTTTAACATTGTATAAATAAATTAATAAGATTGCTTCTACTTCGAGTCCAAATCCATGTGAAACGCTGAATAGTACGAATACCCGTAAAGCCCCTCTAGAGTGTTGGGAGCCCCGAATTCGCCAAAAATCTGATGGCAAAATTTCACTTAAATTGTATCATAATGTGAAAAAGGATGCCATTTAACACACACTTCTGCAAGGATTCCCCCCTCCCAAAAGTGTTTGGAGAAGCTATTGATAAAAGAATATATAATTTGGGTTTTCTGTTGTACGCAGACAACCTAAATTGTGTATTTTTTCTTTAATATTCGACTTCAAACACATTTGTTTTGAAAATCCTTGCAGAAATGCGTCTGAATGACATTCTCTTTTACATTATGATACGATTTAAGAGAAATTTTGCCATCAAATTTGTGCGGCTCCCAACACTTTAGAGGGGCTTTAAATGAATGTGTACACTAACATTGTGGAGAGCTAGCAGACCCGTTTCAACCTTATCTCTCATTTGTGTCTTTCAGTTATCAGGAGGACCTCACCCGACAATGGAAGGAGATAGCAGAACATCCGGTTCAGTCCCGGCCACCGAATCCCCCTCTCCCGGACCCGAACGACATGCAGACGGGAGCCTTCCTCCAGTTGTTCACCAACAGCGTTAATACAGCACTGCATAAGCAACACTGCACTTGCAAAGGGAAGAGCTACGATTCGAAGGAACTCTTCGCCAAAAGCAACCCGGGATTGTTTGGTTCGAACGGTCAGTGTAAGGTGAATCATGCGAAGAAGCCTGTTCCATCACGACCTGATGTCGAGGTGAAGCTACCACCTGTTGCGAGTTCGAAGGCATCGGAAGATATCATCAAGGAAGCAACGCGAGGCTTGAAGCAACAGCTGAAGAATCATGTAGGTGACGCCGGAAGTGCGCAGGTGTCTCCGAGGTTCTGTAAACCCTTGGGGGATTCAGGTGTTGTCGAGCCAAAGGAGGAACTGCGGTTACCGCACATCATGGAGATTCGCGATCGGAACGGCAACAACTGGAAAATCATCCAGGACTCTTCGAACAAATCCAGACAAAAGTTAAAGGAGAGACGGACGGGAACTGAATGGAAGCCTATTCCCGCAATATCTACGCAAAAGTTGCAATTGCTCAACGGACTAATGAATTCGTCTCGAGGAAAGGATCTCGAGCTTCCAAATACTATCCAAGGACAAGGTATTGATTCAACTGCTATTGATACTGTAACAAGACTGAATACACCTCTAATCCAGGTACGGGTTCCGGTTGTGGATGATTACTCAGATGATGCCTTTGACGGTCAAGGTTTCCACTTGCCCGATCTTCAACCGCGCTGTCAACCGGCATTGACACACACCTGTACATCGGAAGGCACAACTCCAAAGGATGCTCCGGATGAGATGACTCGGAAGATTCTTCTGGGAAGATGGGCTGCTGAGGTCCGTACTGGCAAGATGACTTACAGTGAATACCTTCGCAAAGTATCACTGATGACCATGCTGCAGAGATCGGACACGTTGAACAGTAAAAAAGATATGCTTCAAAGTCACAGTCAGGAGTGGTCTTCGGACGCTAGAGAGAAGCGTGCAAGGACCCGAAGTCTGGAAGACATGTTTGCAGAGGAACATTCGCCGAAGCGAGTAGAGGTCGATGGAGACAGGAGTCAGTTAAACTCAAGGGATAACAGTCATAGTAGGGATCAAGGCAACGAACGTCCAGATATGACCGGCGTCATAACACCAGGGAACAGCGTTGGTGTCTGCAGTCAACCGCTTCCTCCAGAGTTGGAAAGACTTTATACCAGGTCTTCAAGTAGGGTGCCTACCCTTGATATTGGACAATCTTTAAATGGATACCTCCCAGCGGACTTCCTAGATAAGGAGCGTCATAAACTACGCATGCAATATCCGATGTATAATTTCAAGCGTGAGCATGAACGACTGCACGCCTCGAGCCACTTCACGTCCAAATCACTGCCAGCTGATCTGTCATTCCAGGACGAGCTAGAGAGACCGATGACCCATGAACCTAAAGAGATCACCCTGCAGTCTAATATTTTGTATACCGGTCAGCAGAAACGAAAATCGAAACCCCGTCGGTTAAACAGTCGCCTAGGCTACAATGCCATTTGTATAACAGGTGGTAGAATCCCCACCAAAGCAGATTCTGCCAAAGAGATTGAAGCGTTTGCGGAACTGCAAAGGCAGTTCTTCGAGCAACAAGCGCTAAATGACGTCACACCAGAAAACGGACTTCCGCGTTTGTACAACGTTCCTCACCAACCGCCAACGACTCCTGTTGATGCAACACTTGCTAGTATATCCTTACCGGAGTTCCTTGCGCAGATGGCTGAAGGCGCAATCATTAACCGGATAAGTGAGGAGGCACTCGATAAAGATGTAAAGGTGGGGGAAAGGCCGAAAAGGAGCGTCCATGGAGAGCCGGTGAATGTAGTGACAATCGAAGCCGAAACAAGCTGCTTGAAACCTACAAGTTTCAAAGACATCTTCACCAAAGAGTCGAAGGCCTTTGGTCAATCTGGTAACAACGCCGATATCAATAATACAAAGGCAACGTACCTTGGAAATGACAATTACGTGAACGACGCCGCCGAAACGTTTTCTCTGAAGAGCGAACTACTTGAAGGTAAAAGTGAAGACTCTGTAGACAAGGAGGGGTGCAAAGATGATGAGGGGGTCGGGATACCATACTCCAAGCCGACCAATAGCAGCAATAACATCAGGAACGATTTGAGAGCGTCGGTCAAACAGTTGGAGATCGCGGACGTCAACGGTCTCGAAAATCAGATGACGACTATCTCGAGCCGATCTTTGGAGAGGATGATGTCTCGACTGCCAGCGAGACTGCTCAAAAGTCGAGACAGACATGTCAACGCCAGGCGATCGAGGGCATTTGATGTAGCCTCAGGGGTCATGAAGACGAAGGGGGCGCCCTTGAGCACCAAGCATGTGGTGTTTGTAAGTCCTGCTTTCAACTAATATTAAAAGTATAAGTTTTAAAATATGACGAGCTAAGATTAATTTAAGGCATAACAATTGTAATGATAGGTAACGGCATATTAATAAGTTTATTCTTTGCTTTAAAAAATACACGAAATCAGTGACGGTCGAAGAGACTTTGAATATTCACGAGGTATGATTTACATGAACGAATTAATCACTAATGCACGTTTTTTTTTGGTTAAGATGTAGGTATGCTTTGGTGAACTTGCAGCAGCATTTCAAATATATGAAGAATTTTTTTAAAAATGAATTCTTCATATTTTAAAAGCAGTGAGATAACCAATTTTACAAAGATCTCCAGGAGTTTGCATTCAATCTTATCATATTAAATTTACCACCTCCGGTCAATTAAGTTCCCTTCTGCATACAGAACAATAATGGTGCATATTAAAAGGTTTTATACGGGTTTTCCTCCGTTGACGTTGTTGTGTACGCGATGTTTCATATTGAAATAAGTTTTCCCTAGGGTCATTAAATAATAAATTCCACTATTCGATAAAAACATCTAGCCCCGAAATTACTTTATTGGAAAAAATAAATAATAATTTGTATTATGCAAGTGTGGATGAACATCAGATTAAACAAAATGTTCCCTGAAAGGCATGGCTCTTCAAATGTCGGGGAAGAATAACGTTCATGATCATCCAATTAAATTCTACATAATCTCTGAATATTATTTTTATTAATTTTGAGTCAACTATGTAAAGCACATCGCTAAGGCCTACGACCATACAAAAACTACGCACCTTTTTAGAAATGTTACAATTGTTCATATTGATTTGGCTTTCGAAGGAGACACTTTTTCCTGATTTACATTTATGACACAAAATTATAGTTTTAGTTTGTATGCAACCTTGGGTAAACACGACATTATTATAATTATCAATATTGTCATTTCAAATAGGAATATGTAACTTTGCGATAGATTGGAGGCCTTACGATCAATACGTATCAATCGCAACTTCTGTTTATATAAATGAGACAGGGACCAAAAGGAACAAACTTTAGGTTCGCAGTTTTTTAGCATTTGCCAAAGTATCTGATGATATTTGGGCGTTCCTCAAACGGTACAACTAAATGTTACAAGAAAATATATTTAAAAAATCAAACGTTCTAAATTGAAAGATTGTCTGTTTGCAGTTTTTTTTTGCTTTGGTTTACAAGCTTCGGTTAATACTTATAACGCACTATTTTAATGCACTTGGTGACGTTAATGGTCGGTCCGCAGACGTAGATAAAATAAAAAATAAAATTACACGCACACGCACACACCCACACACGGATGCATTGAAAGTTTTGCACATGTTTTAAAAGCGACTGCTGGAATTCGGAAGGGCGTCAACTCCTGTCATTCAATAAGATAAGTTAACGCCCATCTGGCTCTCAATTGGCTCAACAAATAGTGCACACCCTGATAAAATATTGCTTTGGCACGTTTGTACGATGTTTTCTTTTTTAATTGGTTAGGGATCTTGAACAATTATATTGATATACGCCATATATTTTTTAAAGATTTATGCATATAATTAAAGAACGGTCATTTGCGGTTGGTGATCTGAGAGCTCGTCCGGTCTTTTAGTCCAGAATCTGGACAGTGTTATTATTTCGCGATCTTTCTTTCCCCTACTTGGCAGCTGCAAGCCGAAGATGGCGTGGTCTACGAAACCGTACGTATCGACGCCGGTACAGTACAGCTAGGTTTTTTTCGCCGGGCCTATACCTTTTGGGGATCACTCAAAATTTTCGGTCTGAAACAAGTCGAGGAAGAAAGCGTTGCGTTGGTGGAGATTGTACCCGATATATTAAATAAGATATCATGTACATCAATAAAGAGATAATATCAGCACCCAACGAGTGGAATAATATGTTAATTGGCATTAGGAAGACATTTTCATACGGTTTAAAATATGAGTAAACTGGTATATATTAATTTTTTAAATTGTAGTGGCCTGGCTGAGTATTATTCATCTTCGATGTCTACAGTTACACCTACCGGTACTTAAATGACATGTATTACGCACATATGATTACATTATTTAAAACGCTATCCTAAGGTGAATCTTTTTTCTCTTCAGTTATTATAATCCTAATGACAGTGATATTGGTGTAACACAAAATACCATTATGAAGATTAAATCAATGATAGATGACTATATTTGTCTTTGTTATTATCAATGCTGATCATGATTCAAAAGGATGATATTTTGTAGGGAAAAAACAACCATGAAAACCGCTGCGAAATTACGTGAAAATTGACTCCTGATGAAGTTGGGGAATTACGAATTTAATTAGTTTTGTTGAGTGCAATTGTTTGTCTGTGTTTTAAGCATGGACATGACGTAATGGATATTGAACAAGCCTTTTGAATGCTTTGCCTTGTATTGTCAATAAAATGTGAAAATCTAAACAGTGATGGTTGTCTGTGTGCATTTAATGATTTGGGAATTGGTTCTAGTACAGTGAAATTATGGTAAAAGTAATAGACGAAACAAACGGGAGAGCAAGGGATAGAGAGGATTGAACAAGAGAGACAGAGGGAGAGAGAGAGAGAGATAGAGAGAACTTAAGGGACATGGGAAGAGACGCGAATAGAGAGAGAGAGAGAGAGAGGATTTTTTTAATAAAAAAGATAAGAAAATAATGAAGTAATAGAGGTACATATGGGCCCCGTTTTATAAAGAGTTGATATTAATCGCAACTTATTTGCGATTGACATCAATCGCAACTATACGAAACAGGAGACTGCAAACCAATGCAATTAATAAGAGAATTTGTGATTTATTCGGATCCATCACAACTCTTTATAAGACGGGGCCCTGGTTGAAATTCGAAGATCAAAAAGGCAGAAAAGGCAGTGGGGGAATATTGTGGATTAGATGGGATGAGAGTCCCGGCATGGGAGTAAAAAAAATGGTATAAACGGTGCCTGCATGTTTGTGTTCATCGCCTGGTCGCCACAACTAAATAGTTTTAGGACGTAGATGGCAGCAAACCATAAACAGAAAGTAAGGAAGGAAGGAAGGCGTTTGTGTCATTGCCATCGGCCCGTAAAGTATTATCCTATAATTTAAACCAGACAAAGGTTTTGTTCGCAATCGGGTTTAGCAACAAAAGTTACTCTGAAGTCTCAGATTTTCCTTTGTAAAACGTAATTCAATGATCCCTATTTGGCGTCTCTTGTCCCTGCTGGGGGAGGGGGGATATTTTTTTAAAGTAATACATCGAATTGTTATCCTTGATTAAGAAGGTGGAGAGTTACACTATTATAATTGTCTTTTTATATTTTGTTTGTTTGGTGACGAATAATCAGCAACAATGGTACGAAAGAAACTATATTATGTCTAATATTTTGTCACATTGAGATTTCGCAACCGAATGAACGTACTTGGTCATGTGGATGACGTTACGAGGAATTCGCGTATCAATGTATGCAATAAGTGATATTAAGTGAATTATGACAAAAACAAGTGAGTTGTTTCTTTTCTTCCTGTAGTAAACCTAAGTGCATAGGGACATACTTATGTAAAGTTTTATTATATATAAATTGGGAATTAGACTAACTGGTTACTAGACTGAATGAACAATTATATAGACCAAATGGGTAGTATACTAATGAGATATAGACCATTATGAAAACTAGACCAAATGAATATTAGCCTAAATGGTCATTAGACCAAACGATAAGTAGACGAAATGATTATTGTAGTAGAAGTGGTTATTTGACCTGACTGCTAATAGAGCATAGATGCTTGGTAGTATAAGCAACCACTGAGGACCGACGGCTTTAGGTCCTCTCCGAGGGATCTGGTAATGAAGAATAATGTCTTAATACCAAGGGCACTTGTCGCCGGATTACGAAACCACTGCTCTACCAACTGAGCTATCGCGCCTCCTATTAGACCATGTCGGTAATAGTAGACGGACTGGGTGTAGACCAAACGGCAATTCACCCGCAAAAGAAAGATGACATAAAGCTATTACAAATTCTTCCTATCCTATCCCCGCCCTACGTACGTGCCCTTTCAGAAATCTATCATGTTGTACTTATGATTTAAGTGATATATTTTGAACGACATTAAACTGTCAAATAATTTCATAAAAAGTTCTTGTGGTTTTTTAATTATGCATGGAATATAAAGCTACATTACTTACAAAGCTTATTTCACCTGCAATTTTCTTCTTTTTCTTGGTTATTACGAGAATTACCTGAATCGCATGTATTCCGGGCTGTATTATTCTGTATTGATGATTAAAGGGTAATCTTTTAAGTGCAGAATGCAGATTTCTATCAAAGTTTTCTACATTAAGTGTAAGATCATAGAGAGCCCGGGTAAAATTATGATTTATTTATAATTTCCTGCAGTCTGCATATTTCATGTAATGAATAAATAAAAATGGGTGAACTCCCTCGAATATCATGAGGATTGCCTTTTCTTTCTTTTTGATGTCGGTGTACAGAAAACTTCGTATTTCCTGCTATTAGATACAAGTGATAAGTCAAGAGTTCATGGAAAGTGTAGAATTTTTTCCCTTTCCAGGACTGACACAGCGGTTTGTATGTTCTCAGTCGCTTACTCGTACATGTTGAGCATGAGAAACAGCTGAAACATTGCTGTGTCATTATAGATAATATAATGACTTATTTAAAGACCGTCTGTACTAGTTTGGCCAAGAGGGATTAGACCACCCAGGGTGCTCACTGGCAGGTGGCTATCTCATCAACTCGGCTCTCAATTAACATAAGAAGAAGAGGAATCATGGGGGACCAATGGTCACCGATAAGGCTTGTTTTTCTATATAGAGGGAGCAAGCAGCTACAAGTAGTACAGTGGGGATTCAAAAGGGGGGGGGGCTTGTCACAGAATTTTAGGATTTGTGCATCCTCCCCCATCGTCCTCTCCCCTCTGTTATGGAATCCTGGATCCTCCACTTACAGGGACAATCCTGTTTACAAGATGGATGACATGCTAAAGAACACGGCCCGGGTGGGGGGGGGGGGGGGGGAGGGGGGGGGGGGGTAAGGTATGGGAGGGGTCGTTTCAGTGTTTTTTCAGACAGGCTTATAAATTCCCTCTCTCCCTTTCTCCATCTGTATTTTCCTTTCTTTTTTGCCTCCTTCCCGTAACTTTGCCATTCTAAGAGTGATTTTAGATGACGAATTTCTGACTCATCCAACTCAACTTTTGAAAATTATAAAATACTTTTTTTCATTGTAAATTGACGCCATGTTCACTTCACTCTATCATCAAGTTGATTTGAATACAAATTAAATGATTTGAGAAACGGGATGAGTAACATCTTGAGGGAATTACAAAATTTCCCTTTACCGCAAAGAAACTGATTCATCATACATATACCTCTGTCCGAAACATGTATCTAGAAACATGTTCGTATCAATTATTCGGCATTCTATGAGCCTGAGCATATTATAATCAAGAAAATGTTTATTAAATTTTGTTGGAGAGTTGCTGAAGTCTTTATCAAATTGTTATCAAACTTTCATTAAACTATTTTCATTTGACAATTTCTTCAATCTAGGCTTGGTAATTTAAAAGCTAACCATTCCTTTATAAACATTATGAAATTATTTTATATGACCAAGTAATATGTTTCATATGATCCTCTAAACAATTGATGGAATGACGTGTACTGAAGGGTGAAGGGTTTACGCCTATTTCTTTCGAAATTTGTGTAAGATGGTTAGACCAAGGAGCTCCTTGGTTAATAAATGTTTTGACCCCCCCCCCCCCCCCCCCCTCTGGAACGAGCTTAATTTTTAGTTCGTTTGATTGGGGGTGTAGGGGGCTTATCTTGCCAATGCCCCTATCCCCATTATACACCCCGCGTTCTTAATATACATGTATTACGCTTGACGATTCAGGTAACATAAAACAAAATCTAAAAGGGAAAACAATGTCGATAGCCCATAAAAGTGTTGAGTTCCACCATGGAACTAGGTTCGGGACTAGGTTCCCACCTCCCTGGTTCCACTGAGATCAACCCGTGCTGAAGCACGAAGCGACGGATCTATCGGTTAGGTCTGGACAACAAAGACTACCAAAAAAAGTCAACAAAAGTTTTAGGGGAAAAAAAGAGAATGGGTGAAAGTCCCACGCTCGCGAGTCACGCATGGGGGCATTCCATACACACTCAGGATCCACGTAAGTTTGAAAGGTACGCGGAAAAAAAAGTACCACTCTATACACCCACATAGCTATAGACGGAACCAGTTTTGTGAAGCCTATTGTGAAAAAAAAATCGACTCCGCTCCCGCGAGAACACGGACTGTTGTTTATAATGTTCTATGTGAAAGTTGGTTGAGCTAACTGAAGTAGAATGAAAATTATAGTTGTCGGTTTTGCTATGTAACCGGGTAATATACGAACATTCAGACGTCGCTTTTGATAGCCTGGGAGTTTTGCCGTCAAAGTATTCTGCAAAATGCCAAGGAATGAATGAAACTCTGTATACAATTAATACAATTGTTCTGTGAAGCTTGGCCGAGATGAAAATCACAGGGACCGACATAATTCTTATGCAGGGCAGAGGTAAGCATGTCATCATCGTTTCTGTATGTAAAATATCTATGATGACTGGAGGTAGCAATGCTAGGAGTAGTAACGAAGATGGTGCGATGTATAGTAAGCTGATAAGCGACTACTACTACTACTACTACTACTACCACTATCAAGGGTAATATAAATAGGGTAATATAAATATTAATTTATATTTGGTTCGCTTAAATATCTATTTATATAACTATAAAATCTAAAATAAACGCTGTTTGGAAAGAATTATTGCCGACGGTGGGTAGTAGTATCTTGGTTTGTACATATTCATTTTCCTTGTATACTTGTGTTCTTGTTTTTTGTTTTTTTTTAAATATTTCATATGTTATGATATGTGTTATTTTATAATTGTACATGTCATTTTTTTATATTGCGCACGGACCTACAGAAGAACAGCCTTTGGCTGAAGTTGGTGCCGTGCAAAAATAAAATAAACTGAACTGAAAATGAAACTGAACTGAACTACTACTACTACTACTACTACTACTACTACTACTACTACAACTACTACATATCTACTACTACTACATCTATACTACTACTACTACTACTACTACTGTCAGACATCTCAGCAGCGTTCGGAGAGCTCTCCAGGGGCTATATCGGGGCTGTATTTAAGTGTTTTGTAATTTATAATAATCATTATTTCAAATGTTTCCAAGCATTGCATTTTGCTAAAATGATACTCTTCCACTCTAACATTAAAACAAAAAAGGAATGAAAAGGCTTATACATTATTGTTCACCTTTTCCAGAACTCAACCTTCTCTTTATAAAAAGAACAGTTATATCACACTGTCATGCCTTTCGTTCCCCAAAACCACACAAAGGATTTTTTTTTTGCGATTGTACTTTTTATGGAACGCATATCTAAAGCCATGAAAGCCTTCCCCGTTTTATGTAATGCGTTAATCCTTTCGCTTTATAATAAAGTTATTTAAAGTTACGGAATAAAAGAAAAAAATCAATATTGGATAGAAAAATCAATTGTGACCGTGATAATTAGATCATCTTGCATTCTTCGCTAACTATTCTCATCCTTTCTTTGACTCTCTTTCTCTCTCTCTCTGTTTATCTGTCTGACTGTCTCTGTCTTGTATGTCTCTCTCTAATGTAAAACATTACATGTCTGGTTTATTGGAGAAGTTGGAGTTCTGGTGGAGCCTGATTAAAAATATTCTTGATAGATAGTTTATATCTTCTCAGAACTTTTATCGATCCCTTTTATTTTAGATTGATCAATATAGTTCTGAGAAGATAATTATAAACTGTATTTATGGATGATATAATTTTCACAATCATTTCATGAAAAGAGGTAACACAAACGTATTCCAACTTTACGAGCGTGACATACATGTAGATAAAAAAAATAATCAGTCGGACCAAACTTTCATACCACAGGTGTGTCTGTACTGCATAGATAAATCCCATAGAGTGGCATAGCGTAAGTCCATCCATTGCGGGGGCACTTGAATGTTGTTTTTTCGGGGGGGGGGCGGTTGGGGACCGATCCTACTAGGAAAATTACATGCAAGCTTAATAGGGGAAAGTGCGGGAGGTAGTACAGACGTCTTCCTCTATCGTCCTTCTCCCCTTCTCTGTTTCGCTCTCTCTCTCTCTTTCTCTGTCTTAATTCTATTTTTATTTTCACCACTGGATAAGGAGGGGAAAGGAAGGGGGACGCCCCCGGCCCCTGTATCTACCATCTACGCCAATGGTCCCTTACACCAGTTTATGAGTGCATAACATTTTATTTTCAAACAATTTCTTTCATTTGATCATATCAAAACTTCACAGTATACACCTAGTTATACGACACAATTCAGTGAATTCACCCTTTCCAAATTGCCTCCAGACAATATTCCTTCTCAATGTAATCGCCTGACCAGGACCTCGTACCCTTCGTTAGGTACAGCCTGTTATTCGTTGTGTCACATATGGGTCTCCCGTGTGACATCGGCCTTTGCGTCAATGTCAGCTTCAAGTTCATTTTCCCCTCGTAAATAGCATTTCCAGAAGCGGTTCTATAGAAGGGCGTTTGAGGGGCATATGCCCCCCAGATTTCTTCCAGCCCAGCGCCCCCCATTCTCTCTTGATTATAATTGAATATAGACGAGGCAACTAAATTATTCATACCCTTACCAAGTTTTGTAATTTTTCTAGTGGGTGAAAATTGATTTTTCCTAATTTATGTTACTTGCGAATGTGACATTATTAAAGCTTACATCTATAAAAGTTATTAAACAAAGGCCCTAATTCAACGAGTCCAGTTTTTATTCCTGAGTTAATTTACAAGGGGGGATGAATAATGTAGTTGTTAAATGTATGTAGAAAATGAACCCGCTCCCGCACGCACCATATAACGCCTGAGCATAGCTTCAATAAAGCACGAAGTTCAGCTGTCAAAGAACTAAAGGTCACAAACTACATCGACGGGACTGGAAGATTTTAGATTTAGATGGCATTTGGGTTAGAGTTCAATATAAACAATATCAACAGGTCCCTGATTTTACAATAAGAAACACCTTAAAAGCATCCTTGCCTCATTCGCTCCACCAGCCCCACATTTTGTTTTTCCTCAACCCCCTTTTTTGGTGGTGGTGGTGGTGGGGGGGGGGGGGGGGGGGGGGGGGGACTGGCACAAGCCGCTCCACCCCTGTTCTGCGATTGGATATACACGTGGTATATGGATCGAATTTGGCTTGATCGTACGTTCTGTTTTGGAGCGTAAGCCTTTTTTTCTCGATTCCCTTACTTTGTTCAGTCTCTCTCATATCCATGCTTTTTGGGCTTTTTGGCATGGACAAGAGAATAAGATTACTGACAGCTGTTCGCGAAGGTAAAAAACCTGTCATAAGTATAAACACATCCCCGGAAGGACTCACATACGTGGCTAAAACTGGCTATACTAGTGAATTGCCGTTTGGTCTACACCCAGCCTGTCTACTATCCACATGGTCTAATCATGGATCCTACCACAGGTATATGGTCTAATAATCATTTCGTCTACTTATCATTTATAGTCAAATGACCATTTAGGCTAATAGTGATTTGGTCTATTGTTTATTTATTCTAATAACCAGTTAGTCTACTTCCTAGTTTGTATAATGCCCATTTCGTCTACAATCCATAAGGTCTAGTAATAATTTGATGATTATTGTTGGTTATGATTAAATTGTCATAAGACCATATGGATAGTTGACTAAATGGGAATTAAACAATGGGAATTAGACTAAATGAGCCATAGACAAAATGGGTGGTACATATATTTGAGATTAGACCGAATGAAAATTATATCAAATTACTATTAGCCGAAATGGTCATTAGACCAAATGATACACAAGTCAGTACATTTAAATACTACTGTTGGTAGTATATTCATAATTAGCTTCAGAGCAGCCGCCAATTATTTCATTAAACAGTCGAATGATAGAAATAGATGAAATTCATACTTTTTATGTAAAAATGATGCAGAGAGCTAATCTCTATATTGAAGTATATGCGTGTTGATTTTACAGTTTTTAAGTGAAGAAAGAACAAAAATATCTGACAGTTATTTCGAAGTGTTCAACCCAGCTCATTGATAACTCCACATTAATTGCCAATTGATTTGGGTATAGAGCTTCTTTCACCATAATAAGTGGAAAATGATTTCAGATTAGGACAACAGACAACTAATCCCAGGCGGCCAATTACCGGGCAAGGTTCAACTCGATTTGATGAATATCAGTTGTCTCGAAGTTGCAGAGTAATTTAGCTTTGCATTAGATGCATGGGTGTGCTAACTCTCATGACGCTCTTTGCGGTTTAGTTAAAGCCCCACTGTCCTACTTGTAGCTACTTGCTCCCTCTATATAGAAAACTTGCCCAATCGGTGCCTGTTGGTCCCCCATGATCCTCTTTTTCTTATGTTAGTTGAGAGCTGAGTTAATGAGATAGCCACCTGTCAGTAACCTGATCGCTGTGTGGTCTGATCCCTTCTGGCCCAGTAGTATTGACGGTCTTTAATTGTTGTCAGTGGATTTGGCCTCAGTGTCTTCATCAGAGGGTTCCCTAGGCTACGGAGTACATTGAGTGTTATGGTGCAGATGCCAGGACATAGAAACCCACTCCCTAAGAAATAAATTGAATGAAGCTGAAAAAAAGCTTACTTGATTCTATTTGCAGCAAATATCGTATTCTGTAGAACTTTGCAGGAATTATGAATATGTCACGTATGACCTATCTGTGAACTTTAATCGTTGGCAGTGTCCCAATATTCAAATTATGCAAGGAAACACGTTTAATTGCTAGAATTCACTGTCAGACACCATTGAGTGACTGCATTTATGACTGACTTTTTTTTCTTTGGTAATAACATACATGAAATGAGCTGTAACATGTACATGGGCATTTGTCTATTATTATACGTTATTTTGTTTCAGATAAAAAACAAAATGCATACAACAAAACATAACAATACCAGACCAACATTATATATCACCCGACAGCTGTCCGTTTCTTGAATAAACTATAACATATTTCTGTCGTCGAAAAAAGAGCGATGAAATTCAGAGATTAGTCGTTTGTATATTATGTATAATGAAGCCCCATGCACTTACTGAGCGAATTTATTTCTCTTTAAGCTTGTAAAATGATTCATTTCCCTGTTCTTATTGTGATGACCCTCAACATTTTGTTTCTGCCTATCCCCCCCCCCCTTAATGTGATTGTAGTGTGGGGTTTGTCACTGAAAAATGAGCAAATGTTACATCCCCCAACAACAACAACAACAACAGCAAAGATTGGCGCCCAAACGCTGTAGCGTACGAATTTCATGAAGAATACAAAGATCTAGAGAACCATCAATTTTTTGCAGAAAACTCCTCGTCAATACTCTGTCAGAACACATTTATGTGCCCAAGCCATTTCTTTTTCAAAGAAAACACGCATAAGGCCTTTATTAACCACTAACCGTTGTGATATAATTTGTATGCCTGTCGAATCCTTGGCCTTGCAGCGGATGTCTGTAGTTCATTTATTTACCGATGTTTTGAATTGGTGTGATGGAGAATCAACAGAAATGTTTGTGTTTTTGTGAAAGCCCAATTTCTGCTTGCTCACCTGCATGTAACTTTCAGGTATAGTGTTCTAGTTACATTAACTAGTCTATTGATCAAAGTCTAATGCTAAATTGGTTCTTTATATAAAGACTGCACGCATCATTAAAATTGCGGCATTGATCGATAGACCGATTTACTAACATATTCACATTTTTAATAGGCATACTGTATTGTATAGTTTATTCATTAAAAACAGGTTGATGGAATACCTCGTCACTAGGTCCCCAGGAAAGAAACATCCATATATTTTAATATGTTAGTAAACCGGTCTATTAACGTCGCATAGACCGAGATTCAAGATTTATTTGTTTCTTTCCACTTGCCTGAAAACAATACATTCATGAACAGAAACAACAAGTTCATCGTCAACTAGAATAAATTTATTAACAATAACAAGAAAGTTATAAAGACATTGAAAATGTGGAAAAGAGGTGGTCTGTAATAAAAAAAAAACACAGCTTGTTAAACACAGATCACCTTTACAGGAACAACAACAACAAACAAGATTTTAAAAGAAGAAGATTACAATATAGGGCAGGGGGGGGGGGCTAACAATACTAATCTATTACCTATTCTGAATAGAAATAAATACCAGATATAATCACTAATTTATAGAATATGGTACATGTAGGTTACAAAAAAGAAGCAGAATAATTATAATAGAATAGTAAAGCCTAGAGCTTCGTATATTTCAAGCAGAAGAAGAGCAGTTATCACAAATGTCACGACATTGACGGTAATGCATAGTGCATTTTGAGGAATGGTGGGGTTTAACGTTGATTCGTCGTTGTCAAGACTCCAGTGCTCAGAACTATGGTATCTTCGAAGAGGAATGTTTGCACTTTTCTTGTTGGAATCACGTTAAGAACCTAAATCAAATACCCGCTGAGAGAAGCAAATACAATTGTAATCACACACTCCACAATCACACAGCATAGCCTATTTACATACCAGTCTTGTATTGATATACACGAATTGGCAATCAAATATTAAAAAACTACCGACTTAGCAAAGAACCTTTACAGATCGTTTATTCTATTCCTACTAACTGAGCTTCTTAGTAAGAGGATTTGCACATCTCAAGTGGAATCCCGAAATGAAGATCGCGTTGCTACGATTTTGTTTTGTTTTACTAGGTTTTACTTTTTTCAAAAGAAAACTTAAGTTCTGAGCTTGCTAACTACTTTTGAATGTCGATCATGGAAGAATATCACAAATGAAATGACCCATGTAAACAACTGCCATTAAAGTGTTCGCCTTTTAACATAAAGTGAAAGGCGTAAATATTCTAAAAATGTTAACATAAAGTGAAAGGCGTAAATATTCTAAAAATGTTAACATAAAGTGAAAGGCGTAAATATTCTAAAAAAGAATGAAACGCCGATAATACCAAACAACAACAACAACAACATGAAGGTTAGTTATGGTGGACCCGAAAACTCTGAGCTAGACATGTTTGTGTAGTCCCGTACCATTTTGGCTTTATTGTTGTTCGATGCCTTAACTGTTTGTAAGGGAAGAATAAAGTAATTTGTTTTGCCAGGGTTCCAAAACCTCATAATACAACTCTGTAAATCGAAATAAGATTTTACTTGAAAAAGAAAAAAGAAAAAGTTCACCATTTGGCAGCAGTTTCTTTTACAATGGACTCATGTATAGGCCTAACCATTAAATCGGCGTCAACTGTAATTACTCTTTCCCCCTGAAGTTAATGTTTACTCTCCCTAGTGAGGAATCCCAGATTCCGAGGTACGATTTGAAAAGAAAGGAGTTTGACTTCTAAAGATTCCTTCTTTATGAGCGTCCTCCGCCCCCATTTTATTGTAACTTGTACGCAGTATAAGCCTGATTGGTATACTTGCTTTCTGTGACGCAAAGTGGAGGTTAGCCAAGATAATACAATTTAAGGAGAGTCTCAGTCAGAAGAAGAAGAATAATGAAGAGAAGAAAGATTTGTAAAAGAAGAAGAAGGAGGATGAGGTGGAAGAAGAGGAAGAGAAGAAGAAGAAGAAAATGAGGAAGAAGAGGAGAAGAAGAAGAAAATGAGGAGGAAGAAGAGGAGCAAGAAAATAAGCATAAGAAGAAGAAATAGTAGTGGTAGATTTAGAAGTAGTAGTAGTAGTATAACACGAAGATGAAGAAGAAGAAGAAGGAGAAGAAGGGTTATGTCAAGTGTTATGCCCTATTTGATCAACACTTAGCATCATGATTGCTTTTGATGTTTGATCGGCCATGCAAATAATTATGGGAGCAGATATTTTTTTTAACGATTGTATGCTCTTGGTGCTCACACGTCAATCCAACAACAAGAGAAGCAAAGATTTTAACATAACGAGAGAAATAGAAAAGTCGAGCTATTTGATATCTATGCCTACACAGTGCAAACAAACACCTTGAAAGTAAGCTGAACTGAAGCAAATCCAACCCACTTGGGGAAGACATTTTCCACAGAGGGTCACTATTTGCAATATATATATTTAGGGAGTATGTGTGACTGAACATTTTCTTCAGGTAATATATATAGATATATTTTTTGTAATACTTCATAGCACAATGGGAGGGGAGCTCCCAAGATACGTCACATTCTTGCCAATTTGTGTTTCATTGATCGCAACTTCAAAAGTTCGTAACTTTACTATTTTAATCGGAATTTACTCAAACGTTCACTGACCTGTTCTTCGCATTGTTCTGCTTGTATCATAAACAACTTGATATCAGAGTGGACTTCCCCTTTAATATGATAATAACGTGAAATATTTCTGATATAACCCTTTCAGGACAGAGATTTATTAAAGGGATTGGGTAACTTTGTCCTAGATTCTGAAACAAAATGCTGGATTTAGCTCATGCTGCAATGATAATTATATACCTTTAGGTCAGTCAGGAACCCCTTGAAATTTACAAGCCGATCGCCTGTCTGATTATCAAGATATTTATGATTGGAATTCGAAATTTCAAACACCGTTTTCCCAACACTTTTTATAACACTAGAGACTAATGGGGAAAATGAGTTTGGTAAAAACCGGTCACTCAAAGATTGTTACTTTTTGAGGCACTTTTGGATAATTTTGAAGCGCAATTTGTTTAGGGCTTCAATTTTACAACATATCACAGACACTGATAACACGTAGGGCCATGCATCTCACATTGTTTAACGATGCCTTTAAGCATGCCCCTGAGAGCAGTCAATATGTTGCATATTGACTGAGGTGACTGACTGGTCGATCTATGAACTTTCTTACTTGCTCATATATAGTTTCACTTGTAATAATACTAGCAAAGAGAAGTTTTCCGGTAGGAAGGAAGTTACAAACCAATTGTTCCGTGAAAGAGTCGCCATAGACCAGCTGATTTCTGTGAACCATGACTCTGATTTCCTCATACATCTCGAATGTTTTTGTGATAATATGTAGGCCAAATTTCATTGCCACTCTTCTCTATTTAAAGCCCCACTGCACTACTTATAGCTACTTGCGCCCTACTGCACTACTTCATACTTGCGCCCTCTATATAGCAAACAATCCCTAATCGGTACCTGTTGGTCCCCCATGCAGGCGCGTAGCCAGAGTTTGATGTTTGGGGGGGGGGGGGGGGGGGGGGGGCACATACATGTAATCGATCGAGGTCAAAAAAGGGGTCTAAAAAATGCATCCGATCCTGGAAATTTAGGGGGGGGCACGTGCCCCCCCCGTGGCTACGCGCCTGCCCCCATGATCCTCTTTTTCTTATGTTAATTGAGAGCTGATTTGATGAGATAACCACCTGTCAGTGACCTTGCAGGGAGGTCTGATCCCCTGGCCAAACTAGTACAGACGGGCTTTAAGGAGATATATTGATTAGTTGAGTATCGAAGTTTAAAGCTAATCTTGAGCTCATGGTATGGGAATCGTTTGTCGAGATAACATGGCTACGATTCATTGACCCTGCAGGAGATTGATTGTTTGGACCAGTAAAATAACCTCACAAAAACTTGCTGGAAATCATCTTCAATAAAGACCACAACTCTCATTTGCACATAATGACCTATGTGAAGCACCTGGTGTCGGGGTTACTTACCTTGATTTCCTTATTTTTCTATGCTCATTACTCAGCCCCTACATTTTCTACCAAAATCGTTTCGCACATGTCATTCATTATTTTGTTATCTTGAACATTCAGTGTAAGTTTCGTTGGATTTTGTGCGAATTTATCTTCAAGCTGATCTTTAAAGAGAATACATCTGGGAAAGACGAATAGTTTGTGATGTTTTCATTCTTTTTGCTGTTGTGGAAAAATATCATATTAAGAGATTCAATTCAATTAAATTCGCTTTATTCGATTCCATCTTTTTATAAAACATTTGTAAAAACACATTAATATAAAACATGCAATTTGATAAATAAATAAATTTGAACGACATTTCCATAATATTTATTTATACATGTATAATGATGACAGAACTAAATTTGGCACAGCTGTAACAAAACTTAAAAAAACAAGGTTTTGTCAAGATAGCTTCCCTGGTAAAAAAAAGGATTTGGTATTAAACATTATTGGCGGGAAACAAATCTTTGCTGTTTTGGCCCAATGTTTTATTTTTCTGACGAGGAACTAACATAATTTTAAACAATGCATGGACAGTTTCAACAGGTTCATTCGAGCAGATTCCTTGTAATTTATCAACCTAATGGGGCGTTTTATCGATGATTGCAAGTCCTCAGAATCAAGCGTAAGTCTTGCGATTAATTGCCAATTTGATATTGATCGCAACTCAATGTTCTTACAACGCGCCATTAGTAAGAGAGAGAGAGAGAGAGAGAGGGGGGGGGGGGTGAGAGGGGAGAATCAAAGCTAGATCTAGTTAACTTAATTTAATTGTAAAAATGTAATCCTTCAATGAAATGTAGGAGACTGGTGGTGCGTTGCAAGAAAAATTGAGTTGAAATCGACTGAAAATATGAGTTGCAACTGAACTGTGCAATTTGCAATCAATCGCAACTTTCTTGCAACGCCCCATAAGTGATGTTTTTTTTCTTTCAATCCCATCTCTCCCTCTCTGCAGCTCAAGATAACGGACCGTGGTCAAGATGAGGTACTTCTGTAAGATATCACCTGAGAAGTTCATCATCCTATCGGCTACTTTAGGGATCTACATCCTTCTCCTACTCCTGTCTTTCAACAAACAAACCAGCACAAAACCCCAGGAGCTGCAAGAGCGCAGTGCGAACGAGCCTGCCAAGAAGCTAGAATGGATCGGAGATAGGTAAGGAAGACATGACCGCAAAGCCTTTCAAGAAATCAACTCAAAGCCGCTTCCAATACCCTTAGGATGGTATTCTCGAAAGCAGACTAACTTTAGTCCACGGTTTAATACACCGACTAAGTATGGAATGCCAAGTGTCCATATGAATTTTTTTTTAAAATAATTGAATCTGTCACTAAATTAAAATAAAATGTAATAACATAATTAATAAACGACAATATAACTATGATGTAATTATGTTATCATGGTAATTTAGGGACATATCAAATTATTCAAAAATATATTCATATGGACACTTGGCATTCCATACTTAGTCGGTGGATTAAATCATGGACTAAAGTTAGTCTGCTTTCGAGAATACCACCCTTAGATATTTCCTATGGAAATCATGTTCAGATTATGTAATACGTTATTGTAATGTAATTATGTCCATAATGTGATAAGCTGAATTCTCGAAAGTCTTGGCGATCTCTTCCGTGAAAATGGACTATATAACTGATGATAATCCAGCTAACAATGGAAGTTACAAACTGATTCAGCCAAGGATGCAGGTTCGCAACTGGGTGCGTTTATGCTCAATTTTGAAGGCAGAATGAGCGATTTGAGATTTTTAGTCACGTCTTCCGGATGCGTTAAGGCTCGGTCCACAGACGTAAATGATCATATCTGATTGATACACATCTGTAAAAAAAACAATTACACACACACACGTGCTTCGGCAGCGTTTGCTCCAGACTTTATTTTGTCGAAAGAATATAAATTGTTTGGGAAAGGTTTCGGTTGTGCTTAGGTTGTAGTAGTTTAGGATAACATCACGATATACATAGTGTTGAGTTTGACACCTAAGTCACACCGCCAAGATCGACTCCAACCCGGCCACAAACCGATCGATTAACCGACCGCTTCCTGCATAGTTGGAGTAATGAATGACTCATTTTTGGTCTGTTACACCCTATTGTAGACACTTGTGTTCGCATAAATTATGTCATAGGGACAATGGAAAATGCAAGTTTAGATTTTGCTATCGTGTTTTTGACAAAACAGAGGTCAAGATTGTTGATTTGCGGTATAAAATAAAATATATTTCACGATGTAATGTTTAAAATCGAGCTTTTTTTTATTGTCTTTCCAGATGGCTAAACCATCTCCAGCACCAACCCATCATCCACCGCACCAAAAATCGTCTCTCCAAATCCGTTATTCCTAAGAATGACGTCAGCAATGACGCAAGCGAAGACGACAGAGAATCATCGGTTAGCGGTGACAACGCCGGGTATGACCACTCCTCTTATGCGGTTTTCTCGCATCCGTTCGGACGCCCGGCTCCGAACATTCGACGGATATATCCCAAAGACAAGAGCAAATCGAACATCGCATTCAAACCGCTATCCGATTCCAAGATCGGCGTTCGGCGAACCTCGAAGCGTAACCGGGCTGACACGATACCAAATAGAAACGATACTGATGGTGCTAGCATTATCGATGAGAAGAGAACATTTGATTCTAGAGACGATCATGCTACATGCAAGCCTCATTTAAATATTGTTTACATTAAGACTCACAAAACAGGAAGCTCGACGCTGCAGAACATTTTCTATCGATATGGTGATGAAAGGAATTTGACCTTTGCCCTGCCGGCACGTGATGTGTACATCCAATCAGTGCGCGAGTTTGAACCTTCGAGTATATTACCGGTGCGACCGGGAAGACAAATCAACATTATGGCTAACCATGTCCGGTTCTTCTACAATGGTAAGTCGTGGACATAATCTAATGTTATGACTACAAATATCAAGTGTTTAACTCTTATCCTGCCACAGGGCTAATTCCCCCAGTGCCAGATTTATAATGAGATAATCGGATTAACGCGATGGTACTAACAATAGCGCGTGCAAAACACTAGGCACAGTCCAATGGGCATGAATGGGCAATAACTGCTATTACGAATGCGTGCTAGCATGCAAGAAGCAGAGTAACAATAGCGTGCACGCAGCCTCATGGCAGGCTTTGAGTTAATGGGAATCTACGTCAGGAAAACTAACATTGATCTGCTCAATGCCCCTTCACAGTTCATCCTGACCATACATCCTGATCACTGTCGAGGATGCAGTAATTGTTTTGGATGAAACAGGGTCCGAAATGTTACTACTTTTTTTCTTCTTTTCAAATGGAAAGTATGTCTTCAAAGCTCAATTCGTGGGAGAGATAAAGCAACTGATTGATGTTGGCTACTGTGCCCACGAAGCAATTAATTATTACAAAAATAAAATTTGACCGAAAATATTTGCTAAGTATATTCTGAATAGATCAAACGCCGGAGGTCGACTTTTTGTCATTAAATTGATCCTTAAAAGTGGTCAAATCATCATCTTCAATTAAAGTCAGAATCTTCCCTTTTACGAGGGGTTATTTTCTCGTGTAAAGCATTCTCCTCATTTAGGCCAACCTTACCGGTTTCTTCACCATATTTGTCCACACGTTACACACGTTCAGCTTCCCAATTTCACCGTCCATTAACTTCTGATACGCAAATGTATAATTCTTTTAAACATGTAGGACCGACGATTTTTAATAATTTAAATGCAATCATTCGTCCATGTTCAACAGCCTCCTCCTTCAAACTTCAAAGTCTTACTTAAAAGTCACTTTATTCATAAATATACTTCTTGATTTCCATATATCTTTTTAATAAGTTTACCTCATATATGTACACTGTACATGTAATCTCTCTTTCTCCTTCCCTTCTCTTGGGTGAGTGTGAGTGTGTTGGATGTGTCCGCTTGTGATTATTATTAATGTTTTACTTATAATTTCTTAATTTTGTCAAAGGGTCACCAGTCCACAAGATCTTGATCTTTTTTGGTTGCCCCTCACGATATGTTAATTTTATACATGTATATGATTATGTCAATATGTTTTATTGCATTATAATACTATTTTCTTTTATATCGTTGAATAAAGATGAATTGAATTGAATTGAATGAAAACCTTTCCCTCTTATGCCATCTACTTCCATATTCCATACTCTTTACACAGAATTATCGTCTTCCCTTCTCAACACATGACCCATCTATCTCACTCCACTTCTCTTAACCCCTTCCACCGTAGTTTCTTCCAGACCCAACCTTTCCATGAGCTCACTTGTGATCTTTCTATCAAACAGTTTCACACCACACATCTTCAATATCAGGGCTCTTTCTGTTCTCCTCAAGATACCTTCTTCTACTGTCTTAACATTCAAAGTTTATGGACCATCTGCCAACGCTGATCTCACTCAGGCATTATAGATCATAATGCTAAATATATTACTCATTGCGGATATAGTATCGAGAATAATATCGCTAGTGATATTCGTTTGTCTCGCAATGTATGGTCAACAAGTAGAGTAGAGTGTAAAAGACGCTTGCTTCTTTTATCACCTGACGAAGTGTTGCAGCGGCGCACGAAACGTCGTGATCTCTTAGATCCCTTGTTGACCATACATTGCGAGACAAACGAATATCGATATTATATATCTTACCTTTTATTCTCATCGTAAACCTTCTACCAGCATGGATCAGGACCAGGGGGGTGTTCCACAAAGATTCTAAGTCAAACTTAACTCTAAGTTGGACTTAAATACTATGGAGAGCCATTTGTAGCCTTATAATGAAATATATTCAAAACCAAAAATTCAAGTATTTTAGACTTCTCATCAATTCCACATCAAGAACATGAAATCTCCTATGATAATAGAAAATATGAATGATTTGAATCAACATTTTATTCCTTTTAAAATGAGTTCTACAAAATATTTTGAAGGATGCTAATGGCTTTCCATAATTGTTAAGTCCAACTTAGAGATAAGTTCAACTTGGGATCTTTGTGAAACACCCCCCTGGTCATTAAACTTTATCCACCCAAATTTGCATCATCTTGCCTCTGTAATCTCACATGCACCACCACTGTTGATTGTAATCCCAAGATGGCGAAACCTATCAACCTTCTCAAAATCTCTCGTATCCCTTTAAATCAACAAAACTAACATCATTCTGATTTTTAATACGATTCTTGAAGAAACACACACGCTTGTTATGTGATAATGTTATTTTCGACCCCTTGGTAGAACAACAGTGCTGTATTGTCACAGATAGTTCATTCACGTTATCATGTATGTCGTTATTTATATATTTGTGTTCGGTAAATTAATGCAGAACATCATTGTTCAATTTTGTGATAGCCTTGTCGTAGTATATAGACAACCAATGCTACATGAAATCATCATAACGGTACCACGTGTTTATTTTCGTGTCTGGCAGATATCAAGAACCTGATGCCACCGGATACCAAATACATCACGATCATCCGGAAGTCATCGGATCAGTTCCGGAGCATGTATACTTACTTTGTCATGGAAAACACTTACAAGGCTACGCTGGAGCAGTACTCCCTCAACCCCGAGTTCTTCTACCAAAAATACGGCTCGGGGAAATACAAACGACACAACGGTCGGGACCCAACGCTCTTTGATCTCGGAATGGAGCGAAGCTTCAGCGACAACCCGAAACAGGTCCAGGACTACATCGAGTTCCTGGACTCCAAGTTTCATTTGGTCCTAATCATGGAATATTTCTACGAGTCGCTGATTCTGTTGAAGGATCTTTTCTGCTGGGATATGCGCAGCCTTGTGCACGTGCATAGCAAGATCAAGATTTCGCTGGACCCGCATACTGCAGTACCGTCTGTGGAGGACGAGAGAGCAGCGGACGATGTGGTAAAGCGCCTTGATTGGTGGAACGCGGGTGACGTCAAACTATACGATCACTTTAATAAGACTCTATGGAAAAAGATCGACGCCTACGGAAGGACGAAAATGGCCGCCGACGTGGCCGAATTGAAAGACATGTGTGCCCAGGTGAAAGATCAGTGTATGGAAGGGACGAGAATTCGCGAGATTTCACGAGGCTCTTTGAAAGAGACGGGCTTAGCTGAGTATGTTGTAAAGAAAAGTCAAATGAACAACGCCACCTGTAGGCGACTTGCAATGATTGCTAAGGTATTCTTATCACATCTTAGAAGAAAACACATAAGTAGGTTCCGTCACGAAAACTTGACCGTGACGTAGCGCAATCGCGGTTTTTTAAACCTGCTATTTCTGAATTGATTGATTGAATTTCATCTATGAATCGGTAGACTTCGGTTGTGTGACCAAATTGGAAATATTGATCCTTATTAAATTCCACATAACTTTGTGTAACTTCGGGTTACTTCGTGTAACTGTTATAACCTCAAATAAGTGGTAAACCTAATGACCGCTAAATCCTCAACTATCAGTGTAACCATTGATGGGATAAGCCACTTTGGAGATATACAAAAGGCCCCTCAAATATCCACAGATCTTTTACACATGATGACGTGACGTCCCACTTTGTGCATTTTAGAATAATCACTGCCAAAGTGTGGAGGTGTTTTGATGAACATGAATAAATTTGAAATCTTGAAAATCTTGAAATCTCTTGAGAACGTACCGCATGAATGAATAATAATTATATAGCCTAGATCACTTTCATGAACACCGTCCAACAACGGTCTCATAATCAGGAGGTCCCGGGTTTGAAACCAAGTCAATGCGCTATGAGGGCCCTTTGGTAAAGCGTTAATGCCTACCAAGTCTCTTGGAGAGGACGTAAGGCCGTTAGTCTCTTGGTTGATTAATTACAAACATACAATGTACGTGCTTTTCTTAGCAGTTGGGTAAAACAAATTTATCAACCAACCATTGAAACAAATAGGTGATTTAGTGTTGGTAACGAAGTTTTGACAAAGGCCAAACGTTTTGGTCACAGTATAGGTAATCCTGAGTTCTATAATCATAGATTCTTTCATGTAATCATTATGCCAAAGCAAGTATTTGCGGAATAATAGTTGGTTTTAAAAAAAACGGGAGAGATATCTGCACTTGCAGTCTAGAATTTAAGTTATACAGGGTTTCCCTGACAAAAGGAAAGCCATATTTATCACTGCCAACTGCTGCACAGAATGTCCAACAATGCATCCCCAACGAATGAAGCGCGCATGATGATTCAATAACAGGTAAAAGATCTTTGTACTCTTTCGCCGAAAGATGTCGCAATTGAAAATACAAAACAGCAGTGACAGCGACTGACTTTGATATGTGTTCTGAAGAAGTCTAGACGATTTTAAACTAATGTGTCTGTCACCCGGAGGGCCGGAATCCCACACTATCTAGGCATGAATTGCTATGTATTCAGTTATATTACTTTTTCTAATACAATTCTGTCCAGTGTTACACGTAATTTTACAGAGATTATTGTATTATATTGTATGTATTAATGTATATCTTTGTTTATATTATCGTTGCAATTATCTGATGATTGATTAAATGACGGACATTTATATCTCACAATCAAAGGCCTATTTGCAATTTATTTCGATTCAATCTGTATCATTTGTTGGAAAGAAAAAATATCTAAAACATTTTCTAATATTGTTGGAGCGCCAGGGCCCTGTTTCACGAAACTTGTTATCCATAACAATTGCTAAATTTCTATGACAAATCTGCTCTCAGCCAATCAAATGCAACCATTTCAGTAGCTTATAACAGTTATTGTTACTTGTTACTGATAATGTTAATGAAACAGGGCCCAGGAGCGTCATGTACGCCATACAAGACGCCACCACCGTTACCATCAGTACAGGTGCCGGAACCCCTCTCCCGGTCGCGATTTTTTTTTCCGTACCACTAACGCGTCAGATTAGCTAATTTTATTCCGCGGAGCGACTTGATTTGAGACCGTCATCGCTATAGTTAGACAGTACGCATGCGCGTGGACTTAGCTCTCCCCGATTTATGCGATCACAGAAATTTCTGTGTACGTACATGCGATGAGTGCATGTTGCGGTTGGGAGTTAGAGTAGTCTGCATGCACAGACTCTAATTTAGCTAGATAATCCAATGTCGTGTCCTGAGTTCTAGTCTTGCACACCTTCCACTGACTGTGTGGGGCGTATAGTCACGTAGTGTGTGTAGTTTTATCATTCAGACCCTTATGATCAACAAGTTATGCAAAAAAGAAACTGATAAGAAAAATTATAAAAATTTCCGACAATTTTATGATTAAGGAATTGAAGAAGGGAAAGGAGTTAGGTCGTTTACATGTCAAGGGATGTAAATTTCCGACAATTTTATGATTAAGGAATTGAAGAAGGGAAAGGAGTTAGGTCGTTTACATGTCAAGGGATGTAAATTTCCGACAATTTTATGATTAAGGAATTGAAGAAGGGAAAGGAGTTAGGTCGTTTACATGTCAAGGGATGTCTTAAATTATCGTTACTCTAAATGAAAGAGTACAAATTTCCCTCCAGATTGGTGCAAATTTTTTCGGAAAACATTTCATAGTCCTTATGAATAATTGTTGAAATACACGGGGTCGTCACCTCACAATTTTCTATACATTTGTCATAATGACAAATGGGGCCTATCTCATATTTTAGCTGTGAAAATGTAAGCTGTGCTTTTAAATGATAAATAATGTTTATTGTGGTATATTTTGATACAAAAATATATTGAATCGCGATATATGACTGGTGAAGCAACAACATCACCAACTCACTCATTTGAATATTCATGAGCACTGATCAAGAAATGTTTACTGAAATTTCAAAAATTTGTCCCAACTTCCTTATTTCATTTCATTTTTATAAATTTTTTTTTTTAATTTAAAATTCAAACTTACAAATATTGAATAAACTTAATAGAGTCTGCATCATAAACCTACACAAATTTGGAATTAACATTAATAACAGCTTTCAGTTCACAGGCCTATGAATATCATTTCGATTTAAAAAAAAAATTCTCTCCTTTTCCCCCTGATGGGATGTAACCCAAAGAAAGAATTGCACTCACCACCTCCCCCTCTCTCTCATTCACACTCTCTCTCCTCAATCTTTCCTTTCTCCCACTTATTCATTTGATATCTTTTGGAATCATCCAACCATCATTATTAAGTTGTTACAGTCACTACCATATCACTACTGTCATCAGTTCTCACAAACGCCAACTGTATTTCTTCAGTTCTCAGCACAATCATCATTCTCTAATAATACCACAGCTATTATTAATCCCACCCCTTCAATGCTCATCTTTACCACAAATCAAATAAATTCAATTCAAATTATATGAAGAGAAACGTATTAAATAACACTGAAATATTGATGTTCTTTTTTTTTTTAAATCTCATAACAACACTTAATTTGTATCAGAAGTCTCAGAAGTCTTCTCAGATCATTTTGTTTTTCAGTTGTACTTGAATTTAGAAAATTTATTTATTCAGATCAGAAACGTCAACTCAGAATAGAAGGACTTGACAAGTAGGGGCCTATCTATATCTGCAAATATACTGTACTTCGTAATGCGTAAGCTAATATTAGCTAAGTTGTATGGTTTCGAATATGCGCGCTGCATTGCGATATGCTCGCTCCGTGCTTTGGTGGTCTTCATTCAAGTCGCATAATTCAACAAAACTGACGAATCTGACGCGTTAGTGGTACGGAAAAAAAAATCGCCTCCCGGTCATCTTGAGAAAAGTTGAAATCTTTATAACTAGTTCTTTACTTCTCTGATACAAAAATACATACATTATTTTGTTGACATTTTGCATTTTATTTTATTTTCCATAATAATTACTCTTATCCTATCTATCCGACTCTGCTGATCAGTAATATCGAAAGCAAATGAATCATTTATATAAATTGTTGCGCCAGGGACGGGTCCTCTGCGAATTCTCGATAAATTATCAAAACTAGTAATCAGAAATATCTAATAACAATCTAAAAAGGAAGACATTTTCATAGAACATTGATCATGTGCTTATCCTTCGCAATATGACGGCTCCACTTTTACTATAAATAGGAAATCTCTTACAGGCCATGCAATGAATAATTTACAATTTTTGATTAGAGTCGGGATTTAAATATTAAAGACAGAAATGATTTATGATTAAGAACAGGAAATTGGAATATGATCTTGGTGAATATTGACAAATATCTAAAGATACGAATTATCTTTGAATCTTATAAAAAAGAGAGGTCTTCAGTTTGAAATGAGAAAATAAAAACTCCTTTAACACACTATGAATAATTCACCCCCTTTTTTTTAAATTAGAGTCGCTATTTTAAGAAGACAAGTATTATTTATGATTGAGAACAGGGAATCGGAATATAATCTAGGTGAAGCTTGACATATATCTTTGAACTTGTATTCTTTTAGATCGACAGGTACGATTTAGAAAACCAGCGCTCTTTTCCCTCCTCTATTTCTCCTTCTTTCCAAGTCGCTCTCTTCCCTTCTTATCTTTTGTCCTTGATGCAGGAGAGGGCTGCAAGCAGATCAAGCTTCAACTTCCGCTATAGCCCTCGTATATCTGACTTATGTTTAAATAGGATGCAAAACGTTGATTCCACATGTTCCATGTACAGTAATAGAAAAATTATATCAATTCATATTTATGTACTTGGAAAAGTGGGTCTATATAGATAAAAACGAATAAATTCAAATTCACATACATTTGCCCGATATAGATGCCATCCATGCATGAATCATTTATAGACTTAAATATTTTTAAACAAGTTACAGAGAAGATTGGGTTTTGGATAGAGATGAAAACAAACAACAACAAAAAATCATTCTTTATTTTGGTATACATGTCGTATTGGGAGAAGATCATATAATAGCAGAGAAATGTCCCTCGAAAAGTATTCCCCTGCTAGGGCGACCTCATTTTCGAAATACGTTCATAAAATTAATTGCTAATAAGTTATGCCTGGATTACATTTGGCCTGCGATTAGTCTACTGAGCCGGTATCCTGCCCGTATCCCCTTTTTCGTTAGGCTTCAGTACGGAGGCAGGGGGCGGCCGTGAGATTTTCGTACGGATTCACGGGCTCCGCGGCCTCTACGATTTTGTTTCGCAGAAAGTTATACAAGCCCGTAGTCCGTAGACATGTCGTAAGTGTCATTGCACAATCCCCGCACGGGCATCGCGCGAAGGACTCGCGCTGATCGTGCAGCAAACGCACGATTTTTCGGTGAACATGGAGGCAAAAATACGCTTTTAAATGGCACGGCGGCTGCACGGTCACCACGCCTTCTCTGCGCAACCTTTGCACGGAAGCTGCACGGGCTCCGTACGATATCCGTGCAGAGGCTGCGGAGACTGCACGGCTACTGCATTGAAATCTCCGAGCAGCCTATGTACGGATTGCCCCGGCCTGCCCCGAGGACCAACACAAGAAATGGCACGATTCTCGTAATGTAAACACAAACATCGTAGCCCGTAGCCTCCTACGATGCCCCCAAAATCGCACGAAAAATCGTAGACTAATTTATCGTACGGTGCCCGGGGGAAATGTAATCCAGGCATAGGCACAGTTGTTTCTCACTCCAAAAACAAAAATCTAATTTCATGCCCATATGGTCAAACAAAATAATTCAAATTTTAGCTTTGTATAAAAATCAACGACAATCAGATAACGCAACAATAATGCACATATTTTTTTTTATTTATAATAAATATGTGTTTTTATTAAGAAATCAAATCATAACATATACAAACTTTAAAGGAAATACAAATGTGTTACAAAAAAAAAATCAAAAATTAATGACACATAATGAAAACTAGCGCGCATCTGCTCGTCCGGAAACGTCCACAGAGGCTTTAACACGTAAATCATCATGTTTTTAGCACGTTTTTCACACTAAAACACATGTATCTTTAGAACGGGTAATCGCGGCAAAAAGGGGTGAACAGATTCTCAAAGTTCATTATTCTAGCTTCATGATCATGTATGTTTTACTAAGTAAAGTTACAAAACCAGTGATCATTTTTCTTTCAAACTTGGTCATTCGATGGCAATTATCTATGGAGAGAACATACATTTAACCCTAAATTTGCTACCCCGCGTTGTTTATCCGGACGTGACAGGATAAGTCGATGTCATGTTGCAGAGGGGGGAACGGTTTAAGAAAGCAGATGAAATTCCCCGTCCACTCATAAGATCCATGGTGATTGGTTAGATATCCAGTGATCATTTTTTCTTCAAAGTTTTCATATTATAAAGTGATAAAAATACAACGCATTCCTGAATAGGCAATAAGGAAAGACGCGTAAACTGACCCAATTCCAATCGAGGTTATCGCTCATGTTTTTTTTAAATTTCCCCTCCTTCCCTCTCTAGTTTATTTCATGCTCTATCTTCCAAATTAAGTCGCTCTCTCTCTATCTATTTATATATATCTCCCACTTTCTATCTCTCTCTCCTCTCTCTCTCTCTCTCTCTCTCTCTCTCTTTCTCTATGTCTGTCTGTCTGTCTGTCTGCCTCTCTCTGTCTCTCTCTGTGTCTCTCTCTCTCTCTCTCTCTCTCTCACTCTCTCATTCCTGAATAAATGAATGCCCAAACAAGGTTGCATGTCCCACGATACTCTGGCACAATACACCTACACCTACACACGTCTTCCCATTATACGAAATCCCAAATGATTGAAATGACGGCAAAGGCCACCAATCCATTAATGTGTGATCGCCTAAATAGTTATATCTCGCTGTCGCTAGATGTTGTTTCCCTCAGCGATAATTATCTCTTTCGTTTTATGTTTTAATTTACTAAATAGTCATCCGAAGTCATATTATCCTCGATAACGATATGAATATTGAAGACTTATCATAATGAAAAGGCAAAATCATTTAGTTGTGTGATCGCCTAAATAGTTATATCTTGCTTTCGTTATATTTTGTTTGTTCTCAGCGATAGTTATCTCTTTCGTTTTATGTTTTAATTTTCTACATTGTCAGCCGAGGTCATTTTATCCTCGATAAAGATATGGATATGAATATTGAAGACTAATGAGCAAAAACGTTTTTTTTTTTTTTTTTTTTTTTTTTTTTTTTTTTGGAGGGGGGGCTGACATAAAATCCCCCCACTCTTACCTCACTCTTACATGCAGGCCCCGCTGAACGTTTTTCAAAGTGGGGTCTAGGGCAAAGCCCCGGTGGGGGGGGGGGGGGGGGTCAAGGAGCAGAGCCCGGAAGCTCAAGGGGTATGGGCATCAGTGGCGGATCCAGGAATTTGTTACCGGGGGGGGGGGGGCACAAAATGGCATGGGGTTATATATATATATGTTAAACGATGAAGCGACAGAGCGAGGCTTTAGCGGCGAGGGGATGGAGTGACCAAGTGGGGGTGGGTCTGGGATGGGGTTCTGACTCCCTCCCAGAGTAGGAAGCATTTGCAACTTTAGAACCATATTAGACGCATTTTTAGGCACTTCCTGGAGTAATATGACGTAAAATTGCTTTCTCCTACCCCGCCCAAGAGTAGGGATCTTTTGCAATGAGAGAACCACATTTGGCGCATTAATGTCCACCGGCACTTCCTGGAAAAAAAGAGGCCTTCTGATGGTTAGAAGTTGGAGAAAAGTGATCTGTCACGTCGTGAGGCGTTGTACAGTATATGCGTCGTTGCTGCACAATGCACAAAGACGGTGGTCCGGTACTTCACCTGTAGTACTTGCAAAAATTATCTCGTGTGTATAAACTGTGTTGTTATCAGGGGCGTCGCTAGACCTTTTTCAGTGGGGGGAGGGGGGTGTAGAGGCCACCAATTACCGACAAATATATTAATGCCAATGTCCTAATGCCTACAAATTTAACCTATAAACCCGGGGCCAGGTACTAAGTTATTTTTCAGTTTTCCCCCTACCGCGCGAAGCGTGGAAGCTTTGACACTTCATTGAAATATTAGAGAAAGAAGACCGTTCTCGACTCTCAATTCTTGTTCGCCCCTCCCGCGCGAAGCGCAGAAGCTATGACGTTTCATTTAATCATTAGAGAAAGAAGACGATTCATTGTACCGTTATCGACTCTCAATCCTTGTCTGAATTCAGTTCCCCTCACGCGCGAAGCGCGGAAGCTTTGACCTTTCAATACATTAATACTTAATACTTATCCTTGTCTGAATAAATTTTCGCTAAAGCAAATCTACCAACTTCGCCATATACCATACAGTTGGCAGTGCCGCCGTTAAGTTTAAGCAAGCTTTTAAGGAATTTTGTATGAAATATTTCAATACAGTCTAAATTCTGAAAACCCCATACTTCACTAACATATAATAAAATCGGGACAACTTACTGATCAAAAAGTTCACATTGAATATCAAGAGGTAAGCACAACTTCTTTGCCTTGCAAGTCAAATGGAACATGGCTCTTCTGGCTTGATTAAACTGTTTGCTTATAGCAAACAGTGGTGGGTAGCATGTTATCTCCCGGCAGTGCTTGTCGCAGTAGCTTCTTGAAAGGAATGTTATACTAATGTCACCGTTAGTGGCCACTAAGGCCCATTAGTGACTATAAAAAGCATATGCTCTTCCTGGCTATTTGGGAATGTGTCAGTTTGCAACGGAAATGGAGAAACGCGCATTTTGTTGAAAATCTTGTGATATCACTAGTCTTGTATGGAGTTGAAAATACAGTGTAAGTCATGGTTTAATTTTATGGGGGGGGGGGGGGGTGGGGGGGGGGGGGGGGGCTAGCGCCCCCAAAGCCCCCCCCCCGTCAGTACGCCAGTGCTTATCAGAATAAAAAGGCAAAGTTATTTAACTGTGTGATCGCTTAAATAGTTATATCTCACTTTCGTTAGATTTTTTAATTCTAAGCGATAATTATCTCTTTCATATTATGTTTTAAAGCTCCACTGCACTACGTATAGCTACTTGCGCCCTCTATATAGCAAACAATGCCTAATCAGTGACCGTTGGTCCCCCATGATCCTCCTTTCCTTATGTCAATTGAGAGCTGATTTGATGAGATAACCACCTGTTAGTGACCTTGCATGGAGGTCTAATCCCTCCTGGCCAAACTAGTGGAGTGGGCCTTTAATTTACTACATCGTCATTCGAGGTCATTTCGTCTTCGATATCGATACGAATATAAAAGAAGACTTTTCAGGTTGGAGAAGAATATTTATGATTCTGGACTTGACAAAGCGCCAGGGTAATAATAATGGAGCGCAATGTGCCACTAGGCAGACATGAGCGTTTTTCAAGAATCCACTGTTATTATTATTATTTTAAGTCGACGTGAAACGTCGCAAGCTAGAACATAGTTAGTCCAGTAAATATAATATCATATTATGTATATTTATATAATCATTATCATTGTTATTATTATCATCATTATTATTATCTTTTATTTTTTATTTGTTACATTGTTATTATTATTATTATCATTTTTGTTATTATTATTTTGTATTATTTTTATTACTACTACTATTATTACTTTTATTTTTTTATTATCAATATAAATATTATTGTTGTTGCTATTATTATCATTATCATCATTAAACCTTTGGATGTTTTTTCTTCGACAATTTAAGTCCCATCACCGGTTTGCTATTTTTGTTAGTTTTCTTTGATCATATTGCTCCGATTGTCTCATTTTCGCTCGCGTGAACATTGCCAGCACAAACCACTGACCTCTACCTCCTGAACGGATCATCGCCCATTCCATTCACTATACGTTACGTACTATAAAGGCTGTATTGTCTGACCGTTCATGAATATTCATGTTTTTGCTAAACTCGGCAAAATGTTTGCTTTTACTAAATGGAAAAATTACGGTGGGGGGTTGGATGAAATGGACATAATGAAATAGGCAGAAGTGATCTATGATAATTCATGCTTTTTATGTTTCGTGTGCTCGACCTATAATCTTCAAATCGCTTGGTAAACTGAGTCCAAAGTTAGACTTGTTTCACATGTGTATTATAGGCAATGACGAGCTTGCAACCTATTTTGAAAAATTACGGTGGGTGAACTTTCAAAAGTCAATGAGACATCAGGGCTCCAATGAAAGAGCTAGTGATAACGTACGTCGGGGTGGATGTGCTTTTCGTTTAAACAAAAAATGAATTTGTAACGATTTTTTAAAAAAACGTCCATAGGCTAACATGTTAGGCTGCTGACTCTGATCATGCTCTGACGATAGGGGGCGTTGTGAAATGAGACTAACCGGAGCCATATGATCCAAATATATCTGGGATTACAACAATCTCTACATGTGCGTAATTGGTGTGCAGCTTATTTTAAAGTGTTTATTTGACCTTTTCCACATTCATGGATTTAACCTCCAGTGTTACAAGTAAATGTACTCTATATTTTTATATTATAATCCTCCATTAGACTACTCGCATCCTGCAACTAATAAAACATTTATTTATTGTTGCTATTCAACCAGTTCATGCATTTTAAATTTCAAATCATTCGACCTTGTTATCCACTTTGATGGATTTAAACTCGAGATGTCACAAGTAAATATACTCTTATATTTTTCGATTATAATCCTTGTCTGAACTACTCGCAAACTGTAACTATTCAAACATTTATTTCTTGTTTACTATTCAACCAGCTCATGCATTTTTAAAGTTCAATTCATTGGAAATGATGTAGAAATAGTTGCAATCGGGATTAAGGCCCAGCTTTTCTCTTCTCACTTAGGTATTTTTTAGTAGGCTATTAAAAAGTATCTGGGGTAAACAATATCCCCCAAGTGTCAAAAGGATAAACCATGACAATCTAGCGCAGGGCGAAGAAACCTTTTTGGACAATCCATAGCTGCACGCAGTCCGTCCATGGCTTTATATCCGTACTTGCTGTAGTTGTTTGAAGTAGAAGAAGAAGAAAAAAAGGAAAACTTTGAAGACACTAAAGTGTGCTCAAAAGTTAACACTTTAGAAAAATCCCCTCTGAAAAGTAGGCAGTTTATGGATGATTTTCTTTTTTTTAGATAAATGTCAAGTATACAAAGGTTTGATTGGTCCACTGCACGTCACGTGATATCGATCATGAGGAGAGTAATTCAAATATTTTCAATTCCGGTCTTTATTCGATGGTTTATATATTGACTACGTGCTCAAATGAATATTTTTCTCTGTCATACCGTATCCAAGCAACCATACGTGTATTTGCGTGTATCTATTGTTCGCATTGTCTTAGCCGCTCGCATTTGACGCGGCTAGAGAGAGAGAGAGGGAGAGAGAGGGAGAGAGAGAGAGAGAGAGAGGCAGAGAGAGAGAGTGAGAGAGAGAGAGAGGGGGGGAGGGAGGTAAAGAGATAGGGAGAGAGGTAGAGAGATAGAGAGAGAGAGAGAGAGAGAGATGTCAAATACTATTAATTTTATAACTACAAAGCGTATTGAAACTTTCAAAGGCTATCTACATGTAATATACCAAATATTAACTGGAAGGGGTGTAGTACACATTCACTTGACCGCGAGGAAGATCTATATATTTTCCCTCGTGATCATAGCTTAAATACGATTATAATCCCCGGGGTATACCAGCAAATAATATATCTGAATAACATCATGATATCTTAGAATTTGATAGAAAATTACTTCAAATCTCAGCTCCTTATATTAATATTTCTCTTAATTATCTTTTTAATGAAAGTTTAAATTGTGGATTTTTACCTGATGATTGGAAACTGGCTAGAACTACGCCTGTTTATAAAGGTAAAGGTGATAAGAATAATATTTCAAATTATAGACCCATCTCAGTCGTATGTCATATTGCTAAACTGCTTGAAAACGAAGTTCAGTCTCAATTTTTTTCTTACTTGCAGACTAATCATCTTATTAGTGTTGACCAATATGCTTTCTTGCCAAATCATTCATCTAATACATGTCTACATAGAGTCATTGATGATTGGTACGAATCTTTTAATGAAAAGGAAACAGTTGGTGCCTGTTTTCTTGATATTTCAAAATGTTTTGATTGTATTGACCATGAACTTTTGTTGTCCAAATTGAATAAGTATGGTATTTTAAATACTGAACTTAAATGGTTTTCTAGTTTGTTTATCTGGTCGGAAACAAGCAGTTTATTGTCATGGTAAACTATCCGAAACAAATTACTATAGGAATTCCTCAGGGGAGTATTTTAGGCCCCTCCCTCTTTCTTGTTTTTATAAATGATATAACTGATTGCTTACGGTTAAGTGTCATGTAATATATACGCTGATGATGTTGTCTTATATGATTCTGATATTGATATTAATGTCATTACATCAAAGCTCCAAGCAGATTTATATGCTTTAAATGAATGGTATTGTAAAAATAGATTACGTATTAATACTAATAAGAGTAATGTTATGCTGTTGAGTAGTAACACACGAGGTAACGATGAATTAAGTCTGAAGGTGCATATTGATACTGAAACGATAAAACAAGTAAGAAGTATCAGATATTTAGGGATTGAAATTGATGATATATTATCTTGGGATATCCACATTAAATCTCTTAATGTGCCCATGCCTTGAGCCATAATGCATGGCCGTCCATGTAGAGGATTTTTTTTATGTTGGGGACCGGGGTAAAATGCAATAAATTATTGAAAATGTATAGCATTTTTGTTTAATTTATGGAAACTGCCCCCTACCCTAGCCCCCGCTGCGTACAGTCATGGTTCAGTGAAAAAGCAATTGCCTCGTAACTGTGAGGCCCCAGGATCCAAACCGTGTCGATGAGCTATATTAGTGCCCTTTTGTGGGGCATTAATCCTCATAACTGTCATTTATGACTTAAGGGCGTAGGTCTCCTAGTTGATAAGCATAGTAGCATACACATGCTTTTACAGTCACGCAAAACACACATTGGCAAATTATTATTCAATAAAATCGGAGAATGTATACTATTATCTAGATAAATTAATTTTAAATTATTTTCAAAATAATTCCATAAATTGGGGTAAAACAAAAATATTCCAACTATATGAGCGACAGTGTACATACAATGAGCTTCAACATCGATTACCCACTACTTGTAATGGCCAAAATTAAACTGATTGAATCTTTGCGCAGCACACAGCATACGACCATTTGGTATATACAAGGGCCTGAAAATCAGACTATTTACTAAATGGATTGCAATCACTAAAGTCGATTCGTCAACTAACGGTTGTTTTTTCCACTAAAAGATATTTTCAAGCCCTTTCGTTTTAAGGGAAGTTCTAAATTAGTATTATCTTTCAAATGCCGGTGGAATTTAACCTTTTCATTTTTGTTGGCCTGCAAATGGGACATAGTACCTTTACCAACAACAACAAAATCACTTATGAGGACCACCGCCACCCCCTCTCTCTCTCTGTCTCACCCTCTCTATCTCGCTGTATGTATGTCTGTCTGTCTCTCTCTCTATATATCTCTCTCTCTCTCTCTCTCTCTGTCACTCTTTGTCTTCTTCTTTTTTCTTTTTTTTCCTTTGCTTTCTTGACTGTTGACATTTTTTCTGCAAACTGGTTAGCAAATGTAGTGTAGCACGTATGTTGCGGCACAATTTGTCGACGGCCAATTTTTGCAAAACGTGACGGCAATTTTTTTTGCCGCAACACGTATCACCATGTTGAAGAAAAAAACTACCCGATGGCGCCCCTGATTATAATTTCATCTATTTTTTTCACTTTTCGTTTAAAGGGATCATTTAACAATGTTAAATCTGAGATGCATGGCCCTACGTGTTATCAGTGTCTGTGATATGGTGTAATATTGAAGCCCTACAAAAATCGCGCTTCAAAATGATCAAGAAGTGCCTCAAAAAAGTAAACATCTTTGAGTGACCGGTTTTACTATACTCGTTTCCCCCAATAGACTGTAGTGTTATGAAAACCGTTTAGTAAACGGTTTTCAAAATTTGTATTATTCCAATCATAAATATCTTGATAATCAGACAGGCGATCGGCTTGTAAAAGTCATGGGGTTCCTGACTGACCTAAAGGTTTATAATCATCATTGCAGCATGAGCTAAATCCATGATTTTTTTTCAGAATCTGAGACAAAGTTACCGGATCCCTTTAATATATATTTCTTTCATTTCGAATTTCCAATGATTGCAAAGAAGTTCAAATGTGGGTTAAAAAACACCTTGCCCAAGGATGTAAATAATAATACAGTCAAACCTGTCTATAGCGACCACCAAAGGGAAACACAAATAGTGGTCTTTGTAGAAAGGTGGTCTTTATAGACAGGTTCCTTAATTACGTGTTTCAATGAGAAACCATTTTCAAGGGAAACAGAAAATGTGGTCTTTGTAGACAGGTGGTCTTTGCAGACAGGTGGTCACTAAAGCAGGTTTGACTGTAATAATAATAATAATAGGCATTTGTATGGCGCCGTCTATCTAGAAATTCTATTTCAAGGCGCACCAAGCTATATCTATGACCTTTCATATGCTGAGAATCAAAATCCCTTTGCAGTACACGAGGTATGGCACTAGAATAAGCAAATCGGTTATATTTTTCGCATTTGAATATGAGACAGATTGTTCAGCGCGTTTCTAAAGATTAGCATTTAAATCCACGGTAGTAGACCGGCTTAGCGTTTTTCTATTTGAGGGATCCACATTCTACAAGCTCTACTTCTCAGAGGATCCCTCCATTTCCACAGTTAAAACTTTAACAAAGCCTGTTATACACGCTTCACATAATATTACCAGCATAAGGTTATTGTTAAGATTATATTTTTCAATATTGCAAAACCCAAACAATAAAGTAACTATGGATACAAAAAGCCTTTTGATCTCGAGTCTCTACAATTTGTTATTTTTATTCCAAGTTTATTTTATAACAGTAGGCCTTTGGTAATAACATACATAACATGAGCTGTAAAGGGTACATGAGCATTTGTCTACATCAATAACCCAATTCTAGTAATTAAATGGCCACAATTAAACTGATTGAATCTTTGCGCAGCTCAAAACGTACGACCTATCGGTACAATGGTCTGAAAATCAGACCCTTACTGTAATGATTGCAATCAATAAAGTCGCTTCGACAACTAATGGTCGTCATTTTTCCACTTAAACTTTAAAGACATTTTCAAACCCTGTCGTTTGAGGGAAGTTTTAAATTAGTATTAATTTTCAAATGCCATTAGAATTTATCCTTTTCATTTATTTGGCCTGCAAATGGGACATAGTACTTTTAAACTAAAATATCCCTTATTTCGAAATATACGATGTTCGGACAGATACGAACGGATATTACGTCCCTGCCCAATTAGATCGCGGCATCGCACCATTCTGTCTGATAGTAAACACTTGCTGCTTATCGCAATGAATCTCGTAACAACTGCGTGTGAATGATATCATACTATACCTTTGTCTTGACTATATCTTTGTTTTGATTGTTAATTTTTTTCCTTTTTTTTTCTTCCTGTCAACTCAAAAATATTTTATTGATTTTTGTATGAGTGTATTATGTTAAATATATGTGAATCGCAATACCGTGATGTAACACGATGAATTTCCATTGTTAAATGAACAATAAATATGAACCTTGTGAACCTTATGAACCTTAACCTTATACGTAAATCTGATTACTTTTAAGCTCTTTAAATTAATCAGCTTCACAGAATTTTACCCCTTCATGTGTGAAAGTGGGTTAATATGCATGGTCTACTGATATACTCAAAACGATGATGCAAATTGTCTAAGGAAAGATAGACAGTCCGTCATTACCATTCCAAATATTGCCGTTTCCAAATGAGTTTGCTGACATGGCTATCAATTTTTAGATTATTCAGTACTAGGTTTCCGTAATTATATGCGTCGAAAAGAGATAAAGCATATTCAAGGTATTAAATCTAGGGAAGGAAATAGAGAGAACAAGGATAGAATAGCGCCGGGAAATATAAGGAAAATTGAAGAGCTAGAATAGAGTAAAAGGAGGGAAGACGGAGTGAAAGGAGAGAGACAGAGAGAGAGAGGGGGAGAGAAAGAGAGAGAGAGAGAGAGAGAGACTCGGTAGATGGGGAGGAGACTAACTTCAGGGACTTCGTTAGTATATCATATGCACCACGTGACTCGTCCGAGGCCTATGATTGGTTCGTCCGCGTCACAAATGATAAGAAGCTTTTCATACAGCATACACCAATCAGTTAGCTCATGACATTTCGCCCCATAAACACACCGAAATGAAAGTAATGGCAACCAGTCAACAATTTGATTACCAGCATATCGGTAAGTCTTTCAGCGAAAAGTGTCACGGTCTTTTTATCTCACTTGCATACATGTAAATCTTTACGGCGCGAGAAAGGGGGCTGCAACCCGGATAATCTTCTCGCAAAAAAATAATTTCTACCGCTCGACCCGCAAAACTGCTTTCTTAAATTTCTGGTTGATTTAGCGAAACTCTTCTAAACTAAGTTGCAAAGCTGACTCTAAGATTTTGTTTTAAGCGCCCGTTATGCTCTCTCACTTGTCGTTGAACTGTCATTATTAAATTGTTGGTAGATTTGCTTCTTGATTCAGTTTTCAATTGTAATCTCATTCAACGCCAGGCATCAATTAAGTGGCCACGCATCGCCTTCATTCGGGTAAAATACCAACTTACAAAAGCCTGCTTCATCAAATCATCGTTGCATGTTGTAAAGTCTAAACAACTTGCGGATTTTTCATCAAAGTTTTTTGAAAGAGCTTGATTTGTTTTTCCCTGCCAAAGATGTTAATTGATGTATCGACACCGACCACCGACATCATAAATGGGACAGTACTTCCAGATGGTGTCTCATCGACGGACATCGATGGCTACGGCTCCGATGTCGGCTGGGTCTTGCCAGCCTACATCATCATCATGACAAATATATCCATCGCCGTCCAAATCATTCTCTTGATAATTATATTTTTCGGAAACACCTTGGTCGTCATCCTTGTCACGAAGAACGAACAGCTATGGACGATGTCGAACTTTTTCGTGGTCAGCCTCGCGTTCGCCGACGTCCTCGTCTCGCTATCGATGATTCCTGGTGTTTATCTGACTCTAAATCCGACATTCGCAAACGGCGTGTATACATGTCTATTAGTGTGGTGCCCGATTATATTCTCGACCAGCATTTCGTGTCTTTCGCTCACCCTCATCACCCTCGATCGCTACGTCAAAGTCGCCCACCCCTACATCTACCGCACCATCGCGACTGATCGCGGAGCCGTCATCGCCATCACCAGTATGTGGGTCTACAGTATCGTCATCTCGTTGGTGCTGCCTTTCGCAGGGATCCACTCGCTCATCCCGGGGCAGGTCTTTTGCTTCGAGTTCGGCGCCGTCTTCGATATCATCCATCTCCACTTTTTTCTCATCGTCAACGGTATCATTCCCTTCATCACCATGTTCATTCTTTACTTGCACCTCTTCACCATCGTGCTGCAGAAGATAAAGTCCGATCGTCGCATCATGCCGCAGGTCGGGCCTGGCAACCAGCGAGCCACTCGACCACGCTCCGAGCTCAAGTCCATCAAGACCCTCGTCATCATCCTCGGTTTCACCTGCATCGCCTGGATCCCCAGCAACACGCTCGTGTTCATCGACCTCTACACGCCGCAGTACGCTCCCGGGCTCGTGCCCCGTACCATCCTCAGCTGGCTGACCTACCTCAACAGCGCCGTCAACCCTTTCATTTACTCCCTCCGTAGCGAGACGTTCCGCGTCGCCGCCAGGAGAGCCTTCTCGATCACGAGCGAGACGTCGTTGGTCTGGTGGATGAACAGCGTAAGAGGAAACTCTTCTCGTGTTCATCCGCAGCAGAACACAGTTCAGAGCAGAGAAACTGAAGACGGCATCCGTGATGGTTCAGCTAGCGTCGATGACACCAGTGGTTTCCCGTCTTCAATGGCAGTCGAGTTACCTGATAATAGTGAGCGTTTAGATATCCTCGCCTAAAGGTATATATATATATATCTCTCTCTCTCTATCTCCCTCTTTTCTCTCTCTCTTTTTTTTCTCTCTCTCTCTTTCTCTCCTTCTCTCTCTCTTTTCCCCCCTCTCTCTTTCTCTCCTTCTCTCTCTCTCTTTCTCTCTCTCTTTCTCTCTCTCTTTCTCTCTCTCTCTCTCTTTATCTCTTTCTTTCTCTTTTTTTAAAGTTCATCTGAAGACTGTGAAAAAAATATTCTCATCAACATTGTTTGTTCGTTTGTTTTTACCCCTACTACCACTCTTTAACAGTTAACAAATTGACTATATATGCATACCCTTACCAAGTTTCATAATTGTTGAAGTATGTGAAAAATTGATTTGTCCCGACTAATGTCCATTGCGCTTATATCTAAATTGTTAACAAATGGTCCTAATTTAACCATTCCATCTTTCATTCTTGAGTTACGAAAACCAATTTTTATTATTTTTTTTTTTTTACAAGGGGTGTGAATAATTTATTGTTAAGTGTATATGGTCGACTCCTTGTACGGTGTCCCTTACGACTCATGTTCCTTGGAATAATATGGTGCTTTCTGTTATCACTACCGGTCATAATTATAACAAGGTATTTTTCAGTAATGGGTGAAATATATATGGACATTTCAGCTTATCAAATGACATGTTCTGTGCGGTTTTATGCACTATATTTGTATTTATATTGGAATATAAAATATAATGTCATTCGAATTTGTTATATTGCACTATATTTCACGCTTTATACCATTTTATTCAAAGTACATTTTAATGCAATTTTTGTATTCAATTAACCTTAATCATCATATACTATACATCAATTTCAATGCTGTGTATTATTTTATTATAGGCCTATGTATTTGTATTCTGTATTTCATATTTTATTGTATTTGTATCGCTCTCACTTTGTGAACAAGCCGATTTGCTGGGCGGGGTTTAGACCGGGTTTGACCCTGTTTTAAATAAATAAATCAATCAATCGTATAATGTCGTACGGGACACATATGGCCTTTAAACATTATAGCAAAAATAGCAACGTCATAAACAACAATTAACCAACAAACAATCACTGGTGAAATACCTATTACTAAATATAAGTCTAGGTTAATTATGATTTCTTCATTTTTAACATTGTGTTGTAAATGAAGGTTTAGAAATCAATTAGGAAAAATAATAAGGAAATCAGGAGCCACTCTTCTTTTTTTTTACATAATATGCTGTAAGAAACCTGACATTAAATTGTAAATTATGCTTTTTGCAGGTTATAATATATTTGAATATAATCCGACAAAATCTAGTAACATTCTATGAAAAGAAATAATATTATGCAATTTTTAAGGTGCGATATACTTTATAGAAGTGTTCTTTAAAAAAGTGTCTTTCTCAAAAAGGAATTAAAAAAATTATTCTACGGAAAATTATTATCAACATTAATATAGCGATGCATTTTTGGTAAGCTATGTAGACTGTGGCAAAAACACAATATAATATAAGTTTTTCTGTCTTCATATATTTTGCTTCCCATAATTACAGGCGTAGCTATAGCGGGCACGTGCCCCCAGATAAGTGGTGAACAAATAGAGAAAAGAAAAAGAAAACGGGAGAAGGGGAAGGGGCGCTATTGAAATTAATTAGCTTGGCCACCTCACACACTCTCCCCCAATTCAGTAGCCTTGTAAAGTAGCTTTTTATTTTTTGAGTAAGATCGTTTCTAAAATAGGCCGAAATCCTCAGCAAAATGCATCCATATAGTAAAAAGATGGATGTATTTTCGAGTTAAACGTCTGATTTGCCTCTCATGAGATCTAAAGTGTTTCATATTTGTGAAATTGTGTATTTCTACGCCGAAATTGACCCGCTTTTCTTCATATCGTAAAATATACAATACATCAACGTTTTAATTCATTTTTCATTTTTTAGAAAGGCGGACTTGACGAAACGCGATTTAGCTCAATTCACTTGTAGAAGAGTATCCATATTGGTCTGTACAATAGAAATTGATCTAATTTTGGAACAAAAAATAATCCAGTCATTATTGATGAAAAAGTGATCTTACACTTAATTGATTTAGTTTGTCTTTTTAGTCACAAATTTATGCTGATGCTTGCGAAAAGAAGAGGTTGGTGATTGCTTGTCCTTACATTAGAGGAAAATCGCCTAAATATAGTATAAACCTGCTCTAGAATTAGTACGTTCTTATAAATAGCGGTCATTAATTTTTGTATAAATGTATTTATAGAATATAAACCATAAACCAAATCTCTATAATGTAACCAAAAAGGTATGCCTGTCAGTATTGTTATATGATTATTTCATATATATGCAACACATTGTGAGTCTTAATCATGATACTTATTTTATATGTATGCAACACATTGTGGGTCACCATCATAAGAATGATACTTATGGATAAGTTAAACGGTTGAAATGTTGTGGTATTTCTACACAATAGATCTATTTGTTTGCAGTATTATATATTATTAAAATGAACTATGTCTCATTTGTAGGCCAAAATGAAAAGGTTTAATTCCAACGGCATTTGAAAGACAATGCTAATTTAGAACTTCCCTCAAAACGAGAGGGCTTTTAGTGGGAATATAACGAGCATTAGTTGTCGAATCGACTGAAGGGATTGCAATCACCTAAGAAATAGTCTGATGTTCTAACCCTTTTACTGAATGGCCTTACGTTTTGTGCTGCACAAAGATGCAATCAATTTAATTTTGGCCATTACAAGTAGTTGGGTATTGATGTAGACAAATGCTCATGTACCTGTTACAGCTCATTTTATGTATTTTATTACCAAAGAAAAACAAGACTAGTCTAGAACGTAAACGGGTTTCCTTGCACAATTTGATTACTAGGACACTGCTAATGTTTAAATTTCACAGATAGGACATACAAGACATAATCGATGATTCCTGCAAAGTTCTACAGAATTTGATGTTGGCTGCAAAAGGGACACAGTATCTTTAAGTGCAAGTGAATAAAATGGAAACATGTATATTTGCACAGAATTTTACGATACGTTTTAAATGTACGTACATCCCGAATGGGAAAAATAACACAAATGTGTCTTATTATGTTTCACAAACTATTTCTTTTGTGTGTGAATGAAAACCAAAAACAACAACAAATGTGTAAAATGTTACGTTATCAATTTTCCCGGAGAGCAATGTACAAATGTGTTGTCACGAATATACTAGCAAATGTAGAAACTAGTGATATTATTAAACTCTATTTATTGCCTCGAATTGAAATGCATTGATGACGAACTGCGTTTTCCCTAGAATTATAAAAATTGGTTTGTGTAGAAAAAGGTAGTGGAATATCGGTCCTGCCTATAAAATGAAAAAGGGATCATAATTTGGAAAAAGAGGTAGCGTTCATAATTCCGCAAATTACATAGAATATTGTATCTACTTCTTTTCTTCTCGGATAAACGAACCTGCGGAATAGGGCAATAACTGTACAGAATTATGATCTGAAGCCCCTGGTATGGAAAATTTGTGTTTCAAAATTTCGTAGAATTCGGAGTAATGAACCTTCGGAAAGAACGAGTGCCTCCCTTGTTTTCGTATGTCATTCTCGTTCATAATTACAGCACGAGGATGTTGAGCGTTGCTCAAGTGGTTATCATATTTTGATGAGTTACTATCACCCCGATTAAAGTTTGATGGCTATTTTTTCATTGGTAAAGTTATTAATATCCTTATTATTATTATTATTTTATTTGGCAAATCAAGTCACATAATACAACAATATAACAAACATGAATTGAGATTAAAAAATCAATATTATGATTGCAGAGCCCTTGGAAAGGACAGTACTCTTACTGATGAGGATACCCTTGGTAAACAAGATATATCACTATCATTATTAGTATCATTATTATTATTAACCTTGATTGAAGATTTGTGAAACGGTGAAAGATCACGTCTCAATAAATCCAGCCTTAAAGTGACTCGGTAACATTGCCTCTGATTCTGAAACAAAATCCTGGATTTTAATAGCTCATGCTGCAATCATAATTATAAACCTTTAGGTCAGTCAGGAATACCATGACTTTTACAACCGATCGCCTGTCTGATTAATTTGTGCTTCAAAATTTCGTAGAATTCGGAGTAATTACAGCACTATGATGTTGTGCGTTGTTCAAGTGGTTATCATATTTCGATGATTACTTTCACCCCCATTAAAGTTGATGGCTATTCGTTTGCATTGGTAAAGTTATTAATGTCCTTATATTATGAGTGCAGAGCCCTTGGAGAGGACAGTACACTTACTGATGACGATACCCTTAGTAAACAAGATATATCACTATCATTATTAGTATCATTATTATTTTTATCCTTGATTGAAGATTTGTGAAACGGTGAGAGATCCCGTCTCAATAAATCCAGGGGAGTGTTTCACAAAGACTAAGATCGACTTTAAGTTGGACTTGAATATGGCAGGCCGTTCATGCCACTGTTTGCTCTCACCATTATGATCTTTACGTAACATTTTTTCCTTCAATAAGGAATTATCAAAAAATATAGATTCTGTAAATTTGTGATCGTCATTATTTTGTACGTCCCTTCAGAGACCAATGCCAGTAAATGGTGAGAGAAAACAGTGGCATGAACGGCCTACCATAGTTAAGTCTAACGAAATAAAACGAAATAACTATATTTTTAAAAAAATTCAAAAATGAGAGATATAACACGTGCCGTAAAGTATTTTGGTGACAATAGTCAAATTACTGACTAATCGCCAATAAACCAAAACACAACAACAACAACAACTAACTTAAAGTCGATCTTAGTCTTTGTGAAACACCCCCCAGATCTATCATCTGATAATCTGAGTACCCAATAAACAAAATCACGTGAAAATCACGTCAATATCAAGGTATCGACTTGAGGAGAGTTACGTTCTTCAAACACCTGACATTTACGTAAATGTGTTAATACGTTTATTGCACTAGGTAACTTAAAACACACGTACACTAAATCACGCAATTGTCACTGCAATATCACCATTATAATAACGTGATTATCCCTACCTTGGAGACCATGGTTTGTAAACCTAATACTTCCGTGTTTGTTTGGTTATGAAATTACATCTTCATAAACGAAACTATCGCGTCACAGAAACACGTGAAGCGTTAGTGATAGTTTTAGTCAAAATATCTGCGTGAAATTCACGTGAATATTACGAGGCTGACTTGAGATGAATCATGTTCTTCATTTGCGTGAAATTTACGTCGAAGAGGAAGTATGTTACTGTAACCCGCGTTCAACCCAATAATTACCAAAATAATGACGTTCTCATCCCGTTTCTGAACATCGTGTCTTGGATCTTCCATAATTACGTCCAGGCGCGCCGGAAGCAGTTTGGGATTAGAGGGGGTTGGGGGGGGGGGGGGGGGTGCAGACATCCCAGAAGAGAAAGCTAGTTGCAACTGGTCCAGTTGATGAACCAGTTAATGCCAACTGGTAACCCTGGAAATTGAAATAGGCTAAATGATCCAGGCCAGTTATAATTCAACTGGTCTAGCTGAGCCATTAGAACCATTTGGTAAAACTTCCAACCAGTTGAACAGCAACAATACTTCAATACTGGTATGTCTGTATTTTCAATGTAAAGGCATTGGTAATAAGTAGACTTACATAATTGAATTAATCGAATTTTTTTCGTATACTTGTACTTTATTGAAATCATTTTAGTTCATAGTTAATGTTTCCCTTATTCATGTTTGACTAAATGTAATTTATACGAAGTAGCGAAATGTCCTAATAACTGGTAATTTATATTTGTAGTATTTTCGAAATGAATTGCATATAACTTAATCATCAGTAATTAAGAAATATGCTGTAAATTCAGATAAATTGTTTAAAAAACATAGATCTGCAGGCACCCCATATTCAATATGCAAATTAATTGGTGTCAGCTGGTTCAACTCGAAATATGCCAACACTCAGTCATCAACTGGTGCAACTGGAAATATGCACACTCCAGTTATCAACTGGTGCAATGAACATATGCCAACAGTCAGTTATCAACTGGTGAACATAGAAATATGCCAACAGTCACGGGATTATCACCACGGAACTTAAATGGTAACTGTGAAACCATCAAGACACCCAAGAATAACTCATTTTCACACCTGGAAAACACGGAATACCCAGCTTATAAAAATAATCCGTTTGAGTCAAGAGATCATCACCGCGGAACTGCTGGCAACGTTGACTACCATTTAAATAGGTGTTTTAAGACACCTAATCATGACTAATTTTTCACACCTAAAAGTCACGTATGCCCAGCTTAGATTAATAATCCGTTTGAGTCACGGGATCATCACCGCGGAACTTATGGCAACTTTGACTACCATTTAAATAGGTGTTTTAAGACACCTAATAATGACTAATTTTTCACACCTAAATATCACGGATTCGCAGCTTAGATTAGTAATCATTTTTAACTACGTGATCATCACCAAGAAAGTTATGGTAACTTTGAAACCATTTAAAAAGGTGTTTTAAGACACCTAATAATTACTAATTTTTCACACCTAAAAGTCACGTATGCCCAGCTTAGATTAATAATCCGTTTGAGTCACGAGATCATCACCGCGGAACTTATGGCAACTTTGACTACCATTTAAAAAAGTGTTTTAAAACACTTAATAATTACTAATTTTCACACCTACATATCACGTATTCACAGATTAGATTAGTAATCAGCTTGAGCCACGTGATCATAACCAAGAAATTTATGGTAACTTTGAAACCATTTAAAGAGGTGTGTAAGACACCTCAGAATTACTAATTTAATATAACCAGAGATTCACGGACAGAACAATAAGACGATTAGCCGGTGTAAGTAACGTGATTATTACCATCAACCTTGAATAACCTGTGAAACCAATCGATAAAGGTGCATACAAGACCAAATAATTACGTATTTATCGCCACCATTGGATAACGGACAAAAAACTCGTTGCTTGGTCAAGTGGTTATTTGGTCATAAACACTTGATTTACAGAGGTAAGTGGAATCACGTTACTCCAGTCGCGTGATAAACTGGTGGTTTTTAGGTTAGATGAAAACGTGAACAGGAGTACCTTTTTTTGTTTAAATGAAGGCACGTGTCGATAACGTTTAAATCTAGTTCAAAAGGCACTATACTTTAAAATCACTTAAAATACACTCCCAAAAGAGGTTACTTTTTAGCGTTCTGTTTATTGGGTAGGCCTCAGCTTTTTAGGTCGTTTTATGTAAGATATAACCGTCCAGATGCTAGACTAGTGTATATGTCTATTAATAGCGTTATACATGCTTTACATCATGTTACCTGTATGCACAAGGTTATTGTTAAGATTATATTTTTCAATATTGCAAAACCCAAACAATAAAGTAACCATGGATACAAAAAGCCTTTTGATCTCGGGTCTCTACAATTTGTTATTTTTATTCCAAGTATATTTATTACAGTACTAATTGAAGGTCGAAACAAATGGAATTTCCATTGATATATATACGTCTTATTGTATTGACATGTGCATATTATTCTAAGAGTAAGATCATTGTCTCGGAGCCGGTAAGTATATCGACAGTTTAGTCAAATGGATTTCGGTATCCTTTGAGCTATAGGCGTATGTGTTTTTCATGTCCTTGTCTTCCATCTTTATTTTTATTAGATTTGCATCTACCGGCTATGAATATTTGTGAGCCGAATCAGGGGACTTTTTTTTTTCTTCACCGGGCTTAAGATCATCAAAAATAGGACTATGGTTACGGTTTTTCTTTTATTCCAAAGGTTCATATTTCTGGAAATGCCATAGAACCATCTCTCATTTTAGGAATTGCGCACCTTCGGAATCCCACTGTGATGGTTTTCTAAAATGTTATTTCACTTATTCATTATTTTCTCAGCGAAAAGATTTAGCAAAGTCGGTGAAAGTTTGAGCAAAATCCGATTTAAAAAAAAAGTATGAATTTTTAAAGTGCTTTGCAATCGATCGAACACGAATTGGCAACTCTGTGACGTATCTTACGAGATCCCCTCCTGTTGTGTCTTTAAACAACCTGTATATGAACAAATCTATTTAGTTCATCAATAAGTAAGAAAATGCAAATTCATGACATTTTATGTACAGAGCAAATGAGAGAGGACCGCGCACGATACGTCACAATGTTGCAAATTTGTGGTTCATTGATTAAGCCTTGAAAATACAAAATCTTAATATTTTTAATCGGATTTAGCTCATAATTTTACTACTGTAACAGTGTTTCTCTCATTTCCGGCTCTTATCCAAACCAATCAAATATCAGGTCGGACTTCTATCTTTCAGCGCCCTTTCCCGTACTTATATAACTTTCCATATCAGTTTGAGATCATTAATTCTCCCTCATCATAATAATATTCAGCTTTTATATAGCGCGAATTACAATTAATTCTCTAAGCGCTTCCAATTTTTCTTTATTAACGTTTAATACAAGATATCCTCTGGGTGATGTATCATTAACCTATTCGTATTCGACTAAAGCACAATTATATACGATTATAATCGACAGGAGTACTGAATATCGTTTCCCCGCGAGACGTACAGACTCTCCATCGACTTTCTCCATTGACCATGTTGACAAAAGAAATTAGCACAAAGCTATAGATTTTGCGATGATTGGCGCCGTAATGACACTTAAATTGTATTAAAGAGGGTCGTGACCGATCCTTGGGGGATGATTAACCAACCGTTCCATTTAAAAATCCTTTAAGGGGGCGTTGATTGTGTTGATGAGGCTGTCGAGGGAAAAGGGTGGACGTGTTGGATTTAAAGGATTATTGTCACGTACTCAAGCAGGTTGTTCGCTAATGAGATGGAGAGAGAGAGAGAGAGAGAGAGGGGGGAGGGAGAGAGAGAGAGGGGGAGAGAGAGAGAGAGAGAGAGATGGGAGGGAGGATGAGTGCGTGCGTGTGTGGGTGGGTGTCTGTGTGTGAGTGATGAGGTGGTATGTAAGAAAAAGATATATATATATATATATATAGCCGCGAGAATGAGAGAGAGGGGTGGGAGACATGTGAGAGGGAGGAAGAGAGATAGATAGAGCGAAAGAGACACAGAGAGACAGAGAGAGAGAAGAGGGAGGGGTGAGAGAAGAGGAGGGGAGAAGAGAGAGAGAGAGAGAGAGAGAGAAAGAAAGACAGAATAAGAGAGAGAATGTGAGAGAGGGGGGCAGAGAGACGGAGGGGTAAGAGGGTTCTTGATATATATTTTTTTTCTTTCTTCTTTATTACAACCAAAATAATGACATAGAAACAAGACATCAATGGACATTATAAACAATGAATAATTAAAATCAAGAATTGATCAGCCAGCCAAAACAGCTGAAAATTGCATAAATACACAATGTTGATTTTTCAGTCGCCGTTATAACAAATCACTCAACATGCAGTGGTGTTCATGACTATGTATCATAACAACAAATAATCATTTGAAAATATAATTAAGGTAGATTGAGCGAAGTTGTGTTTCAGAAGTGCTTCCGTAAGTATTCAAATGTATATCAACCCAGTGATTGGGTATTTAATATCCTTGTTTCTCGAGGTAATATTGCTGATTTTAGAAAGTAGAGGGTGTTTTAAAAAAAAAACTCTTAAAGTATAACATTCTTTAGTTTGGAAGTTTGAACTGTTAACACGGTTACAATCAGGAGCGTACGCAGGATTTTTCGAGGAGGGGGGGGGGGGGGGTTAAAATTAAAAAGTAGCGCCACAAATTTCGCAACGACTCAGCCAGCCGCTGAATAAGCGGGAGGGGGGGGGGGGGGTGAGAGCACATTAAAAAAAAATTAAATCAACAAAAAATTGAGGGGGGGGGGGGTTCCTCCAAAACACACACATAACAAAAAAATGAGGGGGGTTCGACCCCCCCCCCCCCCTGCGTACGCCCCTGGTTACAATTCATTTGATTCGCTATGACACGAACATGCTTCGCCATCCAGGAAACCCCACGCTGCTAAACAGTGGCGTATTTCTATGAAATAACCAGATCGCTGGTGATGTTCTGAAGAGGGAGAGAGAAATGCTTGAACAAATATAGATTTATAATTTCTTAAGGAGACTTTTATTTGGGGGGTACTAAAATGAATCGACTATTGTAAACAGACTTTCACTTCTTACGCTGCTGGTGCGCTTAATTGCATTCTGTTTTATTTTTAATTGTTATTCAATTTATATCACGCAGTTTGCAGATGACACACCCATGCTATGCACAAGTGAAATAAAAAGAAACAAAAATATCTAGCAAAACAATAAACCAATACAAAAAGTAAAAAAACAAAAACAGTATAATTTGTGATACAAATAAAACAAATATGGCATAGCCCCTGGGAATTATTCGTGTTAGGAATCACCAGTGTACTCATCCGCATGTCTATCGAATCCCTAGCTCGGAGCTCGCTAAATCTTGAACAATCCCAACAGATTTAGCTACGAGGTTCTTTCATAGTTATTACTACGCCAAAATTAAAGATAAAGTTGAGTTCTGGTCATGCGATTGCATTGTGAAAGAAACGCTGTGGAATCAATCAGAAAAGTTTGATCATCTAGCATATAAGTATTGGAGTGTACTGCAAGGTTCTGGAATCATCAAAATGATAAAAAAAATTGGCCCAGTCTTGGTAAAGTTACAAGCACTGTACACAGAAAGATGGATATGGGACTACGCGTTACGTACGCGATATCTATCAGGTCCAAATAGATATAATAATTTACCAAATATATCAATTAGTAGGCGGTTTCTCGGCAAAATTTGTATCATCACGTATGAGTCAAAACATATTCTTTCACATGATTGGTAATAAGAGCTTCCATTTCATTTTTTGAGAGGGGGGGGGGGGCGTTTCCAAAAACTGATCCTACCTTTAAGGAAAATCTAGGGCGGTTTAAATCCTGTCGGAGCCGAAGAGTTCGTTATTAACATGCCTCGAATGTTCTTTTCTTTTCGAGGCAACCTGAGCGGTTAAAGCAAAGAGTATCTCTTTGGTGAAAGGTATCAGAGCCTGGCGGATACCGGCGCTATATAGATATCTTTTTGATAATATTATCCTTGTACTTTTAGGTTGTTACAATCCGTGCTATCTCATGTTACTCTTGCTTTGTGTGAAACCCCTTTTCCTTCCTCTTCTCTTTGGTTCTCATCTTTTTCTTTTTTCTTTCTCTTTTCTTACCTCTTTCCTCAGCTATTATCACATTTTCCCTCTTTTTTTCTTTCTTCTTTCTTCACACAATACATAATTTGGCCTTTTTTTTTCTTCTTTTTTTAAAAATTTTATTTATAAATGTACTTTGATGCTTTGATAGTAACAGTGAATATGACTTCTCTTTTTGGGGGGTCTTTTTTTTAAATCTACATATAATCCTTTAGAGTTACAACATTATTTGCATTGAACTTGAATGTGTTGTGGGATTGGCATAACTTTACTCTTTTGACTTTAACGATTTTTTAAAATGACGTTGATATATTTTATTGTCAAACGTTTTTTTTTTTTTTAAATCTGTTATTTTTACTTTTTAAATCATGTTTCAACTTGAGGTGCACTTGGCAGAGGCTCGCTTTTCTTTTTCTTTTTTTCCGGTTTTGATAAAAACATTCCGAGTAAGACTATACGATTCTTCGCTCTCTCTCTATTTTTCTTGTTCTACTCTGTCCCTCTCTACCCCTCTCCTCCAATCTTTCGTATATTCCCTGATCAACTTTTCTTTCTTTTTTCTTCTTCCTTCTATTCCTCTTTCTAGTTCTGTCTTTCTCTTTCTCTCTCTCTCTCTCTCTCTCTCTCTACTTTTTGATGACACAGAAGGTTTTTAATGTTTTTAATATTTGTAATATATTTCAATTTTAACGTAATATTTGTAATATATTTGGATTTTGATGTAATATTCGTAATATATTTAGATTTTGATTTAATGTTTGTAATATATTTAGATTTTGATGTAATATTTGATTCTCATTTTGTTCCATTATGCATGTTTATAGTCGTACGTTTTAGTCATTCATATTTTGATCGTTTATTGTGTTGTATATTGACTTTGTAAATTGAATAATTTAAGCTTCCCAGCTGCATTTTCTTTTATTTCAATAAACCGAATCAAATCAAATCAAATCAAATCCATATTATTATTACTATACTTGGACATTGTCGAAAAGAAAAGTATTACGATTTTTTCCTGTCATTTTTTACAACATTTGAGATGAATAAATTTGTTAGAAGAAGGATGCATGTTCTTTTTTTTCTTTTCGAAAGATGATCAACCTGACGTAAGGGAAAGAAACAATAGTATTTTCAACACAAGAACAAAACACTCGGTCAAATAATTGCGATTATTACAAACAAAAACACAAAAATGAGATTTTGAACGCTATTCGAAAATTTAATTTTTGAATCTCACTAATTTCTGTGTGTGAATCCCACTGTTATGTGCGTAACTAGACCAAAGAGATACAAGCCACGGTCCATGCAGTGTAGACCCTGTTACACCCACAAATGTAATAACACTTTACCCACAAATGTAACAACACCCACAAATGTAATAACTCCCACAAATGTAATAACACTTTACCCACAAATGTAACAACACCCACAAATGTAATAACACTTTACCCACAAATGTAATAATTTCACCCACAAATGTAATAATGACTTTACCCACGAATGTAATAAATTTTAAGTGATATTTTGAATCACCCACAAATGTAATAATGACTTTACCCACAAATGTAATAAATTTGAAGGGATATTTTGTCGAATTTAAAACTAAAACCCTGTAATAAAGCATGGGTATAGCGCGCAGTCTTTGCTCCAGACCCGGTTATTTAAAAAAAAAAAAAATCTTCCAAACTAAGACCCGGTAATAAAGCATGGGTTTAGAGCGTAGTTTTTCTTCCAGACCCGGTTATTTCAAAACTTTTTTAAAATCTTCAAAACTAAGACCCCATCATCTTATTCCTGTGGAAGAACATATGTTGTTGTTGTTGTTGTTGTTGTTTTAGTTTTAAGGGCGTGTGTCATTCAATTGTGAATATTTACGTATTGAGCGTAGTCTTTCCTCCAGATCCGGTTTTTCAAAAGTTAAAAAAAACAAAACAAAACAAAACAAAACAAAACAAAACAACAAAAAAAACTTTTAAACTAAGACCCTTCCATCTTCAAAATTAAGACCCGGTAATAAAGCATGGGATTAGAACGTAGTCTTTACTTCAGACTCGATTATTTAAAAAAAAAATCTTCAAACTAAGACCTCACCATCTCATTCCTGTGGAATAACTTGTTGTTGTTGTTGTTGTCTTTCCTCCAGACCCGGTTATTTCAAAGGAAATAGAAATTTAAACAAATCTTCGAAACTAAGACCCACCATCTTATTCCTCTTTGTTTTCATTTAAAAAATAAATTACATTATTACATATGTGGATACAACACGTCACAAATAAATGATTGGTCGGCGGTCACACGAACTGACGAATCAGTCAAAATGGTCCATATATATAACACACAGAGGAGGGACCGATTCGATGGTTCGTTGACCGTCGACGATTTCTTAATCATGTAAATATTCTATTGTAAACAAACAAAAGGGTATCAACTGGGTTAAAGAGCTTCCCTCTTATACAAAACTCCTAAACGAGGACCCGAAAAAGGTCCTTGGATGGAAATCTCCTTTCGAGATTTTCTTTGGTAGGAAACCAGAACAAAATTATATCTCCCGTCAAAAAAAAAAACTATACTATCCATGGTTGGGAAAAGAATGTACAAGCTGTTCGAAGAAAGGCTTACAAGGCTTCGCAGCGTGTAAACAAAAGAACGATTAGATCCCAGGAAAAAAAAACTTAATGTACCAAACATACCAGATCAGGTAAAGGTTGTTAATATTCTTTATCTCATTGTATAATTAAAATAATTATTTCCTTTTGATCAGTCATACTTCATTTCAACTCCGTCTACTCTTAAAGCATCTGAAAAGTATTACTGAAAAACTTTTGGGGTTGTACGTGTTAAGTAGTTTTATATGGACGAATACTAAGTTACAGAAAGCCAGGTACATTTAGTATTTTGGCATCTTGTTCTCTTGTTTTTCCTAGCTTAGAAGAATTGTCACGTGTTAGGTTGTTTGCGTTTTATATCAAGTTCAGTTGATGTTATCAGGTTCAATATTGCCCAAATTATAACCTTGTTTGCTTGTAAAAGACATGTGAGTTACTCCACCTTTTTATTCGTAATAATTATTTTGGTTCTGTTACCGTCTGTATATTAATGAAACAACCTCTTCATTCGTTTGGAATAAAATACTTTCTATCTTACAAAATCTATGTATCCATCATTGCATTTAATACTATAAAACCATAACCTCTGCAATTTACTCACATTGATTGAGAGAGTATATAGATATTTTATCAGTCAAAGGGTTCTGCAATCGTTCATTCAAAACATGCAAATATGCTTCGCGCGATCTCGTTATACAGCTATTTATGATTTGTTATATGAAAGTATGCGTTGTTATTTGCTTGTTAACCGATTATCATTTCAGACTTGTTCTTGTTTATATAGCTGCTTGAGTGTTTCAGAAGTAAATGTGTTTTGTTTGTATTTGCCTTTGAATACATTTCGTTCTCATGAATTCACACCGTGTACCGCGTACCAATTGGTAGTCTTCAGTATAAGTAATTGATACGTTCATCACATGAAGAAAGGTAATTCATTCACGCACTCATGAAAATATAACATCGCAATCCAACGTTTTAATGTCACTAATAGCGTACATATATATATATATATATAAATATATGTTACATATCGTGAACATATTTCATAATCATATGCATAAAACAATCAGCGTCAATATTTAAATACATTTAAGGTCACTTATTCAATTACTTTTTTTCTATGAACATTGAATTTCAGGATATTTTTGGGCGTTAGAATATTTACATAATTAAGAAATCGTCGACGGTCAACGAACCATCGGATCGGTCCCTCCTCTGTGTGTTATATATATGGACCATTTTGACTGATTCGTCAGTTCGTTTGACCGCCGACCAATCATTTATTTGTGACGTGTTGTATCCACATATGTAATAATGTAATTTATTTTTAAATGAAAAAAAAGAGGAATAAGATGGTGGGTCTTAATTTCGAAGATTTGTTTAAATTTCTATTTCCTTTGAAATAACCGGGTCTGGAGGAAAGACTACGCTCTATACCCATGTTATTCCACAGGAATGAGATGGAGAGGTCTTAGTTTGAAGATTTTTTTTTTTTAAATAACCGAGTCTGAAGTAAAGACTACGTTCTAATCCCATGCTTTATTACCGGGTCTTAATTTGGAAGATGGAGGGGTCTTAGTTTAAAAGTTTTTGTTGTTGTTTTGTTTTGTTTTTGTTTTTGTTTTTGTTTTTGTTTTTTTTTAACTTTTGAAAAACCGGGTCTGGAGGAAAGACTACGCTCAATTCTAAGATATGTTCTTCCACAGGAATAAGATGATGGGGTCTTAGTTTTGAAGATTTTTAAAAAGTTTTGAAATAACCGGGTCTGGAAGAAAAACTACGCTCTAAACCCATGCTTTATTACCGGGTCTTAGTTTGGAAGATGGTGGGGTCTTAGTTTAAAAGTTTTGTTTGTTGTTTTGTTTTTGTTTTTGTTTTTGTTTTTTTGTTTTTTTTTAGCTTTTGAAAAACCGGGTCTGGAGGAAAGACTACGCTCAATTCTTAGATATGTTCTTCCACAGGAATAAGATGATGGGGTCTTAGTTTTGAAGATTTTTAAAAAGTTTTGAAATAACCGGGTCTGGAGCAAAGACTGCGCGCTATACCCATGCTTTATTACAGGGTTTTAGTTTTAAATTCGACAAAATATCCCTTCAAATTTATTACATTTGTGGGTAAAGTCATTATTACATTTGTGGGTGATTCAAAATATCACTTAAAATTTATTACATTTGTGGGTAAAGTCATTATTACATTTGTGGGTGATTCAAAATTATTACATTTGTGGGTAAAGTGGTTATTACATTTGTGGGTGAAATTATTACATTTGTGGGTAAAGTGTTATTACATTTGTGGGTGTTGTTACATTTGTGGGTAAAGTGTTATTACATTTGTGGGCGTTATTACATTTGTGGGAGTTATTACATTTGTGGGTGTAACAGACCCCGCCCCCTCTCATTCCCCCTCCCTTAGGGACATTCCTAACATATGTTTTTTCTCTCAATAGTTATGAATCAGAACCCACTTATTGTTTTCGGAGAAATTGGTGGGTGTGGTCTCCAGAGCCGTCGCCATGGTAATTCATCAAGAAAAGAATGGAATTTTATAAAATACCACATATTTTTAAGACAACAACAATGAAACAAACAAAAAAACATCAAATATTAGGTATTCTTAGCTTCCTATTTGAGCTCGCGATAAGATAAACAGAAAGTTTTTTTTTATTATGGAAACAGTGTGATTTAAAGAATAATACTGTATCTAAGAAATATGAAACATCACATAAGTTTCTGGATACAATGATTTCTGATTGTCTGGTTGATTCTAATCAATATTCAAAAGATTTTTTTCGGTTACAGTCGAGTCAGGCGTGCCTAATAGTAAAGTTGCCATGACAACCCAATGATACTGAAGAGTTGGGTAGGTCTGCTTGGCTTATCCAAAAAAACAAATCACTGTTCTTCGGCATGAACGAAGATAATTAACATGTAACTCCCATCTCCTGGGCGGCACTCCTCGTGTTATCTTTACGCATGTTAGCTGCTAGGACCCTCCGCTACACGCATGTTAGCTAAATATAGGACCCTCTGATACACACATGCGCAGTTTCAGATGAAGATGGTAGACTGAGGATGTGTCTATTTAGGCTGTTACCGTGGTATCGCATAATAAAATAATGGACATTTAGCAAAAAATACCGTGTGTTTGTACTTCATTACCATGGAAACAAATAGTAAACATCTTTGTATTGATTACTTAGATTTTCTTCACAATTTGAAGGGAAAAAAATATTTTCTCCATAGCAACGGCCATTTTGTATACATAACCATCACTTCAAATGACTTGGATTTTCAATGCAATCGATTTTGGGAACTCAAAATACATATATTTAGATGCTCATTATTTGTTAATATGCTCTTTAATTACAAATTTCTAAATGTCAAATATTTACGAAATTACCATAGTAACGGCCCTAAAGCGGTCGTAGCAACCATGAACTTTGTGGCAAACGGGCAGATTATAATAGCTGGTGATTTTAGCTTACCGGTACATAAAAATATCATTAAAGTGAAGGTTGAGTTCTGTGTAGAGGTGAAAAATAATTTGTGAGCGTTATCATTGTCTTATGCAAGTGTGGAAGTACATCGATAAAAAATGTTCCATGAAAAGCATGGCTCTTCAAATGCCTTAATATTCTAAATATGGCATGTAACATCATAAAAATCGGGACGGATTTTTACGCCACATGTTCGTGTAGTCCCATATACATCTTTCTGTGTACGTGCCTGTAACCTTACCAAGACTGGGCCAAATTTCTTATCGTTTTGATGATTCCAGAACCTTGTAGTACACACCAATACTTATATGCTAGATGGTCAACCTTTTCTGATAGATTCCACAACGTTTCTTTCACAATGCAATCACATGACCGTAACTCAACTTTATCTTTACAGCTTGGGGAGACACTCCTTCCATATTTTGTATTGATAAGTTGTAGGGTTATTCTCACAAATATCAACAAATTTGTATCTGTTTCCATAGCAAATCTGAAATCTAAATCTGAATTAAAATAGAGCTCCACAAAAGAGACGAACATTTTTTTTTGTTAAGGATCAGTGTTGTTAGTCTAGGCACGGAAATGAATCCCTGAAAACAATATGCGTGTAGCGGAGGGTACGTCCTAGCTAATATGCGTAAAGATAATACGAGGAGTGCCCGGGGGCTAATTTTTTTTCCCAAACAGGTTTGCCAATGCTAATATTTCCGGTCATCTGATTGGCTGATATGTTACGTCATTAGCAATGGCGTAACCGTTAGGGTGAGTGATAGGGTTATAGAAATCATGCAGAATCACTTTTCATCAACCCATCCCATCGTTGGCTCAATCGGTAATTGTTTGTGACCTCTTTCCAAGCTGCTAATGACGTAGAACATATCAGCCATTGAGAAGAACGGAAATATAAGAAATTGCAAACCTGTTTGGGAATAAAAATTTCGCTGCCCGGGGAGTGCCGCACAGGAGATGTATTATTCAAGTCTTTTACTTTTTACTGTTAATTTATGTGCATTATCGTGTTATTGTTTGTTACAGGGCCCCGATTACAAGCAGATTTCTGCTTCTAAGGGGTCCTAACCATTATATTGTATATTGTATATGGTATTTTCATTGGAAAATGTTTTATACTGGTTGAATAAATGAAATTAAATGAAATGAATATGAAAAATGTTTAAATGGGAATTTTCGTTTCGTCTTTTTACAATTTTATGAACAAAAGATATAATCGATATTTTATTTCGTACATGATACACCCAACAGTCATTATATTTAGCACAAGACACGGCTCATGCGTCAATGATACAACATCGCACTAATTGTTATGTGAGAGCGGGCCTAATGATAAATCAGTGATATATCCCCCAGAGGCCCACTAATAGGCCATTGTTACCTTGTGTAACTTCATTGATATTGCATAATTAGCCTAGCTCGTTAAACTATTAGGCTAAGTGTATCAAAAATCACGCTTCGTGTAGTGCAGTTAAGTAGCTTATAAGGTCAAAATTCAGCTTTTATAGTGATTTATTATTGATGTCTCTATAGCGTCCCTGAGGTAATGTTTAAAAGCAAATTGGCTTTAAATCACAATTTTCACCCGGCGTTAAAGGGATCCGGTAACTTTGTCTCAGATTCTGAAACAAAATTCTGGATTTAGCTCATGATGCAATGATAATTATAAACCTTTAGGTCAGTCAGGAACCCCAGGACTTTTACAAGCCGATCGCCTGTCTGATTATCAAGATATTTATGATTGGAATTACAAATTTTGAAAACTGTTCGCCTGACGGTTTTCATAACACTACAGTCTATTGAGGTTTTTACTTTTTTGAGGCACTTCTTGATCATTTTGAAGCGCAATTTTTTTAGGGCTTCAATATTACACCATATCACAGACACTGATAACACATAGGGTCGTGTATCTCATATTTAACATTGTTAAACGATCCCTTTAAGTTATATCAAGTGGCAGATTGCACGAGTGAATAAGTTGCACGTTTGCACAAACGTTTATTTTTAGACTGCTGGCATTTATGGTCGGATACATCAGGCGCATTGAATGCCGTAAGCAAATCAAAGCGTGTTTTTACATTTCTCCATCGTGCTTGATCTCTGTAAAGAGGAGGTAGACGATATTGATCATAAATTTTGAAAAGATGAGTGTGTTTGCTAGTTGCTAAGCAACTATTACGATTAGAAAAGATAAAACTATTATCCGATTATCGACAGAAGCTGAACTTTGCAAAATTCCTTTTCCTAATCGTTTCGTGAGATGGAAGGGATCAGAACGATCTTTAAAGATACTAAGAAAAACTGAATATACATAAACATAATCATTTTAATGTCTTTAGAAGCCAAATGTACTCAGAAAACAGAAAAAATAGATGAAAATGAAGACAATTAGACAAACTTATAGTAGCTATGCTGTCAACGTAGATTGCGAATGTTTACATGCAGAGTCGTACTGGGATAAGAAGAAAGGGAGAATGACAAAGAGAGAGAAAGAGAGAGAGAGAGAGAGAGAGAGAGAGTTAGAGATGAAGAAGTAGACAGATAAAATGAGATATAGAGAATGAGAAAGGAAAGAGGGGAAAAGGGAGTGGTGTGTACAAAGATAGAGATTGGAAGATAAAGGGAATAAAAGAGGAAGGAACATACAAAGAGAAATATACGTGCCGTGTGGATTTATTCTGTGAATGGATATTTTGTGCTTTTTAAGTCTGATATTGATGCAATTGCTCTACAAATAAATACATTTATTCTAAGCGTAGCGAATATTGACTATCAAAATGAAATTCAATATGTTCGCTATTATAACAGTACAAATATCACTCACCTAGCGGCATATCGGTATTATGACGATTACACAGCTCCACTCCACCTCTCCCCGAACCCTGATCTCGTCTGTAGTGAGATGAAGATACATTAAACTCTGGTAATACTTGAGTATTCTGATGATAATACGAAAAAAAGAAAACATTAAATTTCATTTCATTATCTCGACATGGCTAGACCACCTGGAATTATCAATTACATATCTATGCATGACTATCATGTATTATGTAACAATCCACGTAGATAATTATTTCGGTGCTACCCCTTACTTCATTTCTAAATGGGTCGAAGGAGAGAGGAGAGGGAGAGAGAGAGAGAGAGAGGTAGAGAGAGAGAGGGAGAGAGGAGGGAGAGATTTCGAGGCTGTGATAAAACATCAAATACAAAATAACCATCAACAACTGACATCACATTTAGCTCCGATTATCGACAAAAGCTGAACTTTACAAAAGTCCATTTCCCGATCGTTATGTAAGATACAATGAAATCATAAATACAATACAGTGACACCTCCCACGCCCAGATGTAAGGGATCAGAACGATCTTCAAAGATATTAAGAAACTGAATCCATAACCATAATCATGATAATATCTTTAGAAGCCAAATGTGCTCAGAAAACTGAAAAACAGATGAAGATGAAGAGAGTTAGACGAAATTTAAGTAGTGCGAGCAACTTAGGTAGCGAAAGTTTACATGCAGAGTCGTATAGGAATAGGGAGAAAGGAAGAAATAGAGAGAGAGAGGGGGAGAAGGGAAGGGAGAGGGAGAGAGAGGGGAGGGAGAGTCTGAGAGAGTGAGAGAGGGAGAGAGAGTGGAGAGAGGGAGAGGGAGAGAGGGAGGGAGAGAGAGAGAAAGGGAGAGAGAGGGGGAGGGAGACAAAAAGTAAAGAAATAACATAGAGACATAGGCAATGAGAAAAGGGTGAGAGGGAAAAAAAAAAAAAGAAAGATAGGTGCATAAGAATAGAGAGATAAAAAAGTATATAAAGTAAAAAGAGAAAAAAGAGGGAGGAGAAAAGAAGAGAGAAAAGAGTTATGTGGATTTATTCTGTAAATGGTGATTTTTATGTCTAAGTCTAATATTGATGCATTTGCTGTACACAAAAGTATATCTCAATAAGTGTAGCCATTATTAATCGTCAAAGTGACATAAAAGTACGTTCGATTACACAGCTCCACTCCACCTCTCCCCGAACTATGAACTCGGCTGGAGTGTGATGAAGATATATTAAAGTAGATATTCATTGGTTTTAAAAACTAAATTTATTTTCATTATTGCAAAATTGAAACTTTGATTCGACAAGGTTATCAAAATTCAATGCTTGGAAACATTCAACGAAATGATTATTATAAAATACAAAACGCTTAAATACAGCCCCGGCATAGCACCTGAAGAGCTCTCCGAACGCTGCTGAGATGTGTGAGATCACAGTATGGACATTACTCGCACAAGCAGACGATGTCCCATGACATCTCGTTCATTTTCAGTGACTGTATTTTCATCTTCTCTTGAGTTCTTTCTCTTACTGCACTACCGTCAGGCTAAAATGTATAATCTATTGCCACACTCTAAACCCCGCGCATGGTTTTATTTTGTTGACAAATGCAGCGAAACTAAAATAAAGGAATCTGTCGCTTGTAAACAAAATAAGACGCCATTGTATATTCAGCTGCACACACCGGGGTATGTTCGGTGTTTCAAGAGGGAACAAATGCCGTCCTTAATATCATTACGGGGCTTTTCAATTTGAAAGTCTGGTTTATTTGATAGTTAATTAACCCCTATCCTGTGTATTTACAAGCAAAAGATTTTAGTTATCTGAATCGGGTCATATCCCCTTTTGAATGGTTTGACATGCCATTACATTTATTATACACTAAACTCATTATAATTTGAGAAAAAATAGCTTTGCAATTATGTTCATTCTCTATGGGATGTCGTCTGCTTGGGCAGTGTTGGTCCATATAGTGACGTCATTAAAACATCGTTATTTATCCGGCGAATCTCTCGTATACCCTAATCCCAGCTGCTATGGAGGTGGTTGTATTTGTATTTTTATAAATCACCCGATATGTAGTTGACCTAAAACTTGTCCGATAGCCATCTGTAAGCTTATCAGTTTCTAGTGATACATTAGTTGACATATTTGTGATCTTTGAATTTCACCTTTAAGCTCCGTTAATAATTGAGTATTCTCATGATAATACGAAAAAAGAAATCATAATGAAATATCATTATCTCGACATCGCTAGACCACCTGGAATTATCAATTACATATCTCTGCATGACTATCATGTATAATGTAACCATGCACGTAGATAATCATTTCGGATTGACCACGTTGACTTTTAATTGGACCACGGTCGATGCTACCCCTTTTATGAATGGGTCGAATGAGAGAGAGAGAGAGAGAGAGAGAGGGGGAGGGAGAGAGAGAGAGAGAGAGAGAGAGAGATGAGAGATAGATAGATTTTTTTCTAGGCTGGCATAACAATAAACTTTAGAAAACAAAAGAGTGTCTCTCTTTGTCCCGTCTGTGATCAATGTTTGTTTGAAACCATATTGGAAATACTGCCCTCTAGAGTTAGAAAATTGTTTCTGCTTTGGCTACCTGTCGACAAAGACGAGACGAAATATGAAGAATTTAAAGTTCAACTCTAGTGTTAAGCAAGATGCCTACAGAGTTTAGAGTTTCATTCTGAACATCGAATTAAATAGCAGAATATTAGCTTTAATTATCGTTTGAATAAAGAAATTTAGAATAACATCCCATTGTTGTATAACAAAACCTAAGAGAAAGGGGAGAGGGATGGGGGTAAAAAGGGAAAATGAAAGAGAGAGAGAGGGGGGAAGAAAGAGAAAGGAAAGAGTGTTTGAGAGAGAGAGAGAGTGAGCATGTGTGTGTGTGTGTGGGAGAGAGAGAGAGAGAGAGAGAGAAGAGAGAGAGAGAAGAGGGTAACATTGAAGGTAAGTAGACAACAAGAAACAATACATTATATTAACACACACACCTCTGTCAGGTGCTATATCCACTATATTCTGCCATTTTATCATTAAGACAGGTCTTTCTTTCCCTATTTTGAAGTGTGGGGAAAGCGTAAAAGAAATATTGCTTGTAGCTTAACAGCTCCATCTACGTCGCAACTCAAACCATGATATCCAAACACGACCTTTCCATTTCATCCACAGAAAAAGATAGAAAGAGGGAGAGAGAGAGAGAGAGAGAGAGAGAAAGAGAGAGAAAGAAAAAGTAGGGAGGAAAGAAGAGACAGAAAGGTGAAGATGGGGGAAGACAGGGAAGAAATAGAGGGATTGGATAGGGAGAAATAAAGAAAGTACTGATTTGAATAAATTCATATTTATTCTAATCAATTTGTTTTCATGGGATTCAAGGAAAAAAATACAGAACAATGATGTCTTTCATGAGATGGCGTTTTTCATTACTAAAAGTAGTAATCCGAAACTTAGCTAAGCTCATCACTATCATCCAACTTTGATATAATGGAACATACTTTGCCTATATTTGGAGTAAAAAGTGTACGTTGGCTATGTACAGTCCCGGTTCTGGCTTCACCCAGTTTGCGTTTACGAGCAGCTCTGAAAATTAACGTATAAAGAACCTAACAAATTGTGCCACGTTGAATAATGTTGGTTATTGCTTGTGGGGTGTAACCCTTTACTTACCTAAACCAAGAAGTTACCACGACTCTCCTTGCCTGAACCTGCCTGATGATAATGATGTCAGTCGGCTAGTTGCCCTGGCGCCTTTTCACGAGGGTGTCGATTGCGATTGGCTTAGAGGGGATGGGGGAGGGGTAGGGGTGTCTCCACCATTAAGCCTATCTGCACTAGTTTGGCCAGGAGAGGCTCCCTGCTTGGTCACTGACAGGTGGTAATCTCATCAAATCAGCTCTCAATTAACATAAGAATAGGGGGACCATGGGGACCAATGGTCACCGATTAGGCATTGTTTGCTATTTAGAGGGCGCAAGTAGCTATAAATAGTGCAGTGGCATTTCAACTTTTGCTGTAAGCAATGAAAGTCTTCAGTGAGTAGACGATTAGACGCAAAATGTGTACAATTTAAAACCTTAAATTTTCATCTTCTCCTTTTTGTGCCTTTTGATAGATAAATTTAAGCAAATTTGGACAAAATAATTAACTTTTCCGCCTTCCCTTACCCTTTCAATAAAGTATTTGAAAAATTTCTTTAGCTCTCTAGTTCTCGATACAAAAAAGTTAAAGGTTTCGGATTTCAGATGACGAGAAAGCTTGCTTTTCATAAACATGAATCGGAACGAAAGGTGTCTTCAAATAAGAGCCGAATTGTTTATTTGTTTGTTTAAAATACATTTCTGTAATATATATTTCGTAATACAAAATAACTGATTTTACATTTGAATAAATCAACACATTTTCACGGCTTTCACAACACAGTATTGAACGGCTTTATGTGTTTGGTTTGGTTCGAAGGTTTGTTTTACCTGACTGCTATTAAAGAAAGCATGTGTATGCTTGTGAGTAAACAACCAGGAGGCCGACGGCTTTAAGTCCTCTCCGAGGGACTTGGTAATGAGGATTAATGCCTTTCCAAAGGGCATTAGCGCATCGACTTGGTTTTGAACCCGGGACCTTCCGGTTACGAGACCACTGCTATACCACTGAGCCATCGCGTGTAGAATGAATACCAAAAGCCATCCTCAACTCCTTTTTCATTTTCATCGGAAAGTTGAGTTCTGGTCATGCGATTGCATTGTGAAAGAAACAGTGTGGAATTGATCAGAAATGGTTGATCATCTAGCATATAAGTATTAGTGTGTACTGCAAGGTTCTGGAGTCATCAAAATGATAAGAAATTTGGCCCACTCTTGGTAAAGTTAAAAGCACTGTACACAGAAAGGTGTGAGATGTGTAGGGACTACACAAACATGTGGCATAAAGATCCGTCCCGATTTTTATGCTGTTACATGCCATATTTAAAATATTAAGGCATTTGAAGAGCCATGCTTTTCAGGGAACACTTTTAATCTGATGTTCTTCCACACTTGCATACAAAAATTGATAACGATCACAATTTTTTTTTTACCTCTTCCCAGAACTCAACCTTCCCTTTAAATTATACACGATACCGGTTCAACAGACCCGACAAAGTAAAGATACCCCATCAATTTGTCAGACGCCATCAATTTAATCACGCGCGATATTTCCTATTTGTCTTTTTAAATCAAAATGTATAACATTCAAATGCGTTGATGGGTTTCGCAAAGCGCATGATGTGATTTTCTTTAATTTTTACCTGATCTTCCTGTTTGTGATATCCGCTTGTCTCACATGAGTAAGTGTAAGTAAAATCCACATTCAATTTGTTTCATGGATTTAAACATGAATTCCAGACTTATACATGCATTTTAAGCACTGGCGTATCCAAAATATCGTTAGAAGGGGGGTGGGGGAGGGGGGATTCTCCGGGAACGTGGAAGGGGAGTGGGGGCATATCCGAGATACCTCCCATTCTAACCAATATCTCTTGGAGGGGCTCTGTAATGACGAGCATGACATTATGTAGCCTACTGTGGTATACAAACATCCACTACAAATTTGTATTAATATCTACTCTAATGAAGACCCCCCCCCCTTCCTCTTTTACCGATCCGCCCAGTGCTTGATACACCACTGGATAAATTTTGCAACAACCAACAAAAGGAAAGTGAAACAAACTTTGCGTTTTCTAATCTAATCAGAAAAACAGAGTCTATATAAAGAAAATTTAAATCTTCAAATCCAGCTCGGCAAGAAAGTTATTTATTGTAAACACGGCTTTTCTTTCGGATAATCAACCTCAAATGACTTACTTGAACCTGAGAAATCTGAAAAGTTCATCTTACTTGTACTTTCAAAGAGTTTGTTGGGCTTAGAAAACCATACGTATATATCAGTTACTCATTGAACTTCTTTTTATTATAAAAATACTCGGTCATTTTATATAGCGCAGCTACTATATGAATATGCTCTAATGGGGCTTATTACACGGTATAATTTTAATCCCCCGGCTAGAGCATAATCAATATTAATTAATTAATTTTCCTGACGGGTATACCCATTAACTTCACCTGGGTGGAGCCTATGTAAATTAATGTCTTGCCAGTTGCCAAATGACATTAGTGTTGCGGTGGGACTTGAACCGCCAACCTTGTGATTTACAGTCCGGTGACGTATCCGCTAGACCACGAAACCTCTACAAAGTATTTTATGCTAAACAGCAAACTTTCGATTCTGACTCTGCGGTAAATGTATAAGGTCATCAAGTGTCAACACGTGTCATCTAGTCACGCGACACAGTACTGTCATTCATTTCCACGCTTGGTGTATTGTGTACACGACCATTATTCTGTTTTCTTGTTTTTCTCGAAATACGTCATTGTACTTAAGAATTCATCCTGAAGAAAACAATTTAAGATATTTTAAAATGGGAAGGAAGTTGTCGAATTATTTAAATATTTATGCTAACATGCCATTCGAAAGCTTCATGTAAGCTCAGACTGATTTTCAATTACTGTGACAAAAGAGAGATTTCAAATTACATTATCTGTGTTTAGCGATACGCATGAAGAGGAAGCGCATTAACATAATTCCTAAAGGGATGTTTTGTTACTCGTTCTAAAAAGGAGTAATTGAATGACCTCATCACTTGATGATAAATGATTATTTATAGGCATACCCAGTATAGAGAGAGAAATTAAAAAAACATTTAAAAAGTACGATTTGCACAAAGGAAACACGGCGGACACAACGAGCTTGGACCTGTTGGACAAACAATTGAAAAAAGAAAAAAAGTGAAATTTTAAAATGTACTGAGACAATTTCCCTCTATTTTGTAACATGTTCCAAAGAAAGAAAAGGAATAAGCATCGAAATTTGAATTTTATTATATACTGTATTTTAAAAAATCCTTACTTTTTAACATGTCCAAAGAAAGAAAAGATAATAGCATAGCTGTTCATCGAAGTAGAAATTGCACGTATGAACATTTTCTATGACATCCAATCAAATTATATTCATATAGGTACTGGTGCGTATGAATAAATACGACACTTACACTTCTGATATTCATATTGCAATGCAATAAATGTTATGAACAGTTATTGCATTATACCTTTTTTAAAGGCACGATCAAGTGACTAGTCTGCAGGTTAAGGTTTCGAAGTCGATCGAGTGGTTTATGCACTTGACTTGAAATGCAAAGATCGTGGGTTCGAGACCCCCGACATGCACTAAATGAATGTTCTTTAGCAAGGCATTAATCTACATTTGCCATTCTATACGAAGGGGAGAAATGAGGACCTGGTAGAATCACGAAAGCCTTTGTGTTAGTAATTGTCATATGCCCTCACGGCGACCATTCCCCAGGGAGTGGAGATGGTGCTCAGTGTGCGTGAATTAATCCGATGACCAGGGTAGTAATATCTGTAAAGCGCAGAGAGTTTAGTCATTTTGCGTATTGAAACAAATGGAAAAGTTGTCCGCCACTACATCACAAGGACAATACCGATACAGCCAATTTGGAGATCCCGTACCTGTAGTGATTGCAGTTTTCAAAGATTCGTAACTTTCTCATTTTTTCCTCGATTTCATTCAAGCTTTCAACAGACTATATGCTTTTCGAATTGTTCTGCTTTCTTCTAGAGTTGTTTGCTATCAAGGTTAGATCTCTCTTTTTTTTGTCCCGATTTCATTCAAGCTTTCAACAGACTTTTCCGTGTTTTATCCTGTTCTTCCTATGCCTATAATGCATATTTTTGAGTATACTCAACCGTTTTTGTTGATTATATATATGTCCTTTTCTTTTGCACGTAGTAGGCTGCCTTTCTTTATGAATAAATCTTTTAATTATGAATACAAATGATGATGATATACTTAACTATCTTGAATCTAGCGCAGACTCGTTAGAGTATGATCTTGGTGATGGCAATGACGCTGTCACGAGTCACTGTAATTATTGTACAGAAAGCCAATTCTCTCAAAAAATAGGTAATTCTGGTGATAACGAGCTTTCTTTTCTACATTTTAATGTTCGTAGTATGCAAGCAAACTTTGATAAATTAAATGTATCTTTGCAGAACATGTGCTACAGTTCTACGATTATAGGAATCTCTGAAACTTGGTTATCGAGTGAAACTAAAGGAAATGTATTTTCTCTTCCAGGAAGTAATTTAATTATGAATAATCGACAAGATAGGAGGGGAGGAGGTGTCGCGTTGTATGTCCCCACGCAGTTGAAATATCGAGTTTTAAATGAAGCTAATGTGATGAATGATTTAATGGAAAGTGTTTTTGTAGAAATGTTTTTTCCTGGTAGACGGAATGTTATAGTTGGGGTCGTTTATAGGCCGCCACAAGGTAATGTGAATTTGTTTATAAATGAAATGCAAACTGTGTTGTCAAATTCAATATTTTTGCATAAAACAGTCTTTGTCATGGGTGATTATAATGTTAATCTTCTTCAACACGATGAGAATGCATACGTTTGTGACTTTTTGAACATGTTTATATCTTTCTCTTTATTGCCCTTAATAACTAAACCTACCAGAGTTACAGACACTTCTTCTACTCTCATTGATAACATTTTTTGTAATGTACGACCTTTACCAGATGCGGGTATTATAATTTCAGATTTGTCTGACCACTTTCCAGTTCATGCAAGGATGTCTTTTGGTATGAATATCCGTAATATTTCTAGTAATAGATATGTTCGTAAAAGTAATCCTACCAGTATTGCTAAATTTAGAGATGAGTTGTTAGCAAGTGATTGGAGAGAAGTATTGAGTGATTATGATGTTGATAGCTCATATGATAAATTCTTAAATACCTTCTTTTTGCTGTATGATACAAATTTACCTTTATGTAAATGTAATAGTAGAAATCGTAGAACAACCCCTCGATTGCCATGGATCACTAATTCTATGCTGAGGTCAATAAATACGAAAAAAAAGTTGTACTATAAGTATAAGATTAGTAAATCTCAGTCTTCTCATAGGAAATATACTATTTATCGGAATACTCTTACTTCAACCCTACGTGCTGCTAAGAAGCAGTATTACTTTGCTCAATTCCAGGCGACACATAATGATATAAAAGGGACATGGAAAGTGATTAGGAATGTTTTTAAGCCAAAGCAGAAAGCGTCTGATGTAAGTAAATTAAACATTGATGGGAATGTAGTGGATGATCCAGAAGTTATTGTAGATAAATTCAATGAATATTTTTGTAATATTGGCCAGAATTTGTCGCGTGTCATCCCAGAGTCTCAAAAAACATTTCAATCTTTTTTAGAAAACCCTAATCATAATAGTTTATTTTTATTGCCAACGACTGTAGAAGAATTATTTGATATTGTACATTCTTTAAAGAATAAGAAAAGTCCAGGTTGTGACTATATAACAAATGAGTTGATAAAAAATGTAATTGATGGTATTGTACAACCCCTCGTACATATATTTAATTTATCAATGACCACTGGTGTTTTACCCATGAAAATGAAAATTGCAAAGGTTGTTCCCATTTTTAAAAAGGGTGATGCCCTTATCTTGAATAATTATCGTCCTATTTCTTTGTTGAATTCCTTTTCTAAAATTCTTGAGAAGCTAATGTATACTCGGACGATAACATTTATGATGAATGCTAACATTTTGTCTAATTTTCAGTTTGGTTTTCGTGAAAAACACACTACCACTCATGCTATTCTACATTTGGTGGACAAGATATCCAGTGCCTTAGATGCACGCATGCATACAGTTGGTGTCTTCTTAGACTACTCTAAAGCGTTTGATACTGTAAATCATTATATTTTAATAGATAAACTGTGCCATTATGGTGTAAGGGGAATAGCATTAGATTGGTTTAGAAGCTACTTAACAAATAGGAAACAGTTTGTTACTTTAAATGGAATTGATTCAGATTTGAGGGACGTCACTTGTGGGGTCCCACAGGGATCCCTTCTAGGCCCGCTTTTGTTTATTGTGTATATAAACGATTTTCAACTTTCCGCAAAAATGATATCATTCATTTTATTTGCAGACGACTCGAGTGTATTTTTCTCTCACAGAAATCCACAAACTCTTTTGCAGACTGTAAACTCTGAGTTGACAAATGCGACTTTGTGGATTCATGCAAACAAGTTGTCTTTAAATCTTAAAAAAACTAATTATATGCTCTTTAGTAATTCCCTGGGTATATTGCCTGGAAATGTAATGTTCAATATTTATGTATTTAAGCGCAAACTGAAGTTACTATATTTGAGTCGATATCGTCTAGATTTATAGTTGTGATCAATATTTAAGAAAATTAATTACTATATAGGTCAGCATAATTCTACTCCCATCTCTCACATCTATTCATCTGTCTGTTGTTTTTTTTTTTTTGTCTGTGTTTTCAGTCCTGTTGCTCGTTGTTTTTTCCTGTTTCTCTTGTTTATAGCCATTATTTAGTAGTCAGTAGATTTTATTATACTTATTTATGTTTATATTTTATCAGTTGTTTAGTTAGTTTAGTTTTTGTCAGCACTTAAATGTATGCATTTATTCTTATCTGACGAGTTTTGTTCATTTAGGACGTATTCATAAGCTACTCATGAGGGACCTTAAATCCACAAGCCTTGCTTTCAACCAAGGTCACCTCATCTTTCTTTTGTAACGCCATATTCTGTAAACTTGTTATATTCATGTCATTTTTGTAAAGTGTGTTATGAAAGAAAGATAAATAAAACTTGAACTTGAACTTGAACTTGAACTATATGCTATTCAAAATGTTCCGCTTTTTTCTAGTAAGAGTATTTTGCGATCAAGGTTGGGTTTCTCATTAAAACATACTGCTCGAATATTCATCCCCGATATTGGATAATACAGTGCCATGTCATATATCCTCTTATATACATCCAATTACTATGGCGCCTTTCACAAATGCCCTTTGCTGGGTTAGGAAGCCGTTCTAACCTGTTGTGTCAACACAGCGGCGACGCGGTTGGCACGAATGTAAACGGCCAGTGGCGCTTAAAACAATCCGCCACTAATTGCAGGGAACGCTTAAAAAATAGAAGGGAAATAGAATAACCATGAATACTTACACAGAAAGTGCAGGAGTAAAAATAGGAAAAGACAGAAACGCGAAAGAGAGAATGGGCGATGAGAAAGAGAGGGAGAAAGAGGGGACACAGCGAGAGAGAGAGAGAGAGAGAGACATAAAGACAAGAAGAAAAAAAGAGACAGAGAGAGAGACAGACAGAGGGGGAGACAGGAACAGAGAGAGACAGACAGAGGGGGGGGGGGACAGGAAGAGAGAGAGAGAGAGAGAGACAGACAGAGGGGGAGACAGGAAAAGAGAGAGAGAGAGAGGGCGGGGAGGGGGGGGGGGGGGAGAAATAGAAAGGGAATCATTTTATGTACTGTACAACATTCACAGCCAAAACCAACACAGTTGATTTTTAATTTAATTCGTAAATTACGTAACAAAAAGTCAGAGGACCAATCATGAAATTGAAAATGAGTCTACTATTTGTAAACAATGTTCTTGGTTTGTTTTATTTTTGAAGATGGAATACTGTATAGGCTCGCCATCGGGAACAGTGATTTGAAAGTTTGCCATTGAACCGTGTCCCTGCCTCGAGCCGTGGAAGCATCATTGCCATCATTTACGAGTGAATTTACGACTAAAATTGAATATACGTGCAGAACGTGATGCCGCGTCTGGGAAACGCTTCAATTTCTAAACTGATAACTTCCTAGTGCACAACCCCCCCCCCCCACGATGATGAAATGCCCCTGGCAGGTGATAACCTTATGAAAATTATACAAGAAGAAGTGGGCCATGGCAACACCATGATATCACATTCTGAAATGAGAAAGAAATAAACGATGACATTGTTAAAGGTACTATGTCCCATTTGCAGCCAACATTAAATTCTGTAGAACTTTGCAGGAATTATGAATATGTCATGCATGTCCTATCTGTGAAATGTTAACGTTAGGAGTGTCCTAATATTCAAATTATGCAAGGAAACATGTTTATTTTCTAGACTTCACTGTCAAACACTATTGAGTGACTGACTGACTGACTTTTTCTTTCTTTGGCACTAACATACATAAAATGAGCCGTAACAGGTACATAAGCATTTTTTCATCATTCGTGTTGTCATTAAAATGACACCCCAAAGAGAAATATGTCGTTGAATATGTTACAGCCTTTTCAAGTATCCTGTTTTTTTGGTATTATTTTTTGTATTATTGTTTTTCCAGTTTTCTCTTGGCTTGTGTATTTTTGTAATCGCTGAAGCCAAAGTGACAGCCCTTTTTCCCTTGTCGCACATTCGGAGAATCCGGGGACCCCCTTTCATTTCAGCGTGGGCACTATCCTGTCAGCTAATCTGGTACAGCATTCCCTCCCCTCCACCCCTCCCCCATTTAGAATGTTCTAGCGACGCCCCTTCCTGGAAAACCTTGTCCTCGTAATATCTTCATCTCAGAAGACCATACCACTTTCTCTTTGATTTCTTCCAATCGAATTAGACCGACCCTTGAGTGCCTTATCGTATTATGCTAACGATCTTGATGGGCAGATAGGAGAAGGGGTCTTGATAATAAGCTCTAATTTTTAAAGATAAATTGGAGTATTGGTCATGGAATTGTATGAAACAGAAGCGGAGGTCAGAAATGGAAGTAAGGCAGAGATGGATTCTAGACAGAAACTGTGTAGAAGCCATCAGTAAAGTTGATTAAGTTCTAGATTAAAATCTATTTGTACTGTGGGGGTTCTTAAATAATCAAATTGAAGAAAAAAAATACTCACTTCTGCTCAAGATCACATGCACTGCTCTCAGATATGGATATATTGGACTTATGTTTAGCTATTTCTCAGTTTAAATAATTTCGAATAACAAGGTATTTTATGAGCCCATCCATTTTCAAGAGACATTGCTGCCATGGTATTCTTCCAAATTGATGTTCAACGACTGAGTGAAGCTCACAAATCATTTCCACCTCTTTACCAAAACACAATCTTCCCCTTAACCCCTGAAAGATGAAGAATTCGAATTCTATCGGGTTAAGTGCAGGAGTTTTTAATCTGTTAATAACACACAAATGCACTATCTGGACACTGCTTCGTATGGAAAAGCACTACCATGACTCAGGAATGACGGAACAGAATTTTGGAGAGCTCAATGGATGAATAGAAAGACGAAAAAAATGATACGCATATAGGCAAAAGATGATAATTATTGAATGTGTTTGAGCCGAACATGATCTAATATTGTCAAAGGGGGATAAATATGAAATATTTAGAACATTTGCCCATTTCTCTTCGAACATTCAGAAAGCGGAAATGACATAGACCCCCCTCCCAAAATAAACAAATCAAAAGGCAACACTGTCGTGAAGGGGAAAAAAGAGTCATCCTTCTTGATAGTGTAAATGGCGTGGACGAATTCTTAAAGGGTAAGTAGACTTGTCAAGTTTAAATTAAATCGATAAGAAATGAGAAAGTTATGAATTTTTGATTTTTTTTTCTTCTTTAAATTGACTGAATCATTAACGTTTCTGTGATGTAGTTGCTGATAACATTCCCATTTGTTCCAACGCATACGATTATTTAAATCTCCATTTTTCACAAATGTATGACTCAAGAGTGTCTAATCTGTTTTGAGGACTCAGATAAATATAGCCTACTATCCATAATATGTTTTGAGTGGGGCTCCAGGGGAGAAGGCACTTAGGGGACAAAAGGAAATTAATGATATTTGTTGATACGACAATCGAGAGAGATATCCGCGACTACATTGCAATCTACTGACCAAATTGCCAATTTGAAAATCATATGTTTTGATCTCATATTTCCATCATTCATAAGTTTCTTATTAATGGTCCGATTTAATTCAAACTTTCGCTCTTCTGTTTCTCTGATCGTGCTGCTGCCATACAAATGAACATGTTACATAGACTGTATTGCCCTTCATTTCACCCATGAACAATAGAAGATAACAGCTAGCTAATTCAGACAAACAGAATATTCCTGACAGGTCCCTAATGAGGTCCCAGTAGAACGCTGTCTAAATAAGGCATATCTGATACTTAATAATAAGTTGTTTTTATAATTGACGGGATACGTTGTTTTCAAAAGAACCCTCATCCCCATCCGATATTTGCACTTGGCTTTATTTCTTCAAAGATATAGGCTGCTTCCTGGTTGTGTTTTATATTAGACTTTAGGTTTTTGATGACGTCTAGGAACTGCGGTTGAGCTAGGGGTTATAATTTGGAATTATTCCTTATAATCATTAATTTAAGGAGCGATTTGAATAACGTCTACGAACTATCATGATTGATCTATAGGTTTAAAATTGAGAATGTATTGCTTATTATTGTAGGACCACTAAACAACACATCAGCGTTTGTTGCAAAATGCAATCGCAACTTAGCAACAAAAGAAACTGCCAAATAATCTATGAAATGAAAATATTTTCAAAGGGCCGTATACCTTGTATACTACGCAAATATAATACAACATACAAATATATAATGCTAAAATGTTACTCATTGCGGATATAGTATCGAGAAAAATATCGCTAGTAATATTCGTTTGTCTCTCAACGTATGGTCAACAAGGGTTTTAAAAGATCAAGACGTTTCGTGTGCCACTGCAACACTTTTCGATAAAAATATATACTTAAGAAATCACTGATTTAAGCACAACTTGACCTCAAGCTCATTTATTACTCATAATAATCAAAGACCAAAGCAATCCCTTTAATAATTGGCTACACGACCCTCTGCACCACGGCGTGCGCACGAACACATCCGCACACACACACAAAATCATAACCGTTTCAACCCACACGCTCACGTTCATTCACGCACACATAAGGGTACGCACCGAAGATCGTGCACTTAACGCATACTTTCACTTACCGTACAGGATTCGATCTGAGCGCTGTACTTGCCCTTGGTCGAGTTTAATCTATCTCTTCCCATCTCTCCGTCTTGCGGCCATCGTTGAAGGCTTATTTTTAAGAAGACCTTTTGCTTTAATCGCGTGATGCATGGCTGCCACGCAACAGTTGTCTACAGTGACCGATCTTCTTTAACAGTACTCTTGTTAATCGACCTACAGCATGATGTTTGCCAGGTCCTTAGAGGTTTGGTAACCCCGTGAAGCCTTCGTATTTCCGAGCCCGAGGAGCCGGCTCATTCGCATTCATAAAATAGAAAAGTTATTTTCTATTTGGATTGATCATTAACCAAGATATTTACATACAACTAAACCGGAGATCGCTTTTCAGGAAGAGAAGACAGCTGGTCATTCTTAAGGTGAGAAATCATTATTACTTCATCGGTACTATATTAAAATGATTTGTTATCTGGTTTTATATACTCTGTTAACAAAAGATTTGTGAATACGATCGCAAAGGCTTTCTAGCAATAAACCTAGGAACAATTTCAATATCCTGTGTTATTGTCTATATAAATCTGGTTTTGATTAAGTGACATGGCATTGTCATGTTCGCACATCTCAATATGTGACTCACAAGCCTACTTAAAATGCCTGGGATCGATTTTTGAAACCCTCTGCTGTTTGGTCTGCAGGGTCTGTGATATATTCGTTGAACTTTGGTGAGACGTGATTTTTCCTTCTTCTTTGTAACCAGCACATGAGCCCGATTTTCCCTGCATTTCTCGAGAATAAGCCTGGAAAAGGATTAGGCTATCATATGAAACTCAGTTTTCTATAATTTAGTATTTTATAGACCGCCTACACAATGGTTAATTCTGTTTGTTTACATCTCTACGGCTTTTCGAAACGAGCTGTTTAAGGGATCGCGTTCAAATGTATAAAAGAGGGGGATGGAACTTACCTAAAGAATTTCTGTATATCATCATGACTATCACTCCATTTCCCTGATGGAAATTTGAGATTGTGCACTATATTGATAACAATAATAGTAATGATAACAATAATAATAAAGATAAAACGGTGCTTATAAAGCGCTTTCTACCAATGTCTCTAAGGGCTATACAAACACAATACAATGACAAACAATTATATATTAAACAAAAAATTACAAATAAACTTACAAATTACAATACATATATGAACTAACCATCAACAATTTTGATATGTGTCTCAGGACAGGTTTTAAATTGGTTGACAGTCTGACAGTTTTTGACATGTAAAGGTAGTTTGTTCCAAAGTTCAGCAGAAGCTTTGCAAAAAGAGCGATGACCATTAGAAAGAATTGACACCGAAGTAGACACGAGGTTTAATCGTGAAGATGACCGTTGATTACCTGAGGGTTTGTATTCCTTTTATTTCTACTTTTCTTCTGATGTCCAACAACTTTACAGTTATCATTAATTCTTCTTGTGAAATTTGCACAGAATATGCATTGGAATATATTATTGTTACTTCTGGAACACAGAAGTTGCTTTTTTCTTCTTCTTCATTTTTTATTTGATTTTTTGTGTGTGTGACCCATTCTGACGGTGGGCGTAGAAAGAAAGGTCAGCTGTACAATTGTCTAATAGCCCGTTAACTCTAATGTGTTAGAAGCCCTATCCCAGTGCCTTGGGTTTTAATTGATGATAAATAAATGTTTTCCATCGACCGGCCGTGCCATGCTCCACCCTTCCTTTTTATCTTTTCTCTCATTAATTAGCTTTCAATTGGCGAAATAACTTACGGATTCCTTTGACGACATACGTTGCGTAAGATTAAGACGTTGGTTTTAAGGTTTCCACGTTTTCTAAAAGGTGAGCAATAGTGATGCTCAACGTCATCGAAATTGTGAAAGCATTTCTGTCTTTCTGTCGGCCACTCTCCCCTCTCTCTCTTTCCCTCTTTCCTCACTCTCAATCCCTTTCGAAAGGGGGGGGGGGCACATTTTGAGATAAGATTTGTTCTTCTTCAAGTATAGTATTGAAAGGTCTGCAAACTATTAAAGTATCATAATTAAACCAGTTTTGTCCTTGTTGGGGCAATGTACTGTCTATGGTCTCCCAAGTTGCAGTTATATACTGATCAAGATGAATGTGTATTGCACTCTTGGCAATTATTTCGTTCTTCATATCAGGGAATTATTCATGATTATAACAAGAAAATTCGGCGTAACATAGATTAAAAACCCAACAGTATTTATCGAAACTGCAGGCGAACTTTTCATGATGCTGTTTCATCGATACACCACTATATACGGAAAATCTCCTCTTTTTTACCTTCCACTTTTACCATCACTGTTTAACTTGAACATTATTGGCTTATTTCTAGATTAAGCTTTAAGCAGGGGCGTAAATCCCGGGGGGGGGGATGGGGGGGGGGGGGGCTGCATCCCCCCTGGCTTGAAGTAGGGGGGATGGCCTGTACAAACATCCCCCCCTGATATCATCCCCCCCTGAAAAAAAAAAGCTTATTCAGCGGTCGGCTGAGTCGTTGCGATTTTTTGGAGACCCCCCCCCCCAAAAAAAAGTGTCCTCTTACCCCCCCCCCCCCGCTTATTCAGCGGTCGGCTGAGTCGTTGCGAATTTTTGGAGACCAAAAAAAAAAAAAAAAAGTTTCCTCTTACCCCCCCCCCCCCCCCCCCCGCTTATTCAGTATTCAGCGGTCGGCTGAGTCGTTGCGAAATTTTCGGCCCGATTTATAAATGTTAAAACCCCCCCCCCCCCCCTTGAAAAAATCCTGCGTACGCGCCTGGCGTGTAGTATGTGATGGCTATCGCCGATCATCCCCCCCCCCCCCACCTCTCGGTACGGATTTACGCCCCTGGCTTTAAGGATGGTATACCTGAAAGTATGCTCTGGAAGGCTTTCAAAGATAACTCAGTCGTGATACATGTATATAGAAATCTCGTTTTATACTTGATTCAGGTATCATGGATTCAACTGTGTCCTACTTTACGATTCAGGTATTTTCTGATCAATATTAAAGTAATAAATAACAGATTCTCTAAATCCCTACCGCATGTTCAGCAGAAATGCATTTAAAGGTGGAAACCAGACAGTCATTTAAAGTTAATTAATGTTCAACGGATTGACAGATTGTGCTTGTATTTGTATGGGACAAATAAAATGAAACTGAAGATGAGAGTTTCCATGACAACTAAGCTACCCATTCCTTCGCTCATATCCAATAGCCTAATGCACATTCTCTCCCTATTCCCATGACGGTATGCCGTTGTTCTGGGTGAAAATGTTTACCTTATGAATCTCCGGAGATTTCGTGTTCTCGTGTGTGATTGCAAAGCGGATAGTGCACGAACGCAGCTGCCAGACGTCTGTTTTTTGATGAATTGGAATTGAATGAGCGGGGCTAAAGACCCCTTTCACACTGCCTCGTGGCGGCGCTGCCCTGTGTTTGTGGTGCACAACCCCTTTTCTGTAATCCAGTCGTATATATATATATATGCACAAGCACGGCATCGGACGATGCGCAAGATGAGATAGAGAGAGGTGACAGCACCACGCTTAGAAATAGGCTCATGCTTAAACCAGGCAATTGTATTTTCCAGTTTCGAGAGAAGATTAGGATCAGAGGGAGAAAAGAAGAAAAAAACGATCGCTCTTCAAAGTCGAAGTGTAACAATAAATAGTGGAAGTGCATGCACTATACTTTCAAGCCCCATGTTTGTGTAGTCCAATACACAGTTCCGTGTACAGTGTTTTTGGCTTTTAGCGAGCCTGGGAAAATTCCTTTATCATTTTTTTTTTAATTCTAAAATCTCAAAGTTTACACCAGTTTTTATGTGCTTCATATTCAACTTTTGGTAATCGGTTCCTAGCATTTTTTTTCAAATCACAATGGATTGATATGACCAGTACTCAACTCTGTCTGTTAACCCCCCTGCATGACTTGGACGATACTCAGTGTAAACAGCTGCTGATTAAAAAAAACGAACCGCCTCTGTCGATTTGAGAAGCAGATTTTCTTTCGTGATTCGTCTCGATGGGAGTACTTTGACTTGTTTTTCATCATGAATAATAGGTCCGTTCACACATAACAATTAGTGCGATTTGGATCGCTATGCAAAGTTTGATTTTTCTTGGCGACATTCACACACAAGGAGAATACTCGCTCGACGGCAAGAACGTCCAAACTGCGCATGCGTGAATCTCGACGATGTATGCGCGCTTGGAATCCTGGGATTATATTAAACCGATTTTTGATTCTCAATACCATTCACACACACACAGCGCCTGGCAAATTATCGCGATTAGTCTGAAAGATCAAAAGACATACTGCGAATCGGATCGCAAAGATTAGTGAAATTAATCCGTCCACACACGCAAAAAACACCGATTTTTGGATAGCGATGCAAAATGCAGATTTGTCTGTAAGTGTGAACGTCCCTATTGTAAAGAGGTTTACTCTCTGGAATATCAACGGAATTCTTGATGGGAGGCATTACGTGATCCTGTAATAGATAGTAGTACTTGAGCCGAGGTAAATAATCCCTTTTGACTATTATGACTGTTTTTAATTCGTTTTTGTAGTTTAGTGTTATTTGAAAAAGGAACATAAATTGATTGCTAACCGATAATATTTCGGAACAAAATTCATTAGGCCTACTTGTTGAAAAAATGATTACCATGAAAACAAAATTTGTTATCACAAATCATTAATCATTTTAACCAAAACAACAACTACGACAACAGAAAAACAACAACAGCAAGAAAATCGACACCAGGCAGAGAACAGTCACATAACCCCAAATGGCCAAAAACATTGGTCGATTTGGAGGTGGGGGTGGAGCCTGTTTGACGGTGTGGCCGATGTTTTATAGGATATGTCTAATACAAAGACATTTTACGTGTGACAAAGGTCGACTGCGACAATCCCATGTATGCTTCATTGCTCGACCAAAGCATGACAAGAGTTAAGCTGGAAGTCCAAGTAGAATTTCCCAAGTAGAGTGGTGCCTCATCGTCAGTTTCATTTGGGACTTATTTAGATTATGGCTTCACAATCACGTGTTGCCTACCCTCTATTACGTAATTATGCCTATGATTAATCTCCAGTGACTAGTTCTAACTTCTGTTTTTCAAAACAATTGAATCTTAATGCATTGCAAATCCTCGACACAAGGGAATCAACATCAAAAAGTAATTGGCAGTGCATTACAAAATACTATTCACCAAGGGGATCATTAGCACGCCAATTGAACTGCATGTATGCGTAAAGCAACGATTCAACGTGTGGCCAAGGTGTTATCATGGCGATTCCCTTGATATGAAAAATGGTTAAGAGATCAAAAAGAATAACAAAAAATTCATATACGTTTTGAGAGAAAAAGGAAATTCTCTAATTGCGTTGTTTTTGTTCGATGAATATATTAACCAAGAACCTGCTTCACAAATCCCTCATGTTATACGTGTAAAAGGGGTTTTCATCTTTTTGGGCTGCAAATGCAGCTGAGCTGCAGGGAACAAATTTAATTGGCCTATTAGGGACACTCCTTTAATACAGGGACTGCTGGTATGATCAGCTGACAAAAATTATGTGTTGATGCCTGAGACGGCTATTTTTCGCAATTGCACAATATATCAATTAATAAATATAATAGATATATTATACACAAACAAAGGTTGATTTTTTTTTTTTAATCTAAGAGTAAGCAACAAATGCAACAACTGACAGGACAATCTTGCTTTACTATATGTTGATGCGTCTAAATCTTAAATTTGAGGTGATTATTTTCTCATATTATATTATGGACATGAAAGCCTTCACATTCTATGTTACTGCATTAGGATATAACAATCTTACACAATTATTTACTTTCTTTGATATCTTTTAATTTCTTTGTCAAAATCGTGCGTGTGTGTGTATGTGTGTGTGTGTGCGTGTGCGTGTATGTGTGTGAGTGCGTGCGCTTGTATGTCTACGGGTAGAATTGTATGTGTTTAAGAATTGTTGAGTTAGAGTCTAGCAGTTTTTAACTTAATTTCAATTTCAATTTTTAGTATTGTTTAAGATGATAACCTAGATAAGTATTTATCCTTTTGTTATCCCTCCACTTCATGAGATTGTACATGTATCATTTTGTATACTTTCTTTTCATTGTTTGTGGAGAAAAAAAATAAACACAATTATAAAAATTCAATTCAATTCAATTCAAACACTTAAGTGAGTAGTGGCTGATGACAAAGCTGGTGATATCCCATTGATTTATTATCTAATCTTTTCTCAGTCCAAACAGATCCAGGTAATTACATCTTCTCCCATCATCCATAACCCCCCGGCGATACTTGAATTGCATTCTTTAGAAATCCTCTCTTCTTAAAGATGAAGTTGAGTTCTGGTCATTCGATTGCATTTTGAAAGAAACGGTGTGGAATCGACCAGAAAAGGTTGATCATCTAGCATATAAAAAATTGTGTGTTTGCAAGGTTCTGGAATCATCAAAATGATAAGAAATTTGGTCAAGTCTTGGTAAAGTTACAAACACTGTACAAAGAAAGATGCATGTGGGACTACATGAACACATGGCGTAAAAATCCTACCCGGATTTGTACGATGTTACATGACATATTTAGAATATGAAGGCATTTGAAGAGCCATGTTTTGCAGGGAACATGTCTTATCTGATGTTCTTCCACACTTGCATAATACGAATGATAACGCTCACAAATTATTTTTCACCTCTTCCCAGAACTCAACCTTCTCTTTAAAAAGAATCGTAAACAGGTTTTAAAATATCTAGATCTTGACCCTTTGTCTACTAGAACCAGATTCTCCTGGATTAAAGCCTATGTGATTGAGAGAATTCAGTTGTTAATGGGTTAGAACATCCTTGCTATCTCAAGCCATACTCCTCGGTATTAAAGTGACGCCACATGTCTGCAGCCTTAGGATATTAATCAACAAGAATTGTGATGTCACATGTCATATTTAAAGGCGAGGGATGACAAACCTAATCAGGGCCCTGTTGCATAACACTTACCATAGTAACAGGGCTCAACAGCCAATCAAAATCAAGGTTTCCATGGTAGTTAACCATTGATGGCAAAGTTACCATGGTAAGTGTTATGGAACGGGGCACTGGCATACCTAAAGTTCATGAAATGTTCCAGTGTAGCTTCCCTCTACAATTTTTAAAACTACATACACAAACAACTGGAAATGTGTCTTCTCCCTTTTTATTCTGTAAAAGTCCATTATATATTGTGCCCCTCCTCCCGATGCAAAATCTTTTATCCGCCTCTGAATTTCATTCCATATTCCGGGACCGCATCACCGGTTGTTACAACGACTGGTATACATATTACATTGAATAATTACTGTCGAGATCTTCTTCAGTAGGACTTAGACATTCTTAACTGGAAAAGAGGATATATGGATCAGCTGACTTCGAGGACTTCACGATTCTCTCTACGTCAGAATAATGAATGCATCACTGTCAACTGTCTGACACTACCGCACTTCTAGTTAATGTTTAACGGAAGCAGCATGCATCACCTACTTATTTCTTGTTATGTGACGTTTTATATAATGAGTTTGATATTATTTGGCAACGTGAATTTAGAAGCCGTGCTGTCAATTGCTAAACAATCAAGATTCGAGTCACTGGTTTACAAAGAAGGTTCAATTTTATGTTCGTTATCATTCCTGACGTGTTTTGTTATTTAAACCTTCTAGGTAATAAATTAGTCGTGAAATTAAAATTATCTTGAATAGTTATCTGAAACATTTCAAATATTAATGGCATGGAATCTGATATTTGTCAGTATGTTAACAAAAACCTGATTGCTGACTGTTTTTATTTCCTGGTCATGAAAATCGAAGGTTGTAGTTGTACGCACAGCCTTCTCGCACGTCTAAACCCACACCCACACCAAAACATATACACACATACACACACGCACCAATCACCCTAGCGCACACTACAGCATATCATGTTATGCAAATAATACGAGCACCATTGATAAACATGAGAGCTTGATTACAAACACAATACCATTTTTGTTCTGTATACAGTGTTTGACAATTCCAATGGCATACACAAAGGGATTGTAATTAATCATAACCCAATATGTCCTTCATGAACGTTTGGCGCCGTTTGGGTTGAAAGGATTAGATGATGGGTAGTTGGATCGACTAGCTACATACCATTGATATAAACTCTAAGCGTTACAATAGCGCAACCATAAACCTAGGCTTAACGCTGTATCTTAGAATAGGATAAAGATACAACAGATAATTTAATATATTTCAGTAAAAGGCTTTGAGTACATTTGTGAAATAATAATGATACTGATAATTATAAAGTGAACTTATATAGCGCCAAATCCAATCTGTGGAGTGCTCAAGGCGCATGAAGAAATAATTAAGAATTAAACAGAAGCGTTTTAACATGATTTTTAAAGGAATCAGAGGTTATACACTTGTTGATGTATTCAGGAAGACTAATACATAAAGACACGCGTGAGCAAATGATTCCCCCCCCCCCCAAAAAAAAAGAGTTTTTTGCAACTTTAGGAATCACAAGGGAACCGGAAGTGGATGAGCAAAGATCTCGCGGGGTGTGATTTTGAAATTTGGATTAATAAAATATTTGATTGGGGAGCAAAACCGAGGATGCAGCGAAATAACCACACCCTATACCTTCCATGACTACACATCCCTCATATATCAACACCGCTATCCCAAGGCAGAGCTTGGCAGTTTACCCTACCCTCTATCTCATATTGACTTTAGATACTCGCTCCAATCCGACCAACAGTATTCAATCAATAAACTTTGGGAATGCATTTTCGCCAGGCGACGACACCAACTGGCAGCCCAGTTGGATTAGCATCGCACATGATTCTTTACAATTATCGTCATAATTGTTCGATGGCGTGCAAGCGTTAGATATCGAGCCAAGGCCAAGGATGACAGTCGAATGACGTTGGAGGCGGTCTGTGTATTTTTGTTATTATGGGATGGTTCCCTGAACCGGATACAATGTAAACAATGTATTCATTGAGATCTTTTCATACACACAATGGGCACAGACGTTAATGGGTATGGCATTTTCTATCAATTTGAACGAACGTACTTCAGGTGTGAATCCAGTCAGATATATCCATGATAAATAAACAAAAAAGGACGGATAGGAAAATTTAAAAAATGGTGAATTCATAACCAAATATTTTTGACAATGTTTTTACCTTTAAGAACCAAAAAAAATCATGAAAAAGAAGGAAATATTTAAATGCCTACAAAGATGATGTATCAGTTAACATTCATTTCAATGTAGCCTCCTTGTTGATGGTTTCCCAGTAGAAGAAAGAAAGTAGATAAACGAGTGAATGGACAATTCTAATTCAAACATTGAGTTTTATTTTGTCGCACGCATCAAATGCTATTCACCACACACCAATCTGATTACAGTTCAAGTTCAAGTTCAAGTTCAAGTTCTACGATCCGACTATGGAATAATTTGCTATTATAGTTTTTAATATGAAGTTTCAATCTTTATGATCGAGGAACTCAACAGTCAAATGCTTCATAAAATCTAATTTCCAAGGTATTTCAAGTTTCTTTGAAGAAAGAAAAGCTAAATCATCTAGGAATCGTAGTGACATCAGGCCAGTAGTGGGATTGTCTATACGATTTGGCTTTAATTCTGATTACAAGGTTGAATTGCACTAAAATTCCGGTAGTTAGTAATCTTATCATTAGTCAGAATTCGTGGGGAAGACGTTTGCTTAGATTTCCATATCTAATATAATTTCCATTTCTTCGAAAATCGCAGAAAGATCGTGGCATGTTCGTTGGGCCTTTAGCGCAGGTGATAACCCTATCGCGATTACGTCTTGTGCCCAACGTCTATTACTCGTAGGACTTGCTCATTCTATAAACAGTTTTTGTCTACACCCATGACAAATAGGTCTCGTGACCCTGTGTATTAGGTCCATGCCCTACGTCAGGTAAAGGCATACGCATTGTTGCTAACATCCCTGAAGCGTTAGACCTCGTCTTATTGGATTAATTAGTAGATACTGTCCGGCTGGGAAGATCTCGTTAAGCTTCATTAAAGGCAATGGCAACGGTTAGAGCTCGTGTTTTAAATCAGATATCGAAAAGTATTTGTTCTTTTGTAGGATGGGGTTAATTGAATCAACCCTCTGTCTACTGGCATGGTGTTTCATGTATTAAGCCTATGGGAACCAGAAATTCAGTAAACAACGGGTTAATAAGTAGATACGAGGGTATTTATTTCCAATCATATATCAAATTCTTTTTTATAGATAATATACAAATTTGCACGTCTCAGACAAGTTTTATGCGTTCTTTTTTTAAAATTATTACTTCAACTACATTCGTATTCACTTTTTTTAGCGATGCTTGAGAGAGACAGAACGAAATACACACACGAGACAGACAGACAGAGAGGGAAGGGTGAGAGAAGGGGAGAGAGGAAGGGATGAGACAGATAGACAGACAGATAGACAGGAAGAAAAAGAGAGAAAGAGGGAGAGGGGAGGGAAGGGGAGACAGACATACAGACAGACGGAAATAAAGTGTGAGAGAGATAGAGAATGAGTTAGGACGAATTTTATTAGTGAAACCATGCACGGAGCTTTTCCTCCAAGTTAACGTGATGATGGAATGACATGCATAATGAACAAACACTGGATGTTCTCGGAATCTGCAACAAGACACTGGCAAGTCCTTTAATAACGTGCACTCCCTAATAGATCATGTGTACACAAATACAGAAGAAGCATATTTACCCAATCGGCGGGGAGGACATATTTACAATTTATACAAATGGCAATTTTGATAGATCGAAACTCGAACACTACTCTCCATTTCATATATATGATGTACGCTGTTGAGCATCAAAAATGTAAAATAAATTTTCAATGTTAAAGTTGTATGAATTGCAAGGTTATTTTTCACGTTTGCAGAATCCACGCTTCGAGAAGGAAAATGTGGCCCTTCCCTTTTGTTTTTGTATATATTGAATAGAGTATTCATGCTATTTGCCTAGCATGAAAACATACTTTTATGACATGATGACATTCAAACACATTTGCCACTCTACACCCAGGTGGTAATGGGTACATGGCAATAGCTTAGGCAATAATAATTGCAGGGCACTCAGGAAGAACATCATTGATGGGGCTTCTCTGGGTAGAAACATTGTTATTATTAATATTATTATTATTATTATTATTATTATTATTATTATTATTATTATTATTATCATTATTATTATTATTATTATCATTAGTAGTAGTAGTAGTAGTAGTGGTTGTAGTAGTAGTAGTAGTAATAGTAGTAGTAGTAGTAGTAGTAGTAGTAGTAGTAAAACCTGTATTATTATGTCATAAGTATTATTACTATCATTATTATTGTTATCATCATTATAACCATAATCATCATCATCTCATTATTATCATTATAAGCTAAGCAAGAGGCAATCGTCTATTTCAGAACAGTTATCTCTAAATCTACCATTCGATCATAGCAACAGTACTCCGATCTTAGTAATGAAAACTTATGAAAATCGTTATGCAACAAATTTAAAAACATTATTTAATCAACAGCATAATGATACTTTTTCTTACAGTTTTTTCTCAGATCGACTAAGCCATTAGTGAATCGAGTGTTTTCATAACTGAATTCTCTTTATAATCATTTAGTTTGAATGGGATAGAGAGGTAATTGGCAGGCTTCCTGATTTAGCCATATTGCTGCCAGTTTTCCAGGGACATTAGGTTATGACAATGTACTGCGCTTATCCACCTCAGAACCCTAGTAATTGAATAAAAGCGCACGAGCCCTCACTAAAAATTATAATAGTTAGGAAGGCCGCATATCCCCTGTATATAGAGATATAATCGAGTTTCCTGCTTGTTCATTAAAATGTAATACCTGACAATTGTTAAAGGACAGACTTTGTTGAGATGTCCTCAACCCCGATTGAAGGACCCTTACAGTTGTATTCTGACAATGAGGACAATAATTATTATATTTATAATATTTGCACTCTGGAAATCTACTCTGGTTATTCAAACAATAGAGATTCATAGATTTGATATTTGCCAAACTCATTAAACAATGTAGAAAAATAGGGGAAAAATATATTAGGGAAATTCTTATCGTTTTGATTGTCCTCTGCTGCACTGTAAAAAAGAATTTGTTCATTGGTAATTTTTACGTATTTTTTCCATGTAGAATTTACTTGAAAACATTAGTTTTGCCACTTACGCACTAAATTTAAGTCTTGCTAACTCAAACTTTCAATTTAGTAGAACATACGTGGAATATTTAAGTAAAATCAAATACATAAGAACTTTAAGTAATTTCAGCTTGTATTAATTTAGTAATTTTAACTCAAAATCAGAAATTATACGTATTACTCAAACAATTTATGTTGATTATTCTTATCTTTTTAAAGTAAGGACCGATGCAGTGCGTAATAGAAATATTTACATAATTTATGAATATTCATTAAGACCAAATTAAACTCTTTTTTAAATAAAACAATTCTTTTTTGTGGTTGAATGAAAATTTAAGGACTTTAAAACATTTACTAATTCATTTAACATGGCTAAGCAAAGACAAGACAATTTTTAATTGTTACCCAGTTCAAAACAAATAAAAACTTGATATTTCAGGAAATTGTCAACCAATTTTCCTTTTAAGATGCTACGATCAAGCATATATAAAATTTGGAGCCTTTCAATATGTGTCGAATTGAAGCGTATGTAATAGTTTGTGATGGTGGTAGATATATATATACGGTTAAATCTTAAATAGAAGTAGTGTTAGTGATTAGTGATTAATCTTAAATAGAAGTAGTGAATGATTAGTGGATGTTACTTGTTAGATTAGATGGGTACCAAATCGTGCAATATGTAATCCTATCATAGCTTTTTTTTAATTATCTAAAATGATTACAATACTTAAATTATTTACGTTAATGTAACTCGATTTAACTGAGTAAAAATTTATTCAGCAAAATAAGTAAATTCTACTTAAGATGCCGTAGGTAATATTTACTTAATAAAAATAAGGCAATTCTTTTCCTCAATTTTATTGAGTTATTTCGACTATTATTTTTTCACAGTGTGTTACCAATCACTTGAATATCAATAATTATTCGCATATGTGATAGAACTCTCCGAGAAAACCCAATAAGATGTATAATTGCTTTATTTGTATAAAAACAAATCTTATTTATAGGATTTGGAAACCCATCATGTATTTTTTAATTAACTTTATTTTAGGCTTTAGATAACGAGAGTCAGGCTCGACTAGCACATGTGCTATTTTTTACTCTATTTTCCCATCGATCACAAACTCATTGTAAATAGTCATTTATTGTTTTACTCTTGAAGCAAAGTTTACTTTATATTTGTCATAATGTACATGTATATCGCTGTAGAACATGTATTTTTATAATTCATGTCATGCATTTATGTTATATTGACATTATCATTGTACATTTATCTTTTTTTTCAATGTTTTCAATGGTGGTGAATAAAATAAAAAATAAGTAAATTCAAAAACGAAGAAGAAAGTAGTATCCATTTGTTTACTTCCTTGTTGCGCTACTGGTTATACATGTACTGCTCATACAAGATACAATACAAGATACAGGATATTTTATTTGGTCTTTGCAAACAAGTTACATAGAAAATTGGTTTCCACTGGCGTTACGATAATATTCAAGAAAATACAAGTAATAAATATATCTATAGAAATAGATGAAATAAGGAACAAATACATGATAATGAAGCGACAAAAGTGGTCATTGATACTTCAAATCATGAGTTTCAGAAATAAGCATTATTCATTGGTATTTGTATTATCATACATAGTTTCAGTATTAATTTCAGACGCATAAATTCAACATTGAACCTGTGAGTTGAATTAATGAACAGAGCCTGGAACGAATGAATATCTGAATCGTGAAAGGCGGGTTGGGGTGGGGCGCAGTCGGATACCAGAACGATTAAATGAATAATATGAATGAGGTGGATGGGTATTGTCTTTCATGATTACACAGACCTAATCAACATTTTGCTCAGTACAAATGAGACTCGACAGAAGCTACAGTAATTCTAACCCAATTATGCGCTGTGCTATTTTACGTGGCCTTCCTAATTTCTTCTTGTCATGTTTTGAGAGATTGCCAAATTAACATATGATATTGAAAAGCAGGAAACTCTTTATTACATGTGTGAGCCATACGGGCTACTGAGATTTATTGCAATAAACAATTTCTTGGTATAAATATGCAGTAACTTCCGCCATCCCGGGAATTGAGTGCCCTATTTCTGCATCATTCTACCATATTTCATGTGATTGATTGCAATAACAAACCTCTTTTCATTATTTCCTCATTCCAAATACATAAATAGATAAACCAACGAAATGGTATAAAGATCTTCACTACTGAACACTGAATACAAAACCAAGCCAATTCCAATAAACAAGACTAATTTATGTTGTAGCATTTACGTTGTACATGTATCTATCTTACAAGCATTTATTTGATATTGTGTGTATTGCATACACAAAATGCATTAAATTAAGTCTATGCGGTGTCTGTAAATTGCATGACATGGATAGATAAAGCACTTCCTCATAATCAATCATTTACCCACAGATTTTTTATTAAAGGCATCTTTAACAATGTTAAATTTGAGATGCATGACCCTACGTGTTATCAGTCTCTGTGATATGGTGGTATATTGAAGCCCTACAAAAAAATGCGCTTCAAAATGATAAAGAAGTGCCTCAAAAAAGTAAAAAACTTTGAGTGACCGGTTTTACCATACTCGTTTTGACCCCAGTAGACTGTAGTGTTATTGAAAACCGTTAGGAAAACGCAAAATTTGATTTCGATTTCCAATCACCAATTTCTTGATAATCAGACAGGCGATGGCTTCCTGACTGACCTAAAGGATTATAATTATCCTTGCAGCATGAGCCAAATCCAGGATTTTGTTTCAGAATCAGAGACAAAGTTACCAAATCCCTTTAATAAGCATGTTGTGTTATTTTCAACTCGAATGCTGACAGAGGGTAGTGGTTATATTTTTACCAAATTACTAATTTTTTATCTTAATTTGATCTATAGGATTGATGTCTTTCGCATTGGTATAATAATCGTTTAATTCAGGACATGTACGAGGTGGATGGTGACAGGTTTATGCCATTCGGGAACTTGTAAAAGGAAAATCTTACAAAAGCTAAATACAAATTGTAATAAAATTTACAGTTATATCATCTTCATTTCAAATGAAGAGATTTTAGAAACGTGTAACTATGGCATCGGAATAGAATTATAAGGGTCATGCTTTTATCAAAATTATCGACATATGGGTCGTCATGACCTAATTATATGATTGCCTGGTATTTTAGAAGGAACAGGATATTAGTACGTTGAGAAATTTGAGATGTATATAATTTAATTGTTATTTGAGGGAAAACCCCGAACTTGAAAGCTTTCTACTACTGGCTATGCTGACGGTGTTTTAATTGAATTAGTTATGTTTAATAGTCGAAACAGAAACACTGTCTGCTGTGGTTTAATTGCAGGAAGTTACAAGACTGTTTTGTACTACTACTAATAATAAAGAATGGTATCAATAATTTACAGACTTTTTGCATTATTTATCTTTTCAGATGTAATTTGATTACGCCCTCGCCTGACGGTGTTTTAAGTCACGTCCAGGGGCGGATTCAAGTTTTTAAAGTCACGTAAAAGAGCCCCGTGTCAAATCTTAAAAACGCCCGAGACAATGCAAGGGGGGGGGGGAGGGAGGTGGTCAATATTTTCAAGTAACATAGAGGGGTGCTACGTGTCCCAAGTCATTGCAGGGGCGGGTTATGAATTTAGCCATTCCATATATAGATGGTTGGGCGTGTAGAATTATTATAGGAGCGCTCCAAGTCAAAACAGACACTTTTTTTTTCAATAGTTTTTTTTTTGTATTGAATCCAAACAATACAGATTAATTTTTAGAAATAAAGTACAGTTGTTTTTCCTTGACATGAATTCAAAACATTTACATTACATAAATTGTACAATTAATGAAAACAAAAATGAAATCAGTTGTAACATAAAACAAATAACCCCATCCAACCAAACACACTACTACCCCCCCCCCCCCCCCCACCCCCTCCCCATCATGCGACACACACACCACCCGACCACCCTTCCACCACACACTGTTCCTAGCCCCCTCAGAATCCCCCAAATTGGAGCGACAGACAAACAGAACTATCAGAAACACGCGCGCGCTACCCCCCTCCTCACACACACACACACACACACGCACACACACACACACACACACACACACAGAAACAAACACTTCGACCTGTCGCTGTCGTGTACTGCTTCTATTTCCCCATGAAATGCTAGGTAAATATCACAAAATCACGAACTTCCAGCCAACTGCTTCAGGTGTGTCAGTAAAAGAGAGATGTTATAGATGTTTAAAGAGTAAAAATAACGTGTGCCAATTACGTCAAATTATCGAATCGAGAGAGGTAAAACATATCGTTGACATTTCCAAAGCACACGTAGAGCCCGCAGCATGGTATATTAAAGTCAATCATGGCAAAGTGGTGAAGGGTGGTGGCGTAGTTATAGGGGGGAAGAGGGGGATATGTGCCCCTTAATATAATTGTTCACAATAATTAAGAAGACGCGCAAGATTTAAAAAAAAATGGGGAAAGGTAACGCACTTGAAGAAAAATATGAAAGGTTCTCCTTTAACACCCTCCGACTAATCAACATATCAAAAGCCTGGTCGATTCAAATTTCTACCATCAAGATAAAAACAAATGCCCCCTCCCCCTCCCCAAAATGGCAGGGTGCCCTTAAGATATGGACCCATGTTCTGGTGGAAGGAGTTTGTTCTTTCGTTTTTTCAAAAATCATTGTAAATGTTCTCATTTTTGCATCATTTTTGGTGGCAGGACTTCGTTCTTCCCCATGAACGAGCAATGGCGATCTTATTATCGTAAACTTTCAGTTTGTCAAAACTTCGGGTATGGTTTTGTGGCGTGCGGGGTAATATCGGACAACATATTTTGTTAAAGCAAATTCAAACCTACTGAGCATGTTAATGAAATGAAATAGGCCCCAATGCGATAGTGCGAATCTTGTATAGTGTCTTCTCGAAAATTTGAGTCTTGCCCCAATTTTATCAATACAATTAAATTGGCTTTCCAACTTAACTTATTCTATTTCACATTATTCAATTTTCGTTCTTTTCATAAAGACTAGCAAGTATTGGATCATTTGGATGGTATCTAGATATTTGGATATTGTCAATTTATAACAGCTAATAACTGCACATGACGAGCGAGGAGTATAAAATGGAAGCAAACATAAAGGGGGAAACATTTTTTTTTAATTGCCTTTTGCTCTACTATTGCACAAAAAAACATAAGCATGATAAAATGTATCTTGTCATGTATCAACTAAAATTATAAAATCCTTGAAATCAGGCTAACCTTAAGATTGGCTCTAGGTGACATTTTTTATTATATCGTTTACGAAAACATCTGCATTTAGAAACATGTAGGCGACAAAAGTCTAACAAAAAGCATCGTAAAGACTGAGTCCTAATCGAAATATAATTTCCAAGAGGACGAATCGAAAACACGACTTGTGACATCTCTGAGACTATTCTTCAGACATCTGAGCAGACTTTTCACCGTTGCATTTCATACCTGAAGCAAAAAGGTTTTATCTGGTAGTCCAATACATGCCGTTGGGAAGAACTGATACTAAATCGTTGTATAGGGCGTTTTCTGTAAATGTATTGTTTTCTAAGAACATAATCTCTTCGGAATTAATTAGTCTGATAAAAGTAGATGAATACACGTTTTAAGAAACCTTTCACGAAAGGTCGGCAGACATTTACACGTCCAGTAATCTTCTTTTTTTCTTTATCTCTCTATTTGAAGTATTCGTAATAAAGGATGTCTTGAATAGAAGCAGAAAAAGAAGACAATTTCGTTTACCACATGTCGAGAAAGTCGGATGATGAATAAAGAACAATCATTTTCTGAAATTTGAGACGCGCCGTTGGTGCATTTTCCATTAGGCAATGCAGTTATGGCGTGTGCTGATACACTTGTTTGTGGAATAAAATATTAAAAATAGCTCGCCCAATTTACATTTGAAGGATACATGTAAATGGGGTAAATGCAACTCAGAACAATTGACTCCATGTTATGTCCTTAATTCAAATGCAGTGTCAATAATTTATAATAACAAGTTGTGAAAATGTTCGTGCGTTAGTTTGTTTGATTGTTTGTTTGTAGGTTTGATTGTTATTTGTTTGTTTGTTTTCTTGTCTTATTTGTAGGGTTGTCTTGCAGAGATAATCACATGAGATATGGAATAAGCTTAATTTCGTTTGGCGGACATTTCTGGAACCCCCTCCTAGTTTTCATAAATCCCTATAGTACCCCCTGGGTAAACAAAAGGACTTCGATATGGTTGTCTTTCTTCAAACTTGAAGAGTCAAACTCCTTGAATCTGTCATAGGTATTGACATGGCCTTCGTAGCTATTCTATAAAAATAAAAGGGTGTGCTTTTGAAAGCTTTTGAAACCGAATTCGAGCTATATATGCTTATGAGCCACACACGCGTTAAATCATAATTATCTAAGATGAACTTAAAGGGATAGTTGAGTTCTGTTTTCAGACCGCAAATGCCTTCAAAGTGCATGGTCAATGCTCTTATTCTTATCTATGACATTTATAGTGCTCTTTTAGAACCTAAAGTTGCTATGAAGGTAATTTTAGACCCCAAAATGTGTGAAATCTAGCCAATACGATCATACCAATTCAGCTCCACTTTCAAAAATTCAAAATAACAATATATGAGCCGGCTAATTATGGGTAATATAAGCAACTCAAAAATGCCAACAAACAAGCCAACATCGGCATTGACTGAAATACGACGTAAAAGGCGTTATTTCGGTTTTTTCAACGGTTGTTTCAAATTTTTCAAAATATCTAATATTTGTGGTGGTACACAAGTATTAGAAATTGTTATATTTCAGCCGTCTCTGAACCGATTTTGATCAAACAAAGATGATTTTGTCATTTAGATATTATGTTCTTTCAAATTTGACACTCAGTTTTTCATTATCTCACACAAAAAATATTTTGTGTAGCGCCCTCTGCAACAGAACTCAATTATCCCTTTAACGCCTGGTTGGCTATAACAAATCATGATTTCAGTTGATGAAATCTTTGAGTACCTCAAATGCAATGGAAAGTACTCTTGACAGCTCGTCCTTCCGATAAGAGCTCTTTAGCAGTATCATTACATCTAAACTATACGTAATTTCTGTAAAGCCACATGCTAGCTCCCACTCCTCGAGAGTTTTGTTATTGAAATAAAGAAAGGACAAAAAAGAGTGCTGAGGTTGCATAATAGACAAGGGTAAAGGCAACGTGTTTTAGAATATGATTATGAAATGAGATATGAGACAGCCTGACGAGGAAGCGATTAATTATAACGTGGAGGAGGGAACGTTCTAAGGAGGAACTTGGGTAACAGCTTTGGAGCTTTGCCAAGAAAATTACAATTATATAAACATTATGCATAGAAACAAAAAGAAAACATATAATGAAGCAAGTCTTAAACTTATTGAGCAGTAGAGGATCATATTCATATTTCATTGATCTACATATTTCCCCATGGGAATACGAGGGAAGAATAAAAATATAAGATAAAACTAACATTCTCGATTTATATTAGCTCTTGCAGTTCATGTGTAGACAGTTCATATCCTACTTACAAAATGCATAATATGATAAATAGTTATGTCGATGTGCTTGCGGCTTTTAACCGGGGTCTCTCCACATTGCCTATTATGATCCACGAGATATGATATAAGTAATATTATATCGCCATCCACTTTCATTTTTATTGGCGGAGTGAACAGACCCTTTGAGTAGTCGGCATTTCCGCATCATTCTTTCATTGCCTGGTAGCAAGGTCTTATGTAGGTTATGGCAACATGTTCAAGTAGTTTATCTAGGTCTTATTGCGACGTTTCCTCAGTATCCAGAGGCAGCAAGTCCTTTGGTAGAGACGTAATGAAATAAATCTTAATGAACCGGTGAAAGGTTGCTCATTTCGCAGTAAAACGCAGAATATCGCTAGGATCTAGGGCAGAGTTTAGACAGAGATTTAGTCAGTTGCTGTTAAACTGTCTCGTGCCGCATGAACAGTAAAAAGCATGTGTCATCGTCCAACTTTACAACGGGGAGTCTTTTCTGAAAGACCTAAGTGGAATAAAGAAAGAAAATATTTAAAATATCAGGTGAAATGTTGAAATCGCAGTAAAAACGAGACATATCGCAAGGATCTAGGAGTCTGTAAGGGCGTGTTTATACAGAGACTTAGTCTGGTTCTCTTAAACGTTGTCGTGCAGTATGGACAGTGAAACGCGTGAATTCTCACCCCCGTACTTTTTAAAGGGAAAGACCTTGCTGAGATGAAACTTTAGTGGAATAAGAGTAAAATAAACAAAATATCAGTGAATGATTGATAAAATGAGGTGAGTTTGAAGTTTCATATCTACATTAAGTAAAAGCCAATATTTCGTAATGCTCTATGGCTCTGTCGTGCCCTTTGGACATTGAAAATATTTGTAAAATCGTAGTGCTTTTTCAACAAGGAAGTCCTGTCTGATGAACTTAAGTGGAATAGAAGAAATTAAATAAAATAATTAACTGGGTAAAATGTTAATAAAAGTAGGTTAGTTTCATATCGCAATCAAAAGAAACATGTCGTAAGGCTATTATCAGGGGCGTGTTTTTACATATATTTTAACGCTGTCGTATCGTATGTATACAGTGAAAGTCACTATCCTCGGCGTGGGTTTTAAAGGGAAATTCCCTTCTGACATCAACTAAAGTGGAATACAAGTAAGAAAGATATTAAAAAGCTTGGAAGAAAGGTTGAGTATGATTGGAGAGAGAATGTTCAAGATTTTATATATTTTTTAATAATTCGATATCACTACAAACAACTTTCAAGTTTAATTTTATTGCCATTTGCTCTCGGTTTTACGACAATTCTCTACACGACATTATTGATAATATCCTTCTTGTTGAATGCTGTTTGATGTGTCTCACATTGTGGACAAATAATTTTGGCAGCAATTCCAGCATTTTCGTGACAGAAAGGAAGAACCGTAGTAGTCATACACAAGTTGGTTTATTTTTAAATTTCTTACAGGCGCGTCTATAACAGTTTTAAATTGTAATATAGGCAGCCTACTATAAGTACTAAACGTGATAATGGAAAGACGTAATATAGATCCATAAATTTCAATTCAATATGAATCATCCATTTGCACATACTTACATCATTTATACAATTGGTTTTGGTAAAAGGTAATATCGATTTATAAATTTAGATCACCGCCTCGCCCCCACATTAATGGATTTCGTCAAAACTAAACCCTATTCATTTTCCACTCAAAGACGATCAGAATAACACAAATAAGGAGTTGTGACAACTCCTTGGTAAGAAAAACTACTACTAATATGATTTGGGGTGTCCATGAGTGGTATACCTTGGACGGTTGAAATCGACCAATGCAATTTTACCCAGTGAATTTACATTATAATGCATGTCTGGCTGCGATTTCTATTTCTGGCAATAGGGCCAATTGACTGGATCCATGCAATTGTATATGGCAATAACCTTGGGCTTCGTATGACTTCTTTTTAGAATCGACCGTATGTTTCGATGCCCAAAATTACTGCATTTCGCAGTGCCTTTATTGGATGCACTGTCTAGAGCCGATAGACCTGGATTTGTATGTAACGCACGTGAAAGTGCATTACAATGGTATCCGTTTTTTGTTTCTCTTCAATTCTACAGGAGTTTTTTTCTCGAGATTATGAAAAAACCTTCCTAATATTATTTCGCCTACAATCTGTTTGAAAATTATTTTACATATACCTTTAAATATTTTTTAGGTGCCGTCTATTGTACAAGCATTATGGTTATTTTGTGTCTTTTTTTTCGTCTGTTGCTTAAACAATTTCTTGTAAATCCTGTGTTGCTGTGTTTTTATGTGTGACTGATAAAATTGATAAATGAAAACAAAATTAACTTAATGCAAAATGGCGGAGAGTGGGAGTGTCCAGTCGTGAGGAACTGAGCCCCATTTCACAAAACTTGTTATCAGTGACAAATGACAGTTGTTGTTATAACCTAGTGAAAATCCTAGCTTCTGATTGGTTATCATCAGATTTGTCACTGGTTTTGTCATTTGTCATTGAAAAAAAGCTTTGTGAAACGGGTCCCTGGTGTCACGAGGGACCAATTATCTAGGTCACAATACAAGGTGGATAAAATGCGATAGAGAATTATGTGTTATCACTCTCGTCACACATTCAGTGTTTCTATAATATTTTTCTCCTTCGTTAACTTTCTTTTCTCTCTTTATAGTTATCCATATTTTCACGCTTTTATTATAGATACCCCCCCCCCGCCCCTCCCCACACGTTACCGTTGTTACCTAACTATTACAAAAACGCGTTTTATATTACACAAATTAGAAGCTGTGATCTTGATCTGTTAATTTCGTCGCTCGAAGCGTTTCAGCATGGTACGACCTTTCAAGCGTGCCCTTGATTAGCGTGCATTGTGTGTTACGTGTCTTGTGCAAGATTTAACAAGCGATTGCCATTTACAGAAATGACTCGCAAAATAGTGACATATTCACTGTTGCCCATAACATTGAATAAACATCTCTTACATCATTTCATGAAGCGGTTGTTAGAATATGATTTATTCTTGTTAGATAAAGTTTGTATCTCTTCAGAACTTTATTTATCAATCCAACGAGTCGAAAAGATTGATCAATACTTTTCTTAGAATATATAACTTCCTTTATCAAGAATAAATCGTAAATTATTGTTATAATCATTTTATAAAAAGAGGTAAGAAAAAAGTTATTTCAGCTTGATGGTCAACAGTGTAACACATTGTAGGCTATATCATCATCAACTATCTTTTTCTTTTTTTAAGTTAAAAAAGAAAAGCAAAGTTGTTTGTTTCTATAAATCCACTATGATGGCATCTAGCTGAATAAGATACAGACGGTCATGATTGCAGAAAGATAGAACAGTTTGGCATACGAAACGCTTTTTATTCTATGGTTTGCAAGCATTGGGGACTTGTTGTCCCTTTGCTTTTATTCATTTAACCATTAGTGCAATAAAACCTATTCTATGGACCTGCGAAAATGTTGCACAAACAATAAATTTAAATACAATTCCATCTCAGTATTTGTGTATTACAACCATTCAAAAATACTAAAATCTAATTGGGAACATTATATTCAATAAAATGATTTTCTGTTTCTATTTAGTTTTGTTTTCATTTGGCGGTTTTGTCATTATAAAGGAATCATTTTAATTTGATAATGGCGTTGTTGTGGTCATAATCTCGTAAATACAGCTACAGGGGTCGTGTTGAATGAAAAGCCAGATTTTGTAGTAGATATCTCCCAAGGCAACATTATACAGAACCCATTTAGAAGCCGAAAATATGAATATGAATCGTTAGCTTTGGGAAAACCTACATAATTAGGAATTCTATTTGTAACTCGGTAGAATGTGAAGTCATTTATCACAATGTGGATGACGTAGATATTGTTAGTAACGCACATATTTAATTACACAACTTGAGGTACGGTTAAAGGTGTTTCCTGATGGGGCCTTGACATCCTTTAAAGGCAATATGTGTTTACTTTTTGTTATTGTGTTTCTTTTCTGTATTGTACTGTCACTTTTCCTTTCATTTGATTGTTTTCTTTATTTCCTTTCCTTTCCTTTCGTGCCTTTTATATTCTTTCCTTTCTTGTATTTTCTTTTGATTTTGTTTTGTTTTCTATTCTATTCATTTCTTTTCTTTTCTTACTTTTCATTCTGAAGTCTTTTCTTTTCTTTTAATTTATTTTCTTTTCTTTTCTTTTATCTTATTTTGTGTTATTCCCCCTTTTGTTCTTCTTCTCTTGTGTTGCCAAATGAAATTACACACTAAAAATACTAGTGTACGGCTAAGCAAGTCACGTGTAGCCCCCCTCCCTCAACCTTCCTTCAAAACATATCTTTGTTCACCTAACAATGTTCATAGTATTTTAAAATCAGGGCCCCGTTGCACAAAACTTACCATTTGTGGTAAATTTGCCATCAATGGTATACTACCATGGAAACCTTGATTTTGATCGGCTGTAAAGCCCTGTTACCATGGTACTTGCCATTGGTGGCAAAGTTACCATCAATGGTAATTTTTTTTGCAACGGGGCCCTGGTGTGTGTGTGTGTATTCCCCAATGGACAGAGATCAATAATGCAATGACATTCAAATTACTTAAGGAATTTCGACTGTAATTCTTCAGACATGCGTTAAAACATTGGTTCTCGGTTACTCAATGTAGCAGAATAGGAGTAATAATAATAATAATAATAGTGGGTTCTTGTATAGCGCTCATGTCTGTCAGACTTGACACTCCTAGCGCTTTGCAATTATTACCCCGGCTGCCATTATAGCGCTCTAGCATGTTAAGGATTTCGTTCCTGCTAGTAATTAATTAATTGAATGAAAATAGCGTATTCCTTTCACATGTAAATCATGTAATCATGTAAAGAGCGTATATGACAAGAACCTTTTCATTTAATTTAATACAATTGAATAATGGTGTTGATTGAACACACTATGCATCACTGCCTCGGGCTGAATTTCGCATTGTTACATAAAAGCATCGTATAGAAATGCATAGCCCATTGCATCAAGTAAAATCATACATTAAAATATGCATTTCAGGTATATAACTTGTCATTGTTTATAGGGGCATAATTTCGGGTGGATATATTAGCTGTACTATTTCATCTGGCAAGAAGATACTGCAATTTGATATCCAAAAACCAAGGAAAGTAAAAAAAAAAATGCATTGGATAGATTTTGAAAGTTTATACCAAAGCGCTGTGTAACCTTTATGCGTCCTCCGTTAATGAAATTGAAAAGTGGCTAGACGGACTTAAAATGATTATTCCGAAGCCTCAGGATTCTTTCAACTCTTATCATGCCACAGTGCTAATCCCCATTGTGCCAAGCCACAATCCCCCCCCCCCCCCCCCCGTGCCAAATTTATTTTGAAATAATCTGATTAACGCGATGGTACTATGAATAGCACGTGCAAAACACACAGCACAGTGCAATGATCATGAACAATAACTGATATTACGAATGCGTGCAAGCATGCACAAGGCAGCGAAGCAATGGCTTGCTCGCACGTACAAAGAACTTTAACGGTATCGTGCATGCAGCCTTATGGCAGGATATGAGTTAATCAACAATGATGCATTTCAGGAAGGAGGTAACACGAAGGGAAGATGAGCGGTTTTCACCTTCCTAGACGGAAAGAGTCTTCTAGGTGATGGGAGCAGCTGGCAGTTTAAAGACATATTTGTTTTAGATATGTTCATGCAATTACATGTACATTGTGAGAGAAACGGCCTGGAAAACTTGGGAAAAGGTTGATTTTTCTTCAATATGAATCGGTGTATACTGTGAGGTTTGAAATCAACACTATTTATACCAGTCGTGCTTAACTACCCTAAGTCTTACTGTGCCACTAAGGTTTGTGCCAGAGTTAATATTAATGGGACGTATACCCGAAGTCAAATATAAGAGGGAGATTGATACTTTTAAAGTCAAGAAATTATTGATATGAGCTAAGAGGTATTTCTGTTTCTTCTGTGAATTTGCTATTTCCAGCGATTCCAACAATATCGTGAACGTTATTAAGTATGATAGTAAATTTACTTTGCCCTATTTCATGTTTTATCTATTCATTTTACATTTATACCCAGTGGGCAGATGGCCGTTTTCTAATTGATAACTCAGATAACTCTCACCCCTTTTTATCTCATTCATTTTTTACACATTGGACGTTTGATTTTCCATCGCCACTGATGTGAATCTAAACGTGCTATTACCTGGGGACTTTGGCGCCTTTTTTTCCCGCGTAAACGTGTAGTCATCTTTTATTCAAACTCCATGGCGACGATGCGGCGGCATCTCCTGCAGATTAGAGCCCCAGATCAGCTTTTCAGAAACGGTTTTATCTCCATTTAAAAGCACTACTTTCACTTGCAATCTTCAATTGATCATAAAAGTGGTTGTAGCGTGTGAATATATCTATAAAATGCTCAGGTCTCTCGACTGTTGATGAGAGGCTTCAGTACAATAGACAAGTGGGTAGGATACCACAAAGTTAACGTCTCTCCCTCACTCTCTTTTGTACGCTCTCTTTCCGTAGGCTGTTTTCACGAAGTGACGGTAGTGAGGAAAATCGTCACGCAAAGTGAATGCAATTTTTTTTCACTACCGTCACTTCGTGAAAACAGCGACGATTATGTCTGTCTATCTTCTCTCATCGCTATCTATCTCTGTTGCTCTCTCTTTCTCACTCTTTCCCTCTCTCTTGTTATCTCTCTCTTGCTATCTCTCTCTTGCTCTCTCTCTCTCTCTATCCCTCTCTCTCTATATGTATATATAATATATATTCCCACTTTAATTATGATTTCCAAATGTAATCATTATTTATAATCTCTCTCTCTCTCTCCATCTAACACTCTCTCCATCTATCACTCTCTCCATCTATCACTCTCTCCCTCACGCACCCTCTTCCTCCTCCAACTCCCCTATATCTCTGTAATCTTCACTAACTCTCTCTCTTTCTCACTGTCTCTCTCAATCTTTTCTCTCTGTCTCTCTCTCTCTCTCTCTCTCTCTCTCTCTCTGTAATCCGCAATAAATGTCTTTAAATCTCTCTCTCTCTCTCCCTCTCTCTTCCCAATCTGCAGACAATCGACCTGATTCAGAAGGACCATACTACAATTACGTATTCACCACACGTCTCTCTCACCTACTGATACTCTCGAGTGCCGGACTTGAGGAAATTGGATAGACTTCTCCAAGTGGCATCCCAACAAAAGGGCAACTTTCAGAGAGTCAAGCTAAGAGAGCAGTGGCAACACCCAGGACATCTATCTCTACGTGCTTCAGCTGAGGTAACGAATTTCACATTTACCAGTCGTTGTTTCATGTCAAGAATTATATTTTATCATTATATGTATTTATTTATTATTTTATTTTATTAGTTATTGAAATATTTAATTGTTTATTTATTCATGTATCCATTCCAATAGTTAGTTAGTTGGGTAGTTAGTTGATCCTTAATTTATTTAGTTAGTTAGTTATTTCTTTTTAGTTAGTTAGTTTCTGACTTAGGTAGGTACTTAGTTATTTGTTTGTTTATTAATTTAATTTGTTTATTTATTTATTCTTTCATTTATTATCTATTCACCTCTTGTTGGATTGAGCGCCATTTTCATCACTTAATGTCAACATTGAGGGAAAAGGGGTAAATATAGTATTGTGCTCAAAATCAAAAGAATAATTTATTGTACTGATTACGGGCTTGATACATAAATTTAACGTATGGCTTTATATGGCGCGGTGGCTCAATGGTAGAGCAGTGGTCTCGCCACCTGGAGGTCCCGGTTCGAAACAAAGTCGATGCGCTAGTACCCTTAAGTAAAGCAGTAATCCCTCGGAGAGGTCTTAAAGCCGTCGGTCCCATGGTTGACTTAGCAGTGAGCAGTCAGGTAAAACAAACACACAAAGAATGTTCCATTGCATAGATCATAATGGAAGATACTAATACTCAGTCTCAAACTGCTAGATGTTAACCAAGTTAATGGTAAACAGTATAAACTCGCTACCCTTAGCGATAAATTGACATCCACCCTTTCCCCATCCTCCTTCTATCTTCACCATCTTCACCACCTCAAGATTTTCCGCCACACTTCCACCTCCTCCTCCTCGGTTCACAGGAGCCGCTCCACCATAAGAGCCTCCTCCAAGCGCGCCGTATCGATCGCGCCTGCTGCATATCATGAGAAACTCAAGTGAGAAAAGGGTAAAAAATCGATCTCTATTATGGTCATATCAACACATCTGGATGTGTTGAAATTATAATGGTGGCGCCAATGTTATTCCAAAGAGTCCGCTTTCGTTTTTGTCAATACAGTATATTTTTATAAAATGAGGATCAAACAAAAAGAGCTTTTACATGTGTGAAGTTAGCGATTTTCGTATCAAAACGCAAACTGCTTTTGCGCTCGAGAGTAGCAACGATTCCCATAGTGATCAAACAAAAAGCGCTTTTGCATGTGTGAAGTTAACGATTTTCGTATCAAAACGCAAACTGCTTCTGCGCTCGAGAGTAGCAACGATTCCCATGGAGAAAAACAAATACAAGATCGTTGTGACATCGCGTCGGGTCCTGCGAAATGTGTTTACTAATTGTTGGGTGTTTTTTAAATAAAGGAATCTAAAATTTCTGCCGCACCCCAGTTCACGCTAATATGACGCTGTTGTTCCATTAGAGCTTTTTGCGGGTCGGGTGAGTGTTTTTTTAAAAAAATCTCCATGCGCTGTTTTTTGTGATACAATTAAGTTCAAGGACGAAATGGATAATGTTGCCAAAGACGATTATAATTATGACAGTAGCAGAGATAATGTAAAATGTATCTGAGTAAGCAGAGATCGAGCTGCAGAGAGGACGAAAGGGGGGAGGGTGAAGAGGTAGGGGAGGTAGAGGAGGGAGGGAGGGGAGAAGGAAAAAAAGGATGGAGAGAGAGAGAGAGAGAGAGAGAGAGCCAAGATTGAAGAAGAAAAATGTCAAGAACGTGAGAACGGGGAAAATGAGTTGAAAGTGACATTGAGACCATCCGGTCGTAAGCAGCCGGTAGACAAGGCTGAATATGTAAAGCATTTATAGAAAGACCAAGATAACAAAAAAAAAGATAGAAAATAGATATTAGTCAATTAATTATCAGCGTTTTAAGATACACAAAGGAAATACCAAACTGACTGTGGATCGAGGCTTCAAGAATTGGCTTGAGTGACATAAGGAGTCCAAATTAATGATAAAAGAAAATTCATGTACGTCAAGATTGATTACGAATAAGATTAATCGGGATTATGAGCGACAGTCTTTCCAATATTCAGGTTAGGGGATCATAAAATAAACATTAACCATCTGCTCCTTGGATAAGAATTCCCAGACATTTCTGTTTACATTTTTCCCGCCCTTTATCTTCGTTATTCGCACATGCGATCGATCACATCGATTCCATGCTTCCATCCCAAATGCATTAAACTTAACATAAGAATTCATCGTGAAGAATATTACACCTACTTTTCTCTCCGTATTAAATACCGTTCAGCGTTCATGGCCAATACCAATTTTGTTCCCTCTATTCTATATTCAATGTTTTCACCCAACACAACACATTGGTAACTTTCTGATCATTTCTATGATTCGAAATTCTCACAATGCAAAAGTCCTCTCGTCGGCTTCATATATAACATTCATTTTGTTTTTAAATGCAATCGCATCGCCATGAGGGTATTCACCATTGGTATCCATGCAGCCAGTTCGGCATATGAGCGCTCAAATATTGGTCCAATAAAATAAGCATTACTCTAGTATTTTTCATTTTGTCTACGTAGTGTTTAAGATAAGCCTCAATACTGAGCTTCTGGAACAGATGCATAATTGTACCCCCTCCCCCCCCCCCCCCCCCCCCACCTTCACCCTCAAAAACAAATGCAAAAGATCTCCTCTAAATCTGTCTCTGGAAGAAAATTAAAGAGGAATTATTTCCAAACTAGAACTTTGATTAAAAACAGTCGCACCGCATGATTACCGAATTATTTTTTGAAATGTCAAGGAAATTCTGTAATCAGCATGATCAGAAAAGTGTCACTCAGACGTACAGTGAAGGATGGAGAGAGAGAGAGAGAGAGAGAGAGAGAGAGAGAGAGAGAGAGGGAGAGAGGGGAGAGAAGAGGAGGGTGATGTATCTGGAGAGAAGAAGGGAGAACGAGGGAGGAAAGGAGAGAGCAAGAGAGAGGGGTAAAAAGGGAGGGGGATTATTATGCCCCAACTTTCATCACTTTTACACAAGTATAAACTTTTCAATGAATTGCCTTGTGATATTCGACGAATGGACAATTACATTACTCAATGTGTCAAATCAATCGGCTCTATCGATTTTGTTTCATTTATGCTGGAAGGAATGGGGGCTTGGGTACAAATTATAAGTTTCATAATATTCTCGACAATTTGATGACTATAATATAATTTGTTTTTAAACTTGTTTTTTGCATCAAACATTTGATAGTAGACATTTAAATTTATAAATATTAGTTTTTCAATGATATTGTATTGATTTTACTTGTTTTTATTTGTTTACAAAATGATGGGACTCGTTGTAAAGCAGTCTGCTGTGACAGATTGTGAGTTTTACCTTGAATAAACAACAACAACAATACAATAATGAGCCCCTCCCCCCTCAAGCGTTCTACAAACGCTACGCCACCTTGTGAACCGACTTACATCAGACTCTGCAGGAGAGAAAAGTGCTGAGAGAGTTCATTTAATAATAGATCATCGGATAGTAATTATTAATATCACTGTTCATGGTTGTCTTAATACAGCACGGCTCCGTCAGCCTTCAAACGTATTTTTGCTTCATAATAACGGAACTTCGTTTGCTCGCGTTGCTATGGAAAGTCTGCAAGTGTGAAAGCGTGCTGCGATTAAGTCATTTTTTTATTTTTATTTTCCCGCTATTAACGGATAGGAGGAAGTGACGATCAAGAGATTGCGACAAAGAATTATAGCAATATAAAAATATGTTATAACGATAATAATAAATCGTACTTATATGGCGCATATCACAATATGTCTCTATAATTAACATACGAAGAGTGAGGTATGCTCAACACACTTCCTCTCTCTTAATATTGGAAAGTATTTTTGAAACTAAATGCTTTCAGACGTGTCTTAAAGTTGTCAAAAGTACCCTATTTTTTTAGAATTTCCGGTAGTTTATTCCAAAGTTCGGCCGATGCAACTTGAAAAGAGCGAGACCCGTATAATTTAGTACTTAGGCCTATTTGTGGAATGGTGAGGAGAGACTTTTCTCGCTTTATTCGCAAATTCTACTGCCTTATCTTTCTTTTTAGCGAGAAAAGACAGGAACACAGAGCTTTGCTCGTTTGATTGTACGCAGCGCTCACAATAAATTCACACTCACCCACACCCACACCAACACCCACACCCACACATCGAAATGCATGCAAATTCTACTGTTTTTTCTTCTTTTTGGCGAGAGAAGACAAGAATGCAGAGCTTTGCTTGGTTGATTGTGCACAGCGCTCACAATAAATTCACCCACACCCACACATCGAAATGCATGCAGCGTGTAACCGAACACCCTGTACACCCATTGTCACAGTTGTAACTCTTCACGACCGAGTTAAAAGCCACTTAAACTCGACACATCCACTCTTCCATATATACATTAAGTCAATTCAAGATTGCCGGTATGAGATGCATAGAAAAGATGTTTGCCGAACTAACGTCGCCATGGCAATGCCCAGGAAGATAATGGTCTCGAATTGCCAACTCAATAAAAAAGAGGAAAAGCGTCATTACTTTATTTTTCACGCTATTATTACATTTTATTTCTTTTTCTGTTTTTACTTTGATCATGCCGTAAACGATATGAATTTGGTGCGGAATGATAATATGAATATCTACAGGAGATATGAATATGCTGTTTCTTAAAGAGGAAGATGAAAAACAAAAAACGGCAGTTATAACTCTCCTCGAAATACGTTTCTTTTGGATGTATATGAATGAAGTACTTCCTTTCTGTCTTTAATGGGTTGGGTATCTTTGCCTCAGATTGTAATATAAAATCCTGGATTTAGCTCACGATGCCATCATAATTTTAAACCTTTGGGTCAGTCAGGAATCCCATGACTTTTACAAGCCGATCGCCTGTCTGATTAGCAAGATAGTTATGATTGGAAATCGAAATTTCAAAAAACCGTTTACCCAACGGTTTTTATTACACTAAAGTGTACAGGGGAAAATAATTATGGTAAAACCGGTCACTCAATTTTTTTTTTTTTTTAGGCATTTCATGATCATTTTGAGGCGCATTTTGTTTGGGCTTCAATATTACACCTTATGACAGACACTGATAGCACGTAGTGCCGTGCATCTCAGATTTAACATTGTTAAACGATGCCTTTAATAAGGGTTTAGCTCTCTATTATCAAGTCAATACTTGTTTTAAAGTAATATGTTTTCCAAATAAAAGGTCTGGATTTGTAGGGTAGAGGTGTGTCGTCTCAAACCACAATTGGCAAAGAAAGGAAGATTTTCAAGAACGAAGAGCATAAAGGCAACTATAAGAAACGTTGGCAATCCTAAAAACGTACTATAAAAATGAAACAGACACAAACACAGCGCTGGACTTGCTCGTTATATTGTTCACAAAATGGGTCGTCTATTATATGATGCCTGAACCAATGCATTCAAAAGGCTTGCGTGGCTTTTGTATGAACAAAAACCAGCGTTTTATGTCTGATATCACAACAATAGTGCTCTCATTTCATCTTCAGCCTAACAATATTCAAGTGGCATGCTACCTCGAAATTGAACGACTAGAGATAATGGATGTTCGCTTTCGACTGATATGAAGGAGACCAATAGAAATCTCAGTGCATGCTATAGCCAACCCCGTAAACCACTCCAAAATGGAGTGATAAATCTGTGTACTGGCATGCATGGAATCGATCGGCAGGGATGAGCATGGCTGTGTGTGTTTTAACCTTGTCACGGTATTATGCTAGGTGGCTTATAATTGAATTAAACTATGTAGATTAAGCTCTCATTGCGATATATATGGGACTATATGAATAGGCAGGTGGGCTGGAGTGGCTGGGTGGCTATCGCAACTCCATCTCCCGATCATTTTTAAATGAGTAATAGGCTTATTTGTTTTACTCCAAATTCATAACCACATTAGTGGGATTGTCTATATTTCATTTCATTTCATATCATATCTTGATCATGACGATGACAAACACAGAATGTTATATTTTTTTGGCTCGCTCGCTTCGCTCCCTCGCATAAATAACAACATTGTTATATTACGGGAATGTAATGTGAGCCCCATGGCGAAGAAATTATGGCCTGTAATACGTCTATAATAATGCTCTGCGTTGTAGATTCGTGGCTATTTCACCAACATTTAAATCATGCATGCATGAAATCTTGATTGTGTGTTTTTTCATAATGACTGTATATGAAAGTAATATTGATCACTACATGAATGATCACTCGCGTTTGAATTTATTTATTTATTTATTTATTTATTTATTTATATATAATATTTTGTCAGGGTAGCCCATTCACCAATAAGTAGTGGTCTTCCATGGGGCCCTGAATAAACATTAACATATTTACATCAAAAAGTATTAAGGTCCATACAGAACAGTTACGATAAATTTCCATAGTACATTTAGAAAGATATAAAGACGTGGCACAAACAAAATTGGCTGAATTGGCTGAATGAAATGTCTTCGATGCTACTGAAACGCATTCTGCTGGGTCATTTCATCGCGACAAGGGCATGGAGAGAAGGAAGCTTTTACCACCGTAACTTGATCCAACCCTACAATGAGAAGAATTATAATTTTAGATTTGTGTAGCGCACGTATCACCCTATAATTGCACCCAAGGCTAACACAAAATCAAGAAATTACAAGACAATACAAAGGGTAGTAACACACGAACGAAATGACAACAGTAGTAGTACACTAATCAGATACAATAAAAGTAGAAACAACTATCAGATAGCCACAGCAATTAGTATTATTATCATCATTCCGCGATGCAAAATAAAAAGTGAAAAACCATGTATAAATCGAAACCCCGCCAGGTTAACAATGGAGGGACCTTTCTGGAATATCCCCTGCCCCATTGAAGGCATCGTTAAACAATGTTAAATCTGAGATGCACGGCCCTACGTGTTATCAGTGTCTATAAGATGGTGTAATATGGAAGCCCTAACAAAATTGCGCTTCAAAATGATCATTAAGTGCCTCAATAAAGTAAAAATCTGTGAGTGACCGGTTTTACCATACTCATTTCCCCCAATAGACTGTAGTGTTATAAAAACCGTAAGGAAAACGCAAAATTTGATTTCGATTTGTGATCAAAATTATCTTGATAATCAGAAAAGCGATCGTCTTGTATAAGTCATTATTTCTGCAGCATGAGCTAAATCCAGGATTTTGTTTCAGAATCTGAGGCAATGTTACCGAATCACTTTAATATTAGATTCCGATGGTTAATAAAGGCCCGGTCCCACTGCACTTACGGATGCAAAGAGGATGTAGAACGTAAAAAAATCTTGCCATCCGTTGGAAAACGCTATGCATCCGTTGTGTACTCATTGCATACGTTTTTCATACGCTCTATCCATCGAGCATCCGTCCACTGTGATTTCATCCGCGCAAAAAGTTTTGAGCTGCACAAAACTTTTAGAACGGATGAACTTCCGCCGTGTACGATGTAAATCCGCGACAAATACAAGCAACAAACGTTCTATGTCCGTTATCATCCGTTAAACGTCCGCTGTATTCTCTCTGCATCCTCTGGGCATCCTCGCAACTCACATCCGCTGCAGCTGAAAACGGAAAGAGGGAGGAAAGATAAGGTACATGGAACGTTTATACATCGTCAGTAGCACGGAAATAGAAAGGATGTAAGCGTATGCATCTCGTATATAAAGTATTCAAAGCTGTCATCCACTTCCATCCGCTTTCATCCGCTAGGCTTCCGATGAACATCCGTGTAACATCCCCGCTACATACTACCCACGTCCGTTATTTTCCGTTCTGTTTTCGCAAATTTTCGCAAATTTTGTCCATTTCTGGAGCGGATAAAAACGGATGGAGCCACCCTCGAAATTTTGCTCGTCCGCTGTGTCCTTAATGCATACGTTTTGTGTCCGTCGGCCAGTGGGACCGGGCCATTAGATATCCTCTTGTCCTTCTGAGTCTGTGTTTAAGCCTCCTTACTTTGTCTTTAGATGCACTTAATCCGGGCTTGACATAGTGACGATGCAAAAGAAAAACATATATTAATTCTAAATATAAATCAAATCCCCGTCTGGTTAACAATCGATGGACCTTCCTAAGGTATTTCCTGCCCCATTAATAAATAATTGGTTAATAAGATCCTCTTGTCCTTCTCAGCCCGTGTTTAAGCCTCCTTACTTTGTCTTTAGATGCACTTAAACCGGGCTTGACACATAAAATCATCTCGTTTGCCATCATTAAACATAATTACTCCTTTTGATTATTTGTTGTTACGTTCTCCTTTAGAATTACGAAACCAGGGCATAACATATAATCATCTCGTTGCCATCACGACACATAGTTACTCCTGTTGTTATATTATTATCAAGACCCCAATCCTTCATACATAATACATGATTATGTGTTCTTGATGATTCCTCCCCTCGCCCCCGCCCCCATGTCGACGAATCTAGCTCCTTCTCTCCCCGTAATCTAAATATATCTATGTATTGTGATATCGTAAAATGGCGTATCCACAAAATAGGGGATAACCTGAGTACTCCCCCTCCTCCCCCCAATTTTGTTGTCGGAAATCCTATTTTCTTCAAAGCAAATCACATAAAAAACCAAATCTAAGTGTACTATATGGTTTGTATACCATTTGTCTTTTTTTTCTCTCTCTCTCTCTCTTTCGTTCTCATCGAACTGATAGCTATATAATTATAGGCCTACATATTCTTTGAAGGTCGCTTGTCGAATTATATTTATTCAACATACACAAAAGCTCAACCTAAGGCGATTTCAATAGCCTACTATCACACATCAAATTGAACGAATATGACAATGATATATTTTAATCCGAACATGATTTGTATAGGCAATACTATAAGGTATTGCAATTGTCCTTAAGTTGATTTCTTGAAAGTCTTTCCGATCGTATTTTCCTAAAGTTTCATTCGATTTTATGAGGAGTATTTAAGGTCTCTCCCCCCCCCTCACCAACACTTAACTTGTAATTCAATTCAATTTAATTCGACATGTATTACCGATAGCAAATAACACAATTTGCATCATACATTAAATAACGTGAGATAATTAATACTCAAGAAATAACAATCATAAAACAAAAAAGATGGAAAGCATACATTTAATGACAAAACAGGAAGAAGTTATGCCGGGAGGCATTAGGAAAAAGGAGAATACCTCGGAACACGATGTATGTTTAATCCAAAAACATCATCATGTTAAAAAACGAGGATTTTCAAAACATTGAAGTGTGTGGGCCTTATGTAAACTTGCAAAACATAGCAGAGAAGGCACATAGAACCTTACACTGATTGATGATAACTACCTGCCATGACCCATATTACAAAAAGGAATGCGGTTTGCTTACTTCTGTCACCTCAAGAGACGAATCGATGATTCAGAGTCAAATCGGTTTGACATTTAACAAAAGAGACGTTGCTCTGCCTCGAATGTATTTGTGTACGTCTTCCCAGTTGATCTTAACAAAAAAGAAGAAGTAAAACATGTGCAAGTAATCATGAGAAGCTCTTGAAGTTTCATTACAGCATTACCAAACTTGTTAAATCGGAGTTTCTCTTGAATTGCCCGAACTCCAACAGCACGATCATTTAGAAAGCGTTTACAAAACTTCTACAATTAAACAGTTACATACATGTAAGTCATCTTCCTCTGATCAATATGTTAGTATAACTTTTGATCGAACACATTTTTCTTTTCTTGCATGGACGCGATGTAAAAAAAAATGTCTGTTTGATGCGTCTTGCAATGCAATGTTGAGCTACCTGATTCCCAAAGCAGTTACTAATAAAGTAGAGTTCTGGAACCTGTTTCACAAAACTTTTTTCAATGACAAATGACAAAAATCAGAGACATATCTGTTGATAACCAATCAGAAGCAAGGATTTCACTAGCTTATAACAAAAGCTGTCATTTGTCACTGATGACATGTTTGTGAAATGGGGCCCTGGGGTGGTATTCTGAACATTGTTGTAAGTTTTGAGTTATAAAGTGATTGCATTGTGAAAGAAAGTAACTGTGAAGAACACAATCGCAACTATTTTCGAAAAATCAAGTTGATGGCAATTTCCAATACCCTATTGTATGTTACGTAGAAATCATGTTCACACATTTTAATAGGTGAGGCACAAGGATATTGAGTAACGTTTCCTTATGTTGATTTTTTAAAGTAGTTGCCAACGTGTTGAGGAAAGCGATTAGAAAAGGTTGTTCATGAAGCAGTATTCGTGTGTACTGTGAGCTTGTGGAATCATCATGGCGCCTGGTCGGAATGCTCCCCAGGGAGTGGAGAATGTGCATACATCGTGTACGGTTGAGCATGAATCCGATGACCGGGGTAATAACATATTTGTAAAGCGCTTAGACACATCGTTGATGTATTAAGCGCTATATAAAAGCGGATATTAGTATTATTATTATCAACAAAATGGCAAGAAATTAGACCAGTCTTGCTGACAGTCCCATGCAATGCACACATGAATGCGAATATGGGACAACACACAAACAAGTGGCATGAAAGTGTGGTCCAGCTGCAGCTGTTACTTGTCATATTTCGAATCTGAAATGATATAAGGGCATTTAAAGAGGCATCCTTTTCTGGGGTGGCATATTTTTCTATGACACTGTTTCGCAATAAGATAAAAAGAATGGAAATTTCACAAATAATTGGTCACCTTTCCCAGATTTCAACAGGCCAGCCATATCACGATTCGGGTATTTTTTTACTCATAAGTATAGACATCGAATATTCTTCGCTCTTTGCCACCACTTCTGGCATTCCAGCTTTCGTGGAACCCACTCCGTCCCTATGTCGGTGTAAGGTTTCCACCCGACCTATATGAAAGGGGCGTCACTCCTGGAGTGTATGGAGGGGCTGCTTGCCCCCATATTCTTTTATATATCTTATTCATAAGCAATTCCATTACGTACACTCCGGTCATCATCATATCTGCTGGTTGTACATCATGTAAACATGGTAAAACCGAACTTTCGTGGTATCAGCTCCTGCTCTGTGGAATTATTTACCCTTAACAATTAGGATATACCTATACTTTTAAGAGTGAAGACACATCTCTTCTTGCAGTAGTGTTGTATTTTGTTTATATTTATAATGATGTTTATTTAGTGATTTAAAGCGCATAGAGAATTTAATTATGATTATTATGCGCTATACAAATCAAACATTATTATTATTATCGTCATTATTATATTTATTATTATTCTCATTATTCTCAATTTTATTACTAAATGTTTACAAGTGAGTGGGATAACGTTGCTCAACATATATCTAAATCCGGAGGAGTGGAATAAGCCTATTAGGGATCCCTTACTCTGGAGTTGAATAGGGTGGTTTCCACTGTTTTGTATATGACTTGCCCAAATCATGAAAATAATTCCATTCCTATACAATGTTATATAGAGAGCGCAGCCTTTGTCACCCGTATACATCCCCAAAACCAATCGACACCCTTGCTCCTTGTTCCCTGGTTCTCTTGTCCTTAGCTTTTTGTTCGTGTTTCAGGGCTCAATCCCTGCCCCCCTCCCCCGTCCCACCCCCGAAAAAAAAATCCACTTGAAGTCTACGTAGATGATTTGAAGTGGCCAGCAGTAGACAGGCGATGGATCGGCTACTCAGATACTGACGCGAATCCATGTCATATGAGCTGTCTAACGCCAGAGGACAGTATTCATTGGAAATACATGCATACATGCATGGATCACGCCTGTTGCACACGCAGCGTCAATGGATGACGTTGAGCTGTGTCAGGGAATGGTGCGGGCATTGGGCCACTACATGTGGGACAGGAGTTTTTCAAAGGGCTAATAATATTGATCACATATTAATACAATTTAAATAAGCAATAATAATAATTTTCTTTTTATGCTACATTAATTCTTGTAACAAATTTAATGTCTCTAAAAACAAACATGGGTAGGAACTTTGTTTATAAGTTGAACACTTGCCAATTTGTATCGAAATACAAATTATTTGGAGCCTCTCATCGTGTTGCTAATTAAGGATTTAAACATTATTTTCTATGTTCGCATTCCTAGCATCAAACGCAATGTCGTTGTTGTTTGTTGCTGCTGTTTGTTTTTATGGCGTTTTCTATCTTCGTTGGATGATTTTTGCCAATTTTCGTCATGCATCGGGATTACATATCGAGCCAAACCATAAAATGTGTCATGATTGCTGCGAAAGAGTAAAACGAGGACGATAGCAAAAATGAAGTGTGTGATATCTTGTGTTACCTTCAGAGGCTCGATTAGTGTAAGGTTTGACGTAATCGTTATATAAGAAACCTGTTGCATGCCACGTTAATGTCGTGGGGATACCTCAGGGACTTGGTTGGGGGTGAGACGCAATGTACAAAAAGTAAATGATAAAGCAACGGCGCATGCAAATATTGTGTTTCACTGGCGCATGCGCTAACTGCCTTTACAGGCTCGATTAGCGCAAGAAACAACGCAATGGAATTGACGCATGGAGTGCAACGGGCAATATAGTTCTGTTCATCTAATGGCGCCTTTAAGTCATATAAGACCTCGTCTGCTTTTCCATGATAAGGCGATTAAAGATGAATTCCTGATCAATGGATTGTCACGACAAAGAAAATACTATAAAATCTTCAGTTAGACATGACGCCTGATTTTGTTTTTATCTCGTCTTCAAATGATGTACATTGATAGATATAGCTGACAAAGTGCTTGGAAAGTTGCTTAGCAACGCACAGAGCGTAATCAGATATGAAGATAAAAAACGAAATAAGAATGATAATTTTCTTGTTTCCGTTCACTGCACTGTAGTCAGAGAAAACAGAGAAAAGAATGCATATTTATAAGGGTGGAATGGAAAACTTCATATTAGTTTTTTACGACATTCATTAAGCCGGAACTGAGCTGCCTCTTTACTTCTTTATTTGATTTCAAGGGAGAGATAATATTAATGACATTAAATGCGCTTTATGAGTGGTTAATGAAGAATTTAAAATAAGATGAAAAATGCATTTGAAAAATTAGTCACGATACAGGGAATGTACACTTATAGGAAGCAGTAACTTAGCAATTAGGAATGGTTCAAAATGCTTTGCTTTAATCTTTAATGTTTTAAGAAAGAAAGCGTAAAAGAAACCCAGTGCCAGGAAGAAAATGATGATGACGATGATGATAATGATGATGATGATGATGGTGGTGATGATGATGGCGGTGATGAAGATGATGGTGATGGTGATGAAGATGATGGTGATGGTGATGATGATGATGATGCTGATAATGATGATGATGATGATGGTGATGATGATGATGGTGATGGTGATGATGATGAAGATGATGATGATGATAATGATATTGATGATGATGATGAAGATGATGATGATGATTATGATGATGATGATGATGATACTGATAATGATGATGATGATGATGATGATGATGATAATGATATTGATGATGATGATGATGATGATGATAATGACGATGATGATAATGATGATGAAAATGGTGATGATGGTGATGCTGATGATGATGATGATGATGATGATGATGATGATAATGATATTGATGATGATGATGATGATGATGATGATAATGACGATGATGATAATGATGATGAAAATGGTGATGATGGTGATGCTGATGATGATGATGATGATGATGATGATAATGACAATGATGATAATGATGATGAAAATGGTGATGATGATGGTAATGATGATGATAATGATGATGACGATGATGATGATGACGATGACGATAATGATGATGATTATGGCAATTCACAGCATTTTAAGGCGCCTTATTTCTCTTAGAAATCATTAAGATGATTGAAGTTTTTATAAAACTTTATCAATGGATACATCACAACATTGAAGACTATTCAAGAGGGGAAATAATCCCTCGACTGAAGATTGTTTTTGTCCACTTCTTCAATAACTTTTTTTTTCTGCTTTCATTTCTCAATTCCATCTAAGATATTTTCCATTTGTGTTTTCTCCCCTTCTCTTTTTACAATCTTCGTTCCTATTTTTGTCTTGATTTTTATCTCTATAATCATCTTTTTGTTTGCTTTATCCCACCCGAAATCCATTTTAATCTGATTTAGACGTCTGCTAGGTTGTGCAGCAAGCGAGAGAAAAATATTCCCGATGCTCGAAAGATAAAGTTTGATGCCGGCAGAGAAATTAATCGTGAATATAAAGTAGGGGCAAGGTCGATTAGTGAAATCAAATTACATCTGGGGGTGTTTCACAAGGACTAAGATCGACTTTAAGATGCCACTGGTTGCTCTCACCATTGGTCTCTCAATTATGATCTTTAAAACACCCAATTTTCTTCAATAATGAACTATATATCAACAAAGGTAAATTTTGTAGATTTGTGACCACGATTTGTACATCCCTTGAGAGACCAACGCCAGGAATGGTTAGAAGAACTAGTGGCATGAACGGCCTGCCATAGTTATATCCAACTTAAGTCGATCTTAGTCTTTGTGAAACACTCCCCTGGTAATATATGTACATGTAGGACAAATTCCTCTCCTAGATATGTTTGTATATTCGGGGAATAACTTATTATTTTGAGCAAATCGCATATTGCCTTCACTGATATTGACAGAGACAATATTGAAGTCGTAAGTCTTTTTTATGTTACGGATTTTTAGATTTGCACGTCGACATAGTGGACTGCTACGTGTGATGTCCTTTTAAGGTACTATGACGTCCTTTTAAGGTACTGCCATTGCCTTAAAAGGACGTCACAGTACCTTAAAAGGACATCACACGTATAGCAGTCACTATGTCGAAGTCCCTATTCTTTACGTCAGTGACCGTCATTCAACCCCTCAAAAACTAACAACACTGTAGCTGACGAGTGGCGATGCAGCTTCCGACTCTACTGCTTCCAAACTCTGGAACCTGTTCTGAAATCTGAAATCAGCACCAACAGTAGAGCAATTCAAACAGGGTTTGAAGACATATCTATACTGAAACCATATGCATTCATTGAACTCACACTGTCATTGCTTGGCAACTAATATGTCTCGTTAATTGTTAACACCGTCCCATCTCAACGCGCTTCATATCCAGTGGAACGGGCGCAATATAAACCGCAACTATTATAATTCGTATTATTATAAATAACTAAAATCAGGGGTAGGGGTAGTTTTGTTTTTCTTACATGAGGCACGTTCTTCGGAGCTATGCTATTCAGGGTGGATAGAAGGTTTTTATCTTCTAGAGCCGTTGTTCTATATCCTAAGGATATGCCATTTCCTGTCGTCAAACAGCGGAATATTACAGTCACATCGCTTATTCGAAAAAGGGTAGGGGTTTTCTCGTTCATTTGTATCTATTCATTCATTATCGAGGGAGTGTATCAGAACATTAAAGCATCTGTAGATCAGATCTTACCCTTAGTAGCCAACTTGAAGATTTAACGATTTATTCTTTTTCACCGACTACCTTATCTGCAAATTTATTGCGAAATTGCCTCTTGCCCCCTTTCAAATAGTCTACCGCCGCCCCCTATGTCTCTATCCCACTGCGGAGGGCTAGAAACCTGTGGATTTCTTTCAGCATTTATGCAGGTTGTGATTGTATATGCGACATTCATCGTAGAGAGCATGAAACAGCTGACATGGGACACCCTTTCCTTTCAGGCTTTGAATGATACATTATCCAATATTCCCCGAGGACAGATATCGATGGTTCGCAGAGGAGAATTACAGAGGAAACCATTTTATTCAAAAGTGGGTTCGAGAGGCCGTACCGGGTTGGTGAAGTTTCTGCTATACAAGCGGACATTTTATTCTCGAGAAAGACGCCATTTCTCAGTAGCCAATCGGTTTTTATGTAAGGGAAAATTCACATTTTGAAAAGATATCTAGAAAAGTGGAACCCAAATATACTTGATGACAATCCGCTAGATATTTCTTAGAATTGTATTATATTTTTTTGCCATAATGTTACTATGTTTTTCTAATTCTTTAACAGTAACAAAATTAGGTATTTTATTAGGATCGGGAATGCCTCGACAGAACCTTTTTTTGGTTCTTTTGCAATTTCCAATTTTACGTTCATTATCTATTTCTTTGATTTCTTACTCTTGTCTTTATTTCTCTTTTTTAATTGTGTGTTTAAAGTTCAATGTATACTGTGTATCCTACATGTAATTATGTTCTCAATGTACAATGTTTTTAATTGTACTCTTTTTAAATGGACTTGAATATATCAAGTTGCCGTCAAATTCAAACAACTTCGATTCGAAGATTGAATTGCAAAGTTTAATCGCTTCATTGAATTTTATCGAATGTTTTGATACGGTTTGTAAAGTGTTCTTGTTTATCTTTTCTTTCTCCAATACCGCATTTTGACCAGTCGTGTTCAATAGAGAGTATCTTTCACACACAAACACACCCACACTTTAATATGTATCATTATAGCTTTGCAACAAACAATCTTCCATCCTTCTTAAACGCACACACGCACGCACACGCGCACGCACACAGTATTGGCATTTTTAAAGAATTATACTATCATCCACTCTCTTTAAACTTGTCAATCCGGATTACCTTGTTTTGTATGGCATTCCCCTTTTCCTAAATCCGTCAATATTGCCGTCGAAATTACATTGGAGCTATCAAGTGCTTATCAAATAAAGCCTTTCTTTGAACAAGATTCCTCCTGTACTATCCACTTGCAAGTTCAGTGAGTGTGCGTGTATTGACATCTAAGGCATGTCTACATGCAAATACAGCGAAACCTGTCCATATAGACCACACAAGGGAGACAAGAAATTGGTCTTTATAGGCAGGTGGTTTTTATATTTAGGTTCATTTAGTACATGCTTCGATGAGCAAACATTTTCAAGGGAAACAAAAAATGTGGTCTTTGTAGACAGGTTGTCTTTCTATACAGGTGGTGTTCCTATACAGGTGGTCACTATTAAAAGCAGGCTTGACTGTATTGGCATATTATTGCTTTCAAACTAACGACTGTTCAATCATGTAGCTGTTTCTTTCTCATTCTCATTTGACAAAAAATTATCATTATACAGTACTTTTAATTGTATTGGATGCACAAACGCAATGGAGTCACACAAAGGGTACTGTCAAGCGACTTTGCAATGCTTGTTCCATCCCACTGATTGATTGCTAATTGCATTTCCTTCCAAAGCTATATTACAAGCCATTTCCATGTTTTTTTTCTTCATTTTTGACAAAATAAAACCACGAATGGTTTAATCATGAACAATATTTAGTCTCGTGCTTGTTTGACAAATACAGTATCTTCAATATACCATGCTTTCACTAGCTTCTTGACCAAGTAATAAACTCTAGATTGTAATATAGAAGAAATTGATATTTTATGAAATACAAAAAGAAAATATTATCCGAATTTGTGGGCTCAAACGAAAATGAGACTCTAAAATGTCTTGAGAAAAAACCTAATTGACACTAGTTGGATTCGTTCTTATAATGGCTCATTTTTGTTAATTTCATTTTCTTCCATTACTCGAATATAAGTGACATTGCAACATCATATTTTCCTTTTGTAGAAAGTCTATAGTTTAATGAATGGTAATAACCACGAATAGCTCTATCACTTGGAGCGAAGTACGTGCATAATTATGTTGAAAATTAGGATGATTTTTGTTGTTGTGTTTTTTAATTTCTTGTTTTTGTTTTCGTTAGTCTTCTTCTTGCTATTGCTATTGTTGTTTGTATTGCTGTTCTGTCAACCTTTGACAGGAATGTATTATAGAAAAGACTGGTTGAATTTAATAAATATTGCCTCTTTTGTTTGTGTTTAGATGTTGATTTGCTTTATAAGGGGGAATAGAATTGATTCCAATAATTTATTTCAATTCACGGTCACCTGAAATGATGAATTCGATGTCCCTGAACGCATTATATATACGGATAGCTATCGAATGGCTATCATAAATTTGCGCCCACTCGGTGGGACTAGCTATCGGTTTCATCAGTTCGTTCATTTTCCTGTGGCATATCCAGGGAATTTATAAGGGGGTGGGGGATATCTGAGCTTCTGAATGTTGCCTCGTGTCTCTAAGGCATTAATCTACATTTGTCACACTCAACCCAGGTGAGGTAAATGGATACCTGGCAGGAATTTATTCCTTGAAATACTAGAGCGCTGTAATGGCAGCTAGGCTAAAGCTGGGGCGGAGCCGGGGTAATTATGAATTTGTGCGCCTCGGAATAGAATTGTCTAGATAGACGGCGCTATATAAATGCCTGTTATTATTATTATTATTAAGACCCTTTGAAGTTTCCATTATTATGTCAGTAGTGGGGATGAGCTCCAACCGGGGGAGGGGTCGCCCCTTCTCTACCCAATACTTTACACCACTGCATTCATGAACAATTAATTATGAATCGTTTGATAAACCAGTAGGCAGTGTGAGCATTGATCATGAATTAATCTGTGTAAAATTCCTTTATTCTCTTCGTGACTGTCATTACGCAGATAAAAAGAATTCGAATACGTTTTGTAATTAGAAAATTTGTCACTTTGAGAATATTTGGTACGGTTTATGGCCTCTATTCGTACAAGGTCTTCATAATTATCTATTTTGATTTATTTTTGAATGGAAATGAATTTCTTCTTGATCTTATTCGCGAGTCAGACCAAATCATGGCGAATCATATCTTGATAGCTAAGACCCAATCGTACCAGTCGTGGCTAAATTTGAAGATTTTCGCCGACACGGTATCTGATTGGAAATTGTATTAAGTCACGTCCAATTTCTAGCTGGCACGATTTCACTGCAATTTAACTGTTCGATGAGCAATTAAGAAGATGCCACATCTTGCTTTCTTACTACCATTCTCCTCCTCCTTTACATCGCTTTATTTCAAGATCAGCGCACACCATCTTCATCAAGAGGGATTGACCTTCCTTTTTGTATTTTGGGGAGGAGGAGGGGAGGGGAAGGGTAAGGGGAGGAGGAGGGGGAGATGGAGGAGGAAGGGAGTGGAGGGGGAGGTGGAGGGGAAGGGAAAGGGGAGGGGAAGGGGGAGGGGAGGTGGAGTGGGAAGGGGGGAGGTGGAGAGGAAGGGGTGGGGAGGGAGGGGAAGGAAGAGGGGGTAGAAGATATGCGGTTTAATACACATAAAATACCAGATTTTTAGTCTGTTCTGTTCTTTACAGACCAGGGAAGCGTTGTATAATGACAAGCGACTTATCGGAATCGAATCAGCTTCAGCTCATCTCGAGTTGATTTCGAATCGCTGCTCTATTACACTTGAGATAGGCAATTGTAAATTGTAACTGCAATAGACTGGGGAACTTCAACTTGCGATCGATTTGATTATAAAACAGAACCTCGTTACATTACGTGTATACATAACAAGATCATCTAAACTGGAAGAATTTGGTTTTGCCTTGTCACCTGTTGAAGGGTTTATCCAATAATCTGAACACGACTTCTATAGGCAACAAGAGTGTGTTGAAAAGAAATTCTACCCTATTTCTTGAAAGTCTTTACGATCGTGTTATTAGATGCGCTGTTTCAACCATTACTTTCTATCCTTGACATTTGTTTCTGATACCTCACTCTCTGTCCTGTCTGTTGTCGGTCTGTTGTCTCTCCTTTGTCGGTCTGGTGTCGGTCTGGTGTCGGTCCGTTTTCGGTCTATTGTCTGTCTGGTCGTTCCGTTGTCGTTCCGTTGTCGATCTGGTGTCGGTCTGTTGTCGCTCCTGTGTCGGTTTGTTGTCGGTCTGTCGGCGGTCTGGTGTCGATCTGGTATCGGCCTTGTCGGTGTTACTGTGGTATTGCAATTGTGTAAACCCATTACAGATAATTCAAACCATCGTAAGAACAAATTCTCTCACATCCCATTGAAAATGCGCGTATCAAAATTAGCACTCATTCAATTGGGATGTCGAAGAATTCGTACTGATGTCGGTTTCGCGAAAGGAGGTTGCCTGGTATGTTGCAATGTCAGGCAAGTCTGACGCTGATGACCTCATGTTTTATCTTAAGAATGTTGAGAACCTTATTGCGTGCATTTACCATCAGCTTCAATAGTAATTACTTAGGAACTGCTCTTACACTAGAATCCCCTTCCTCTCAATTTAAAATCCGGAGCCGCCACTGTAAGTAATTGATTTGACCTGAACGCTACTCTTACTACATTTCCGACCAAACCTCGCTGATTTTGTCAATACCATCGGTTTTATTTTATTTTTGGCTGTGACCCTTTACTTCTCCTTCTTCCTCATCGTCTTTTTCTTCTTTTTTCCCTTCTTCTTCATCCCCTCTACTTCTTCTTCTTCTTCTTCTTCTTCTTCTTCTCGTACCTCTGCTCTGCTTCTTCTTCTAATTCTTCTTCTTCTTCTTCTTCTTCTTCTTCTTCTTCTTCTTCTTCTCCTTCTTCTTCTTCTTCTTTTCCCCTACTTCTTCTTCTTCTTCTTCTTCTTCTCCTTCTTCTTCTTCTTCTTCTACTTCTTCTTCTTCTCCTTCTTCTTCTTCTTCTTCTTCTCCTTCTTCTTCTTCTTCTTCTTCTTCTTCTTCTTCTTCTTCTTCTTCTTCTTCTTCTTCTTCTTCGTCTTTTTCTCTAAATTTGAAAAGTGCAGTGTAACTACGAAAATGTGTAAATGTGATAAGTGTTATAAAAATGTTGTATAATTTGTGACTAAAAAAAAGCTGAGTTTTTAGATTATTTAAATTTACAAATTCATAGGGACTCTGTACTTTCCTGATCTATTAAAGAGTTTCACACATGCATCAGGCATTTTCGGGCGTTGCCCCTTAGCCATTACGAGTACGACTCATTTAATACCTGTAGTTGGTTTCCAATTAAATTATATTCTTGCAAACTATATTGAGCAGTTTCCCTTCCCCGCGGGCTTTTTCATCAACTTATATTTTCAATTTCAAGCGTGCGTACGGTGAAATTACAGTGCAATTAGCCAATACCAATGTAATTTGAAATACAGTGTCTTTACGTTCAACTTCAAGTACGTCTGTTGAATCATTCAAGAATCTTAAAACGAATCTATTTGTTTGAAAGTTACCTGTGCTAACTGTATTACGTTTATAATGTATTTTGTAAGTTTTCATGAATTTGTCAAATCATTCAAGAACCTTAAAACGAATGTATTTGTTTGGTGATAAATGTACTACGTTTATAATGTGTTTTGTAAGTTTTCATGAATTTGTTAATCTGTTCTGTAAAATGCTATATGATCATCTTTGAATATGATACAACGCTATGGAAGAAACATTTCTTATTATCATTATCTTTATTATTATGATGATGATGATGATGATGATGACGATAAGGGCATTGTGTAGAATATGTGAGGTTTGAATAGCAATTATTTCTACTTTATTTATAAGCAATATCTGACCAAAGTACAACAAAACAGAAGAAAAAAATTACCTTGTAATTCTAATATTCACACAAAATGAAACTAGACAAACCATTATGGAAGCTTTGTAAACCATAAATTAGCCTTCTAATCAGCTCTCCTGAGACTCATGCAGACATGATGTATAACTTTTGCATATGGTATCCCTTTTGCAGCCAACATCAAATTGTGTAGAACTTTGCAGGAATTTCGAACATGACACATATGTCCTATCTGTGAAATTTAAACGTTAGTAGTGTCCTAGTATTCAAATTATGCAAGGAAACCTGTTTACTTGCTAGACTTCACTGTCAGACACTATTCAAGTGACTGACTGGCTTGTTTTTGTCTCTGGTAAAAACACAAAATGAGCTGTAGAGGGTACATGAGCATTTACATCATAACCCACTTCTTGTAATGGCCAAAATTAAACTGATTGAATCTTTGCGCAGCACACAACGTACGACCATTCTGTACAAGGGTCTAAATGACTATTTAATTAAACGACCGCGATCGCTAAATTCGATTCGACAACTAACGGTCGTTATTTTCCCACATCAAAAAACTCATTTTCAAGCCCTTTTGTTTTGAGGGAAGTTCTAAATTAGTAGTTTAACCTTTTCATTGTTTGGGCTTGCAAATGGAACACAGTTCCTTTAAGAAAAAAAGAGGGGGGATTTGTTGTTGCCTATATACTTGTGAACGCATAGGGAAAGAAAATTGATGGTTCAAATTGCATTATTTTGTTACTCTCCATCCGTATTAAAGCCCTGCCACCAGTGGCGTAGCTTGGGTTCACCCATTAAGGGTACACTGGAACGATGGCAGTGGTTGGGGGAGGGGGGGGGGGGGTACCACCTACTCGCAGAATAGTATGGGAAACAAGGCTACTGATGAGGGGTGGAGTACGGGAGATGGCCCGTGCAGGCGGTTTCTTTTATGGCCTTTTCCGATTCTCTCTTTTCTCGCATCTTTGTATATATTTTGGTCACTCCTGAATTAGGGAGAGGGCACCTGCCCCTGTACCCCCTATAGCTGAGACACTGTCGGGTACATATAGTTTCTCATTTTCTTAGAGGTTAATTGGGGGCAAAATAAAAAAAAATATTAACATAGCATCAAGATGGTGTATTGTTACCATAGGGAACTGTAGATGAAAAAGACTTTGTACCGCGGAGGGTTTTCATCACTTTAGCCATATGAGTGACTTGGAGTGTGCAGGTTCGAATTTTGATTTTGATTTTGATTTTTCTTTTTTTCTTTTTGGATTGTTTTTCTATTTTGTTAAGTGTTTGTTTTGTTTTATTTTTGATTTGTTGTCGTTGTTGTTGTCATCGTAGCTTTTGTGTAGAGAACACCAACAAAGTAAGCTGTTTAAAGATAGAGGCTTTTTGATTTAGCCGGATAAAGTATCTCTGAAGTTAGCTCATCATACATATTCATGGATTGCTTTGAAAATTAATCTTTTACACATAAGATTGGGACTTTCATGTTATTTTTTCTTTCATCAATGTTACATATTTTTGAACGAGGGCTGGGCTTGGTGTTAGAAATCGTTCTATATAGATGCTGTGATATTTGAATGAAAATATAGAATGTATCATTTATTATGAAGAATGATTAACTTAATGTGAATGCCCGACTGAGTAAAGATTGTTTATTAGGCTTACCAGTAGTAATAACTGCACATTTGAAGGATCATTTACTCTATCAATTGTCACCAATGACGCCATTTCAAATGTAAATTGCACCCACCCCCTCTTCCAGAGAAGGGCGATCATGCAGTGTCTTGCTGCATATTACACCATATCCCAGTAACACAATAATCCATAAGGGGACGTCTTCAGTCGCGAGTGCTAGGGGCTAAAACTGAAGTGTTTTCGTCTAAAGAATGTTGATTTTTCCACGAGTGAATCTGTCTAGAACGATTTGTCATCTTTTGAAGTGAGCATAATATGGAACAAAAATAAGAAAATGCCGAGTCACGGAGTCAGTAATGTTTACCCGACCTTGATTATTACCAACTGAAGGGTACAATTTTAATTGCAGTATGGTATAGAGCATGCTCATCGAAGCATATTAATGAAGTTGGAAAGATTAATCATGTATGTTCTTTCTTGACGCTCTTCTGTAGTAATGTTTAAACCTGTGTCTCTGTGCCCTCGACATCTTTCGAGCTCTCAAGTAAAATCTATAGCAACGAGAAGAAGAAATTTTGAAATAGTGAAGAAAATAGTTCGGGTTCTTGTTAATTTTGCTTAGAACTGAAAGAAAAATGTCCATCAAAGTTTTAATGTAATTGTTGATCTTAAATGAGATGAAAGGAAATTATTCAGCGTGATGATTGTGTTTGTAATATCATGAATATATCCTCCCCTTACATCTTATACATCATCTTACGTACTTTTCCATAGTAAAATGCATATATTTTTCACCAAAATGGTGACCTTGCTGGTATGATAAAAGTTATGACATAATAAAAACATGACAGATACCCATTTCCACTTCGTGATATTAATTTTCATTTCTATGAATCCGTATCAAATTAATTTACACTATTGCAATGAGAAATGTTCACATTCTTTCATTTTACAATTCAAGTTTGGTTGAGGATATCGACCTAATCAATTATATTTCATGTCGTTATCATTGTTATACTCAGATTTCAAGTGTCTACTTGGGTATGAAAGTAACATGATGGAATAAACGTATGCATTTATAATAAAATTGCATTTTGTATCAGTCGTTATCAATTTTACCGTTTATCAGTGTCCCCTCAATAGCTGGGCCCTTGCTACGCCACTGGTTAACAATATACAATTCTCACGCAGAGAAGAAACGCCGATAGTGACGGTGATAACTTAATTATTTTTCCAGTTTTATATTTGAATGTCTTCGTCAAACGTTTCTAGACTGACAGCTTTAACAGCATTAACAGATCTGAGGAGGTGTGAAGAAATACTTGAGATTGATTGCTTCTAGTGTAAGGATTGAATAGTCACAACCTTTGCACGTAATAAGACCCACTGCACTATTCGTATATTAAAGAGTAGGGGGAACCCCGGTGTAGTAGTCCACCTGCACACCCTAGTATATATACATCTGCAAGAATCTTCAGGATTGAAGGAGGCAGATTATCCAGAAGAAGAAGAAGGACAACAATTCTTAAAATTTATTTTTTCGTAGTTACATCAGTTCCTTTACAGCATCTGATTGCAGCTGAATGCCTGTTAATCGAATCGACTTACAAAGTTACAATGTATTTCCACGCAGACGCACTAAGCACTATTATTCTGACTGCAAATAATATGCATATAGATTTTTATTAAGAACCATCATTTGAAGATATTTCTTGAATCCCTTGGTAGGGTTAGCCTATTCAGTTACATATCGTTTTCCCGAAGGTTCTTTTTCCGAAAATTAAAACAAAGTGTATTATTCCATAAATGAAAAGGGGTTCAAATCCCGAAAATGAAAAAGCGTTCATAATTCCGAAAGTTCAGAATTCCGAAAACGAAATGAAATAGAGGTCTGTATCGTTATGAGAGTATACACGTTAGTGACGTAACAATGTGGTTTGTAGTTGAAGCTTGGATAATAGCAACAGACAAGAAAAAGCAATGGTATACATCGTTAATACTTTTGTGTGTGTGTGTGCATGCGGAATAAGGACGGATAATCGTCTAAACATCCCATCACACGGCGATATACGAGTATCCGTCCATCCACAATAACCGATAAAGATCAAGCGAAAGAGAATGACACATTATATTATCTATCTGCCAATCTGAAGAAAGGTTAGCCTTATTTGGTTTTCTTTTCATTCGATACCCTCTCCCTAGGGGCGATGAAATTGAGTGGTGCCCAAGCAATGTCATTTTAAGCTGATTGAGGAACACTCGAGATGATTTTATAAAAGTGGAAATATCGCGGATGGGTAGATTGGAGATTGATGAATTGACTGACGTTTATCGCAATACCTTTGAAGCCTTTGTAAAGAGAAATGTATTTCTGTAACATTGGCTCTTCAGAATCGTTTCTCCTGATGGAAAGGAATTGTTGAAGTGAGGAGGCATGAGCCGAGTTAGTACAGTGTAGTCCCATTAAATTGAGATCACGAAGGAGTCGATAAAATATTCCGGTTACCCGATGTACCGAATGAACGAATGGTTCGATTACGCCAGCTTTCAAAAGGTGCTACGTTGGGCTATCTTGGGAATGAATTGCATGTGCTCGAATTATTGTCAATTTTTTTTTTTTTCATTTTTGGGGGTCTGTTTTTTGTGTGTAATACTTGGTTTCTTGAGGTTTATTGGTTTCAATGTTTTGAGGAAAATCCTTAGATGAACTTTTTAATATTGTAACATATTGATTGCTGTTCGTAATACTGTAGTGGAATTGATGGCCTCTTCAAGTTGTGTACGGAATTGCTTTTGCGAATCTTCTTCACTATTCAACACACCTAATAAGCCCATGTCCTTTCCCAGTGCTCCTCAATGGCCAGACACCCGCTAGGCCACTGGCGGCTTTTTTAATATTGCTATAGCTAAGTGAAAATGAAAATGTTAATAATGAAATAGTTCACTGTTTAGAGGTCGTCTGGCACCTGGGTCATCATTAATTCATAACGAATAAGATGAATGAGCGAAAAGAGAAATAGGGAATATGAGAGAAGAAAAATAGGGGTGGCGGGGTAGACAGAGAAATGAAGATTGAAATGAAGGTAGAAGAGTCATGTAGACAGAGTGGAAAGAGAGAGAGAGGGGCGTTGGAAGATGGAGAGAGAGGGGGAAGAGAGAAAGGGGAGAGGGGGTTTGACGAGGAAGAGAGAGAGAGGGAAGAGAGAGGGGGAGAGAGAGATAATGAAAAGAGAGTGATGACCTGGAGAGAGAGAGGGATAAAAAGGAGGAGGAATAAAAACGAAATCTTGCGTTGTAATTATATCCTTATCGTAAGTAAAAAGGTATACTAATACGTGTACATACCTTTTAAGATATGATTCCCATGGCCTAACATTGCAACTTCTCAATATATATTCTTGATTTTGTTCATCAGATTCTTTTTAAGTTGTACCGGTAGGAGAAACAGAAACCGCAAAAGTTTTCTGCATTTGATATGAATTTTATAAATTTATTTGAACTTTTGCAGTGACCCAAATTCCATTTGATTTCTTTACCTTTAAATGTACTGATCAGTGACCTTCTGATGTTTGTATAACTTGTATTTTTTTTACACTTGTGTTATCTTTTATATACATATATGTTTTTTATTGAATGGAATGAATAAATCTTGAATCTTGAATCTTGATAAACAAACGTCAATTATACATCATCATTGTGTAATTACAATTTGCAATTTTAATATGTCATTATGATTTCCATAATTGCACGCCGAAGATCTAGTTTCAAGATATTGTTTGACAGGAACTGGAAACAAAACATACAAAAGCGTCCTAGTTTGTTGTCATTATACGCAATCAGAAGTCAGGCATAATTGTAATTTCTAAAACTGAGGTTAATTCATATTTTCTTTAATGCATCTTCTTTCTTCCTCTCTTTTCTTCTCATCGCAGATTGCACAAGTTCTTCGTCACCGGATCCTGTACCAGTATCTCCGCCACGTGTACAATTAAGAAGCCCTTATGAATAGGTTGGACACCTGAAGACGTACTCGACGTAGAAGTGCTTCCTCGATCTCAATATATGCGACTGTCACGTGATTGCATGGATGTGTTTCATCATCTGATGATGTCAATATATATCTCTAGGATTGCGGTTTTCATTTGAAGCCGACTGACCGAAACCGCAATAAGGTTTGAAAAATGGAACACTCTTTCATTTCATGCACTTTTTAAATTTGCATACAATCACGTATGCGCATAACCGAATGATTAAAGTGGAGAAATTTCATACTAGTTCGACATCGATGGAGGATTGTCTGTCAACCTTAAGATGAGTGGAAAGAATGAGCCAAGAGCGACTCAACTTGAGTGCACCTTGACAAGATTCTGTTTTAGAGAGCTCTCGTGTACGCCAGCACGAGTAATAGCATCAGGTTTTACATAAATTGTTTTGTCCTTCGAGACCTAAAAGAGGAGGCCCACATGGAGCCGTCCAAGAGCTCCATAAACTCACAAAGTGCAATCGAAAAGCACACCGTATCATTCTTCACACGATGTACTGTCCTAGCCTTATCAGTAGTATGGATCTTCGTAAGTATACCCATACTTGTCGTCGTCCTGGTGATAGTGGTGATCGCCTGGATGGTATACCGTCTCAATTCATGTTGTTCTCACATCTTCGGAAGCTGTCCAGAGTTTCTGACCACCACAGAACTCTTCTGGCTCCTCACAAGCAAAGACTCACCATCGATTCTACAGTGCCTTATCACACTCGATAGTTATGTCACAGTAAACTCAGTGCGCGACGTCATATCCAACAGAATTTCGAATCCAAACACAGCTGGTTCGGATTCCTTTCTGCGGCTTCGGAAACGGTTAGTGAGAACGTGGGTGTCATGTGCATGGTATCTGGACAACGATTTCTCCTTGGAGAATCATGTGACTGAGTTGGCTGGGAAGTTTAAGTCTGAGGTAGACGTCGAAACGCATATCGCCCTCATGGCCGATAAGGATTTTGAATCCGAAAGGCCACTCTGGAATATCCAATTGCTTCAGTGTGGTTGGGAAAACAGAACTTATCTTCTTGTGCGTGTGCATCCCTGTTTCGCCAATGGAAATGCCTTTCTTGATCTTCTGTGTCAGCCTATTGCAGAGAGTGTCCATTCGCGCAAACCACCAGAAGAACAGAACTCGTCGCATCCTTTATTAAGCATCATCAGTGCTGTGCTCTTTGGACCTTTACTCATAGCATATTTCAAATTATCCTCCAGAAGTAACTCACCCAATGTCTTTCCCGGGATGAGTCCTAGCGGTAAACATGCAATCGCTTGGTCTCGTCCGGTAAACTTTCAGCAAGTCCTCGAAAGTAGAGTTGTAGCGAACTGTCACATATCGGACTTCGCGTTAGTTGCTGCTGCGGGTACCGTGCGTTCCATCTTGCCACATGGTACCTTGCAGCAAGGCTCAGAGACGTTCATGACCAATCTTCTGTATAGCTTCCAAAGATGCAGTGACGCTTGTGTCATCAGTTGTACACCGGAAGTGCCTTTGGATGCGCAATTCGCCACTATCCCTGTGCAGTTGCCGTTGCGCACAGAAGGAATCATTCCAAGGTTATGGGACACCCTACGCACCACCAGAACCCTACAGCAATACTGCGCTCAGTCCATCTCCTGCGGCGTCCTCCAGATCCTGACACTTCTCATTCCATCCAGGTTCTCTTCTCTCTGGCTCTCAAAGACACTCGCTAGTGGTCAGTGCCTGGTCAGCCATTTTCAATCATCACAGACGACCATGTCCTTGGCCGGAGCCACAGTGTTAAGCATTGTCCAGTGGTTTCCACCAGGGAGAAATTCTTTCATGAGCTTTTCGGTGCAGATCTATAACAATGAACTTCGCGTCGGCGTAGTTGTCGACACATGCTTGTATGCGAAGGCCAATACAATGGCTGAACAATTTGCAACTGAGGTAGGTCCTTTCGCGACAAATTCAACTGAAATGTCAATTGCATACGGATATGAGTTGACCTACTTGTATTAAAACTCATTTAACCGTTTTATCGTTTAATTAAAATATGCTGACGGACTCCCATCCCACCTCTGCTTGAAGCCTCAGAAAAACATCAATCAATGAAACTCTCTGGCCCGAAATTCACAAAGGAAACTGGTCGACAAACCTAGGTTTATGTGCGTCATATGACGCGTTTCGATGCGTTTTAGACCAAGGTTCAGACAAATCTTGGTCTGAAACTGGTCAAAACGCCTCATATGACGCACATAAACCAAGGTTTGTCTACAGACCTCCTTTGTGAATTCGGGCCACAGTGTACTTAACCAACGTATGTTTCGTTGCGCCCCAGCCCCTCCACTTAATATTATTCATTCCTGGATACGCCATTAATCTGACAGGGGCAAGAGGAAACTTGGGGATGTATAATAGCCTTAAGCAGCACTTTGTCTCTTCTCTATTGGTTGAGTCTGCATACATGGTAGAATCTTCAAGGAGAGCGAAATAGCCCACTATTCTCTTTTTTCTCTTCTAAATCAGTATATTTATTTTTCTATTTATTTTTGTAATACACATCAATCGTTAAATCTGTCCTACACTCGACACTGATTAATAAACAATCTACTTCTAACTTTGTCAAACATATTATCGAAGGAATTTCTTGACATTCACTCCGCATACACCCGATGTTTTCTTCCTGAATCATACTCACGTAATCTTAGATGTTAATTATTTTGGGATTTTTCATGATATCTTACAAACTACAAATTCGTGACAATATTTATTTCAATAATTTTGTTTTGTTTTAGATCGACACACTCATCACCTTTTTGGCGCACCGCCGGGTACTTCGGAAACATCGTCACAAAAAGAGGGAAGAGTTTGAAGACATCGATGAATTTGTAAGTATTCTTAGAAACCGTAGCATGGATACCATCAACGGCGTAGCGATGGGCGCGGAAGGGGGGGGGGGGTGAGTTAAAGAGAAATGGAAGGAAAGGAATGAAACATTAAAACGATAGGACCCACTCTCATATCAGTTCCCAATCGGTTGCCTTGACGAAATATCGGGGGTAATGTTTGTGAAATATACCCTCTCATCTACAAATGGTCTGGTCCAGTTTACCAGACACTCTATGAAACCCTGTGGCAGGTTGCATCCTTAACGTGCATCTTCACCTGATATTCCGTTTTTGTTTCACGAAAGGTTTTGTAACGCGACCACGCAATTGGACGCGATTACCCGATGCTTCGAAGTAAGCCAATTTAAAGTCGATTGAAAAAAAATAGGAATCTAAACGTTTTGAGTTAACGAAAGTGCAATCGCTTAAGAGATCAGTATATATATTTAGAGTGGGTACGAATGGGTAGGTAATAAGAGATTTGGGATTTTTTTTTTTTTGTCGCGTCGATCGGTTGGGCGACATGAGAACTGTCCTTATAATTGTTCCTTGGACAAGTCCCTTCCTAGTTTCTACGTTCGTCTCAGTGGTTTATTCAGTCTTCTATATGGCCTTGGGAGGGAGGGAGAAAAGGACAATAATGTTATCTGATTAGCAGAAGTGAGCAACTTGACTTTGAGTCCATAATAAGAGGGCATATTCTTTTATCTGTGTTTGAATTCTACTTCAGGTTTAGGGCTACCCGAGGATAGCCAGATTTATAAAGGTTTCCGTGGGGTGATGCGCGTCTCTGATCACCCCCGGATCGGCTACGTTGTCTTTCAAATCGCTAATACAACTGATAATGTAAAAGGGGTTTCCTTCGAATTGAATTCATGTTTATTTTTGTGAACTTGACGTACCGTTTGAAGAAAATAGTGAGGTAATCTAGCTTTTAGTGAGTCAAATACACTGTTGCCCCTAAATTATACATACATTTTCTTACCTCTTTTTTTAAATGAAATGGTTGTGGCAAGGTGGATTATTTCTTGATAGATGAAACTTAAATCTGCTCAGAACTTTTTTGATAAATCTGTATGACTCTTCAGATTTATCAATAAAGTCCTAACTAGTTACAGTCAAACCTGTTTATAGCGACCGCATGCCAGGGGAAACACAAAAAGTGGCTTTTGTAGACAGGTGGTCTTTGTAGACAGGTTACTTTAGTACATGTTTCAATGAGAAACCATTTTCAAGGGGGAAAAATGTGGTTGTTGTAGACAGGCGGTCACTATAGCAGGTTTGACTGTATACAGTTTTTGTAGTAAGAATACATGTTATTGTCACAATCATTTCTTAAAAAGAGGTAGATAAATAATATTTCAAATTTGTAGGCAACGGTGCAGCATGGACGTTTCACAAAGATTGTAAGTCGGACTTTATGTGTAGCCGTATAAATGAAATATATTCAAACGCAAAAATTGAAGTATTTTAGACTTTTCATAAATTCCACATCAAGAACATGAAATCTCCCATGCATGATAATAGAAAAAATGAATTATTTGAATCAACATTTGTATGCCTTTTAAGATAACTTTTACAAAATATTTTCAAAGATGCTAACAGTTTTTATTTTTGGTTTGATCACTAGGATGACTATCTCGATCAGGAGAACGAGCAGGATGTAACATTCGACGATGAGATCTGTCGACCATGCTGGTCCCAGCGAGGCTCCGACATCACCCACGACGAGAACGACCAACCACACTCCAGTCAAGAACAATCCCTCGAGATCATCCAGCTTGACGAACCGTCTTCACCCGAGATCATCGACGGGGGCGCTGGCGGCCGTCATAATCAGCTCTTCATAAAGACGCACAACGCCGCGGGAGATGGCGAGAACTTACCAGGACGGCAGGACGGTGTCACTATCCACGTGGTGAGCGAAGACGTACCAGCGTCGGTGATTTCCGTTGAGGAGGTAAAGAGCGGAGAGCAATCTCCCGTTACCGGTGATCAACGACCACCGAATACTTCTCGACGAGAGAGTCACGGCATGACTGTGATCACCACGTCGGTGGCCGTCAATGTCTTCGATTCCCCGCAGACATTGGACTTTTCGCCTTGCGTTGAGCGACGTCTGAGCGTTCCTGCTGACGTATGAATAACACGGATCATGTGACCAAAATTAATGTGGAGGGCGTTTCTTAAGGAGAAGACAAGTGACTCACTGAACTATTTTGCGTAATCATACGAAAAGAGTTTCTGAATAATATTCTTGAAAGACATGCTTTGATAAATTTTCTTGCCTAATTATTTCGGGTATCAGAAGTGCATAAATTATACATGGATTCGTTACATGAATATGGGAATTTAGGTTTTTTCTTTTAGTATAGTGCGAACAAAATGTAGGTTTCAATTTGACCGCAGCAACCCCCTCTCCCTCTTTGTATTTTACGCCTTAAGATAGTTTCAGATTAAATTCAGCTTACATTTATTTAAACCCAAATTTGGTAAAAGCTCTGCATTCCCCATGTAAAGAGAAAACATGAGATGATTAAAGATTCCTCTAGTAGTAATGATATCAAGAACGTATGAATAAAATATTTGGAATTTTAAAGTTTCTTTAAAAGTCTTCATTTAACAGTACATGATCTTCGGAACGTTTTCAGAAAAGGGAGTGCATTCGATCGTCTAGACGTATGAGGCGGAGGATTAGGGGCAGTAGCCCGGGGGTTTCTAAAGTTCCGGTATTCGGGAAACCACCACCTCCAATACCCGCAACGAGGTGCCCGAATATCATCATATTCGAGATGCCCAGGTTATCTCATAGTTGGGTGGGAGTATATGTGCAATTCTTTTGGAATGTGCACCCCCAAAAGTGTAAAACGTTTGTCTAAAGGCCCGGTCACACAGAGGGGACGCATGGGGAACGCACGGCCAGCGCATTGGAAATGTGCAATTTTGGCCAGTGCGTTGTCGTGCGCCCAACTTTTGTCGAAGCTACAGCTAACTGACACCAAATGCATAGCGTGTTGCTAGCGCGCTGGACGAATGGTCCACGCATGCACCGCGTTCTACGACGCACGGCCAGCGCATTGGAAATCGGAAAAGAACGTGTGCCTAACTTTTGTCATAATTTTGGAAAAGCTAGCGAGCTGACACAAAATGCACGGCGTGTAGCTAGCGCGCTGTGCGTATACAGGGCGTGTGCTCCACGCATGTCTGGCGCTGGTCTAGCGCGCTCCACGCATGTCTGGCGTGCCTTTGGCGTGTATATTCATGCGTCGAGCTCGGCGCACGTTTTTGAGCATGCTCAAAAAATCCCGACGCACACAGCGAATGACGACGCATGCATAGCGCTGGTCCAGCGTTGGTCCAGCGCGCTCGACGAACGAGTAACGAATGATGACGCACGCCTAGCGAACGACAACGCACTGGCCCAAATTGCAAATTTCCAATGCGCTGGCCGTGCGTTCCCCATGCGTCCTCCCTGTGTGACCGGGCCTTTAAGCTGCTGAATTAAATGTTGTACTTCCTGCCAAAAGCGACGCAGTGAGACCAATCTTTTCTTTAGTGTCTCCCTCTTGGCTATGTTATTGAATAAATGGATTAGCAACGAGGTCAAATGGGTAATCCCCCCTTCTTACTCTTCACATTACGAATATTCTGAATGTTAACATTGTTTTAACAAATAAAGAGGTCAATCCGGCTGAATAAGACGGAGTGAATACATTTGATAGAAGTAGATAAATGATATCAATATTATGTAAAGCAGAGGGGATGATATGAATTGGAACGTTTAAAAAAGATGATACGACCCCTCCCCCCTCTCTCTACCACCACCGCCCTAATCTACCCTGTCACTTTACTGTATGGTATTCAACTCCAAGGTGAGACCCTCCCCCCTCCCCCCTCAATACTTGATCGATACAACCCCCAAAGGGGCCAGTTTATCATCACGCATCTTAAAAAAGCAGTTTATTTAGTGATTGATGAAGCTAAGAATATCGCTGCAATAAGTAGATGACCAAAGAAAATTCTATTTAACCATAACCTAATGCAATAGATAAGAGTTCAATTTAATTTTATAAATTCAAATTAAAGAAATTCATTGGTATCAATATCGTACTACATTTTCTTCATGTCACAAGAAAAGATGTACTATATCAAAGCACCCCGAAGTGGACACATTGTGATTGAGTGGTGGGAGGATGTGAGAGGAAGGCGTATTGTTTTTAACTCATAGCCATTTGTAATTTCCCTTTCGTGTCTTTTTTTTCTCTCTCTCTCTTATTCTTTATCTTTTCCCTTCTCTTTCTTTCCATTTCCCTTTCTCTTTCCCTATTTCTTTCTTTCTCTTTTTTTAATATTATTTCTCTTCCCTTTATCTTTTGCCGTTCTCTTTATCTTTTGTCTCCCTCTCCTTTTTTCTTTCTCTTTTATTCTTTCTCTTCTCTTTATCTTCCTCTCTCTCTCTCTTTCTTCAACTCATTGCTTTTTTTGTAATTTGCCTTTTGTTTCTTTGTTTTTTTTCTCTCTCTATCTCCATCTTTCTCTTATTCTTTCTCTTCTCTTGATCTTTTTCTCTTTCCCTTTCTCTATTTCTTCTTTCTCTTTCATTTTCCTTTTTACTTTCTTTCACCTTTCTCTTCTCTTTCCATTCGAATGCCAACCGCTAATCTTTGCAGCAGAAAAAAAAGTATGAAATCTGTTTAATGTTGACCAAATGCGCTATGTAGAATGGCACAAAGTATTTTTTTATTCTTGCACTTTATATTATTCATGGACATTTAGAACTATAAGGCTTGAAAATTGTCATATTGAGGTACTTAATGTGAATGGATATCAATTAGTCCCGATATATGTTTTATATTTTCTACACATATGTACTATTTAGGTTCTCAATAAATATTAAATAAGAACACGCTCTGTTTCTTCTTGTATCTTTATTCCGTTGTTGTTGTTGTTTTAGTTTTGTAGGCGTGTATCATTCAGTTATGAATATTTACCCCACGTGTTACTTATTGGGGTAGATACCTTGAAGATCGAGGGGAATTCAATACTAAAAAGTACACCCCATTATACAAAACCAGGGGGGTGTTTCACAAAGATCCTAAGTCGAACTTAACTGTAAGTTGGACTTAAACATTATGGAGAGCCATTTGTAGCCTTAAATAAAATATATTCAAAAGCAAAAATTCAAGTTTTTTAGACTTTTCTTAAATTCCACATCAAGAACATGAAATCTCCTTGATGATAGAAAATATGAATGATTTGAATCCACATTTTATGCCTTTAAAAAAAACTTTTACAAAGTATTTTCAAAGATGCTAGCGGCTTTCCATAATTGTTAAGTCCAACTGAGAGATAAGTTCAACTTAGGAAATTTGTGAAACACCCCCCTGGTACACTATAAACATGCAAATATGAACATTAACAAGATAAAGGCATAATTTCAACATTTGGATGCGGCAGTGGACTACTTTGGAGAACTATGCCTCTGCTTAATAAACATGTCCTTGAAAAACATTTACCAAAGTTCTACAACAAAGCCACCTATCCAATACAACAAAACCAGTTGTTGATAACAGTTCTCACATTATAAATAACTTCATTAATTGCATTGAAATAATAACAAGGTGACATAAAAACTATGAAAACGCATATTTCATCTTGGCAAGAGTAAAATATAAACTATACTTAAATGTAAATTACAATGAATAGTACATGAACAATAGAAATAAGAGTAAAATAAATTACATTGAAAAAAGAAGTTGACATAAATATACACTAGCAAGTTTGATATACACCAATGACATAGATCAAATGTTGAAATATTGATTTAATCAAAAGCAGTTTGGTACAGGAAAGGTTTGAGAGAAAATTTGAATGAGTTTACAATTGCTATTTATTTAAAAGCCTGTTTCATAAGCATTGTTATAAAAAAACAAATACAGAATTCCTACAAAAATTTAGCTCTAAGCCAATCAGATGCCACGATTTCAGTAGCTTATAACAGTTGTTGAATCTTGTTATTGATAACGATTTTTACGAAACAGGGCCCTGATCCAGCTTTTGCCAAAGTTCATTCCCCCGTGATTTTTTTGTTTCGGAGATGAGAAGCGATTGAAAATCTGAGTTGTATAGGGGGATTAAGGTGTACAAAGTAGAATTGTACCAGACAATAATTATATCCAAACGAAATAGTCACTTTCCCAGAGGCAAATTTGATTCAAGTTCACAGCTTGGTGATGTATCCACTAGACCTCTAGCATAAATGGCAACAAAACAGTTCATTTTACTTCAAGGGAGCCATCAGATTTTTGATTTTCCTTGGTGAATGCACTTGGCACTGCTCCTGAGGTTTCCCTGACATGTCATTTAGGAATGAAACCTTTTCTCTTTGGCATGACGGCTACAACAGACGACTCCCAGTTCCCTGTATTGTAATACCGTAGCAGAATATCAAACGCTGCAATTACAAAAAATACATGTACAAGTCAATATATAGGCATTGTTATTATGTTTTTTTTTGTAATGACAATCAGTCAAGAACTGACTAAAATCACCAACGCCTTTCTTTTGTTCATATTAATTTCCTTCTTTCTCTTTTTTCTCTCTTTTTTAAATATATAATGTGGATAACAGTATACAAAATTATAGGCTTCTCTCTCTTTTTTTTCTCCCCCTTTTTCAATCCTATCTTTTTCATTTTAATAATCAAAACAAGGAATCCAAATGAAAAGAAATAAAAAGAAAAAAAAACAAGGGAAAAGCTCTCGGCGGTCTCGCCTGCATCACGCAACAACAAATATCGTAAATTTTATGTGGTACACTTTTGAACTGGTCAAAAAATGAATAAAGTACCATAAATAATCAATGGAGCAAAATCTCAAAATTCTGTGTAGAAGTTTAGTGTTCCAAATTTAGCTCTACCAGATAAGGCAAAAAAACCAATCAAAATCGGTCAAGAAATGAGGGAAAAGAAGCAATTTTTGTTATTTTTTGAATAAATTTGCATAAATTACCATAATTAATTAATGGAGAACAATTTCAAAATTCTGTGTAGAAGTATAGTGTACCAAATTTAGCTCTACGATATAAAGCAAACCAAATCAAAATCGGTCGAGAAATGAAGGAGAAGAAGCCTTTTTTGTGATTTCGAATAAATTTGCATAAATTAGCATAGATAATGAATTTCACGATTCTGTGTAGAAATTTTAAATTCTCCTCCTAGCCCTATCATATGAAACAATCAGAATCAAAATCGGTTGAAAAATAACGAAGAAGAAGCATTTTGAAAATCTTGATGTTGATGCCACAACAAAGTCTAAGGTTGTTGACCTTAAATGACCTTTGACCTTAACTTTGTGACCTGAAATTCTACTCACATGATTGGGGAGACTTGATAACCCTATAGTCCAAGTTTCATTGACTAACAACTTATACTTTCAAAATTATATTAAAAATTCAAAAACTTAACCTTAGGTTAAGTCCAAGTATGTTGACCTGAAATGACCTTTGACCTTGACTTTGTGATCTGAAATTCTACTCACATGATTGGGGATACTTGATTACCCTATAGTCAAAGTTTCATTGACTAAGAACTTATACTTTAAAAATTCAAAAACTTAACCTTAGGTTAAGTTTTTGATGTTGACGCCGTCGCCGTCACCGGAAAAGCGGCGCCTATGTCTCGCTTTTTGCTACGCAGGCGAGACAAAAACATTACGAAAGCATCATAAGTTCAAGATCAATGACGTCTCAATGCTGTCGCTCTACTTGTAGTGTTTCACAGAACTGTCTTTACAGTCTTTACCATAGGAGCAAAACTTCCAAAACCAACATGGCGTTGGTTTCTTGAAGGAAACAAACAGTACTCTCACATTGAACTTTTACATTTTTCAGGGTTCCTTCAATTTCATTGAAGACTTTCAAGCTTTCTTACATCATCAGCAAGAAGGTGGAGAATAACTACAAAATTATTGTGTCAAGTACCTTTGAAGCAAGCCTCTTTAACAATTAAAAAAAACACTTATATCTTCTTAAAGGCTTTGTGGAAATGTTCACACGTACATGTACAATGTTACAGAATTATGAATTTATATTGCTTGTAAGTTTTGGGGGAAAGGTTGTCCTCATGGACAGCTCTGAGAAACAGAGGCAACACCTTCTCTCTTTCCCTAACCCTTATATTTATCTTCTAACTATTTCTCTCTCTCTCCCTATTCTGTTCCTCTTCCTCTGTCTCTCGTACACAAACACACTCTTTCCTGCCACACCCCCCTCTCTTTCTCTCTTTCTCTCTCATTCTTTTCTTTCTCTTTCTCTCTCCCACCCCCTTCTCTCTTCATCCCTCCCTCTCTCTTTACATATCTCCAGACTTCTTCTTACCTTGGTTTATGGAAAGGACTTGGCTGAATGTTCCTTATATTTATCCCCTCCTCTCTTCTCTCTCTCTCCTCCCTTTCTGCCCTCTCCCCTCTCCCCCTCCCTTTCTCTCTTTCTCTCTCTCCCTCCCTCTCTCTCTCTCCCTCCATATCTCCCGGCTTCTCCTCACCTTGGTTTATGGCAAGGACTTGGCTGAATGTTCCTCTCTCTGCGTGCTTCATGCATCTTGATATAGGAAGCTTGGCAGTATGGAAACCTCTTTTGTTGGCAAGGTCAAAGGTCATATTCTGCATTAAAGAGAAGAAAAAAAAGACAACAATTTATTACACCATTTGCAACTCCCTGCATTCTGATACGAGGAAACATATAAAAACTACTCAAGGGAGACATGAAATGTAGGTTTTAGATGTATAACAATATGTTCATTTAATACACCTTTCCAAGAATTGAATCAAGTGGAATTGAATTGAGTGGATCGATCCGAATTAATTTGAATTGAATTGAATTTACATTTATTTCCATCATCATTACAATATATACAAAGGTTACAGATGGAATATCATAACAGATAACAATATACAAATTATGAATATAAATTGAATAATAACATAATATAAAGGAAATATGAAAGTATAAACCATGGTACAAATGGAAAAGCAAATAAGGCTTGAAAAATAAATGCACCAGTTGCACAAGTAATAATAACATAGAGTGTTAAAAAAAAGGATTGCAGAGAAAAACTATTCAAGGGAAAAGTGTGGCCTTTTCAGACATGTGATCTTTCTACACAAGCAGTTTACTGATAAAAGCAGGTTTTCAAAGCACATGCCAGTAAACGCTTATTTCATAAAGAATACATTTTGACAATGTCAAGCAGTTCCAAACAGCTTTTGACTAGACAGAATGCGGGTTTCTCTCAGCCATGGATTGGACAGGATACAGATTGGACGTCAGTTATGTTTTCCTGAACCATTTTCTTATTTAAAGGCATTTTTAACAATGTTTCCAGTTTTACAAATCTGAGATACATGTCCCTGCGTGTTATGAGTGTCTGTGATATGGTGTTTGTTTGTTTGATTGATTTTATTTCTGCGTTCAAAAATATACAAATTCAAAGTCAAAGTACAAAATTTCGAACAATAACAAATACAATGAATACAATGTTTACAAAAGTAATTAAATAAAAAATCATGTACAATTATATCATTCGATAAACATGTACGACGTATACAATAACATAAGAAATATGAAATATTTTCAATAAATTAGAGAGGTAATTTGGAACGCAGGAGACCACCATCGTGAGCGGTTAGGCTGGAGATGGATGGCGGCCTCGTAAATATTGAAGCACTAAAAAACGATCATGAAGTGCCTCAAAAAAGTAAAAATCTTGGAGTGACCGGTTTTACCATACTCATTTTCCCCAATAGACTGTAGTGTTATGAAAACCGTTGGGAAATTTTGAATTCCAATCATAAATATCTTGAAAATCAAACAGGCGATCGACTTGTAAAAGTCATGGGGTTCCTGACTGACCTAAAGGTTTATAATTATCATTGCAGCTTTAAATCCAGGATTTTGTTTTAGAATCTGAGACAAAGATAACGATTCCCTTTAAAACAAAATAGCTTAAATCGTCCCGTTGTTCAATTGCGTGTATATTCAGCAAGTTACAATCCAATTGATGAACATTCTGGTCAAAAGAATAAATACATGAATTCACAAGAAACTTACAGTTAATACTGATTCATCCACAAGTCCACCGATGATGTACACCTTGCTGTCCTGGATTCCAGTTAAAACTAAAATAGAAAAATAAAACAAGGAACAAAACGGGAAAATCATTCTTGTTACATGTGCAATAGCAGAGAAACAGTTCTGTCCTGGATTTCAATAAAAACTAAAATAGAACAAAACAAGGAACAGAAGGGGAAAATCATTCTTGTCACATGTGCAATAGCAGAGAAACAGTAAGTGAAACTCATTTAATGTTATAAAATCTTTTGTTTTGTTTAGATTCGGTGTAAATAATCACCAAACCACAAATAAAATTGTTACATGGAACAATGATATTTCTTTTTTTAACGATTCCAGCTGACCAGTTGAATCTGTCGCTCCTGGTGTTGATAAAGAGAGCAACATGAATAATAAAGATAAAAGAGAAGATGGATAATAGTATATAATAATTAGAGATATAAATTAAAGTTCTTCTCTTTTCCAGCCAACCTGACCAGACATGCGCCAGCGACTAAATGTAGAAAAGGTTTTTATAGTCCAGATGAATTTTTTAAAACGATGTGAGGGACATGCCGTTTACTTCCAATAAATGCCTTACATATATTTATATATATATATATCAGCATCTTATTTCTTACCATTTGGGGAATCAGGAGTGAGATAAACGATTTCTTCCTGAGAAAATATTGCACTGTAATGTTGACTGGTCTTGTTCATCTATGGAAATAAAACATAAAGATCCATGAAAGATAAAGAAAACAATCGGTGATATCATGAATGATAGTTTGCTAAGGAGAGAGGTGGTGTAAGAAACGATAGGTCCAGGATTTGAAAGAAAGCCCAATCTTTCAAAGGCATTATCCTAAATTCTTCTGCAGCACCAGAGTTGTAGATCACATAACAGCTTAGAGCAGAACTGTCATTTTTGGAATGATTTCAGTGTTCAATTTTCATGAAATAAAATCACACATCTTAAATTTAGTAATAAGAATGACAAAAAACTGAGCATTTAAAAATAAATCTAAGACCTTTAATAAATCTGGTCAATTGTCAGAAAAGGACAAGTTTTCATGTAATACCACATAAAATCTATAATTAAATGTAATGCTTCCTGGGAGAATTTCAATAGTCTAAACATATTTGTGGCTTACACCCAGTAAATAAGATCGATTGATCGATCTGTAATCGAAAAACAAGTCAGAAAAAATCTTGGAACCAGCGGGATTTCAAATCCCGCTGGTTCCAAGATTTTTTCTGACTTGTTTTTCAATTACAGATCGATCAATCGATCTTATTTACTGGGTGTAAGCCACAAATATGTTTAGACTAAAGTCTATAATTGTTCAAAGGTTGTAAAAAAAAAAAAAAAAAAAAAATTGTTGATTGACTAACGTTTATTCTGATAATGCCTTTTTCAAGTTATGATCGACTTGAGGGTGCAGATCAATTGCCACAACCCCTCCCAAAAAAACTAAAAAACTAAAAAACTTTACCACAACTAAACGACAAAAGGAAAGAGTGCACCTACCACATAGTGTTCAAATCCATCATTCTTCGTGAGTGATGCTTTATATATGCTGCCCTCTGTGTCCAGACTCGTAAGCCAGACCTGCATGGGTTTATCGGCTTGTCTGTTAGCTCCATACACCTGTCTGATCTGACAAACAAGACCCCCGATCTCCTGCTCGTTGACGAAAAAATGAGATGCAAAAGCAAGCAAAATTTTGGATCACTTTCAAATGACAACCGATTGCTTGGCATCAGTATTGAAATGAAATGCAAAATACAATTTGTACTAATCATTTTCCCCGATTGAGGTGTCATATGAAAGGGCAGAAAATCAATTTTCCAGAAATGTGACTTTCTCTTTGAAATTTAGATACCGCCCGCCAAATGACTTTTTGGTACCCTCTCTTCAAATTGTTTTAATCACTCATGCATGAAATATGCATCATATGAGTTGCATCAAACAAAAGAGGAGGATCTAAGCTTTACAATTATGTGTCATTTATTAGTTATAACTGTGATTAGGTCTGAGTTATGATAAAATATTGATAATTCTCGGTTTCGTTTTTTTTCTGGGACACACTGTATTGGACCTCCAACCATAAACACACCCAGGGGAAAAAAATTGATATTTCTTTTTCAGGGGCTACTTTTCAAGCTTGCCTGCATAAAAATAACATTCTAAAATTTGATTTGCATTGAACTCTATGCAAATTTACAGGGCTCTTTTCTGATTTTTGGGGCTCTTTTGGGCATTTCGGGGGCTATTTCGCCAGAGCCCCCGTTTATTTTTTTCACTGAACACACCTTGCTTACCTTTTCACTCATGAGATGTCCAAGGCTGAGATCAATGCATAGACGTGGCACTGATCCTTCGCATTCATCATTCACTGCTACCAACCTCTGGCGTCTCATAGCAGCTCGCTCTTTCCTTGTCACCTTTGACCTTTGCTCCGCTGGGCTGGGAGAGACAGACTCCATCCCCCCGAAGCGTCATCCTAAATCTGGTGTTTGACACATCTGTGAGAGAGAGAGAGAGAGAGATAGAGAGAGAGAGAGGGACAGAGAGAGGGAGGGAGAGAGAGACAGAGAGAGAGAATAATAAGGTAGTCAGACCTTAGACCGAAAACTTCAGTCTCTCTAATCGTCGGTTGTTCCACTGAGACTACGTCTGGCTCCACTAGACCTCCGATTATAGAGACTGAAGTATGGCCTATCGGGACTGTACGGGACTGTACGGAACAAATGGTTCGGTTCGACCGGACCGCGATGAATGAGATATGCAACGAGATTTTCACTCTTTACATCCTCATAACTGCTGCAATTATAATACAAATTAAAAATAACATATATATAGCTTATTTGACTTACGATAGCTTGCTCATTTAGATCCTAAATTAATGATTAATCCGAGAAAGTCTCGTCGTCAACATTATCCGTCTTGGTTTTAGTTGATGAATATTCATTTTTTCTTTTCGAACGTCCAATAGCTACCGTAGCTACGTACGAGTCGGCCCAGCTTGACCAACGAACTCCCACGAAACGAGTGCTCTGATTGGCCATTGGCTATGTTTTGGTAGGTGGACCCGGAAATATATCGGCCGCCGGGTAATATTTCGAATGCATGAACGTACTGCTTCACAGTTCGGAGATACAAATTGGATAATTCATATAAGTAAGTCCGTAAATTATACATTTAGTATTAAGTTATCAAATTTTGATAACTGTAATTAGGACAAATGACATACCGACCTAATTTACATCTGATTTAGAAATCAGAAAATTAGATCTAAAATAAGTTAAATAAAGAAAATCGGGGAGAAAATGTCGTGGACGAAAATATGTACATAGCCACCCCCAGGGTACGAGATCTCTGGTGTACCATCTGTATTGGGGAATGACAACAAATGTCAGTTTTATTAAAGAAATGACCCAAATCAGATGGTTATTTCTGTCTAGTCAGACCTATGCTTCTTCCTTCTTCCCAAGAACCTGCATGGACTGGAACAACCTCCCACAGGACCCACACATAGGAGCATCACTATCATGGCTGTGTAGTAAAAGCTGTGCTTTTGATTCTCAACATTTCAAACAACACTGTACAAAACTCAACTGATTTCACTCAAAATCGGTACTTTAGTGACAATTGATGACACCTAAATAGCAGTAAAATACATTTTTAAAACTTACTGATATTATAAAGAATAATTTAAAAATTCAAATTGTAAGTCTAGTGTCAAACTTTGCTTCCAGCTGCATCGACATGATTGTGTACAGTCTATGCAATATTGTGTGGTGTGTGTATAGGTCTAATAATACCTCCCTCACAGCAAGCATGCAGTGCTAGAGGTCAATACGCATTAGCATTGACTCTCTATGCTTTGCTGGAGTGACAGGACCCAGCCCAATAGTCAATACTCTTCTCTTGATGCCTTCAAGGTCTTCTTAAGTGGGATGCAGATGTAATGTCTACAAGACCGGGAATGTTTTTACTTACATATGTATACAGGTATATGCACCTGCACAACAAGAACAAAAAGTTAAAATGTAGAATAACAGGATATGTGAAAGTCTCCACATATACACACACAAACCAGTGTGTTTATCTTCATCACCTTGAAGCAGCACTTACTCTGGAAGAAGAAGAAGAAGGTAAGGGGTAGAGGATATGAGAGAAAAAGAGATTGAAGATTGAGAGCTGAGTTAAGTGAATGAAGGACTTTTTTTAACACCAGAAAAAGTAAAAATAAAAATATCTACGTAGATCTACTGAGCTGACTGTGATCGCTAGATTGAGAAGAACAAAAAAAAAGACTTCGGAAAATTTCACAAACATAGCCAGGGGTGCTGGTGTAATTTTATACCGCCACCGGGAGTGAAGCACACTACGTACAAAATTCCTCAGGATATGCACAACATAACAGAAAGTCAGATCTATCTGCCCAATTATGTATGTAAACTAAATTAGTAGTAGACCTAATACTAGATCTAGATCTACAGGCGCTTACGGTTACCGACACACATTGGAGCATCACTATCCTGGCTGTGTAGTAAAACACCACTTCTTCTAGATCTACAGCGCTTGCGGTTACCGCGGTATTCATCAAGTCGAGGATCAACAACTGTTTCTACCGCGTTCCCACACGCCCATTATTGTGCTGGGAAATACAAGGCAAGATCAGATAACTGTCAGTTTGAGATCATTTAAATGAAATAAAGTCTAAAGTTTCGATGGCATAGGGATAACCTGATACTTTTGGATGACACAGCTTTATTTACTCAACATAATTTATCGTATAGAGTCTAGTGATGATAAATGCTTTAAATTCTTACCTGTTTCTTACTTTGCGAAAGATGATGTTCGGAGGTGAAAAACGGTGTCTTCAAAGAAAAAACGGAAAATGAAAAAAAAAGTGCGCTAGGTTCGGGGGGGGGGGGGGGGGGGGGGGGGTAGCTGCGGGAACTGGCACCGATAGGCGATGTATTTATGACCTCTATCATACTCTTCTAGCATCCTTCACGCCCAAAATGTTTTTTAATTTTTATTACGATGACGATGCTGATGATGATGCTGCTACTGCTGATGATGATGATGATAATGATGGTGCATTATGGTGGTGATGGTGGGATGGTGCATGATGATGATGATAATGATGGTGATGATGATGATGCAAATGATGATGATGGTGGTGCATTATGGTGATGGTGATTATGTAGATGGTGAGAAGGATGATGATATATTGGTGATGATGATATATTGGTGACGATGACGATGAAAATGATGATGATGAACATCATTGATGATGCTAAAATTATGATAACGACGTATATGGGCCTCCATCGGTCATCCATTGGTGAAAATGAATAAAGACAGAGCGAGATATTATAGAAAAAGGGAGAGAGAGCAGGGAAAAGGACGAGAAAAGGAGAATCGGCGCGAATTTCAAATTTTAACCTCCCCCCCCCCCCCCCCCCCTCTCGAAAAAATCCTGCGTACGCCCCTGTCTGTGACAAGCCACTGATATCCTTCAGTCACACCGCCTAACTCCAAACCGACCAAATCTTTGTCATAGGAGACAATCACTCCTACAGCGAAGGTGCTACTAGCCTTTGTTTCCTCTTTTCAAAGAATACTTCCACCTGTGTATCATGGAATGCACGGCTTGTGCATAAATGAATAATGATTACATAACTTTCATGAGCATGTCGTCTTCGTGTAATCCACAATTTGGTGTGCAATGACCTTTATCTGCTCATATGCTCAGACTGCAACGATGAACTGGTTTTTATTAGCCCCGAACACACTTTATACTTTCGCCCGCTTCCGTCACACCGCCTAACCGATATAATTTTTGCCAACTTAAATCTATCTTTCGGTCTGTTGTCAGTATGTTGTCTGTCCCATCAGTGTGACTGGCGCATTGCCAAAGCCATTACTTACTATTGTTGTAGAAGCATCCACGGAATTTCTGAAAATGAACGGATCTATTAAAAGGACGGTATGTCAAAATGCAGCTGGAATTGGAACAATGCGATTTGCACGAAATTCTATTCTATTCTATACTGCTTGGATCTAAACATTCTGACGGAGGGGTGACATGCCTAACTTACAAATGAAGGGACTAGAATTCTACAGAAAAATGATTGATTTAAAATGTTAATTGACAATTAATGTTATTATAATAAGGGTGAAAATTGTTATGTTTTGAACTTAAATTGAAGAAATACTTAAATTTAAAATGGGGAGAAAACGGTATCGGATGATGAGGAAGATAGAGAATCTAAATGAAATTAGACTCTCCTTTTCTCATGAATGAACTGGTCCTAATTTGCATGTTCTAGCAAAATGATGTGGATGCAATTGGAGTCTGAACATTCAGCGTTCCAGCATTTATCCGTCGAAGGCTATAGGCACCCACAGTATTCTTAACCACGGTTTAAGCTTTGTCAATCTACAGTTTTGAGAAGTGTATCATATAGCCAATACCAACAATCAAGTTTTAGGACTCAAAACTTTTCCGATTTCACAAGGTAAGCTAATATAATGAGATTTGTTAAAGATTTGTTTTGTTAAGGAGCGAATGAAACCCTTTATTCTGTGGTTGAACTCGGTCAATAATTCATAGAGTGTGATTTATAAATGACGTATTTTTGACAAATTTGACAAACGTGGGTTGAAAGTACAAATATAGTTTTGTTAATGTAATTAGCCGCTGTTCGAGACAATTTCATTGGTGATAATTCAGGAAAACAAGAACCGCAGTTCTACGTGAAGCGTTTTATCAAGAGAATTTTTTTATTAAAATAACAACGCTATTAAAACCTGAAAATGTTGGAAGGTAGAAAATATGACCTTGGAAATATCATACCGGCGTAACTTTGCTTTAACAGATTTGAAAACTTTCGTTTTATTCATCTCGGGAAGACTTCCTTTTGTGACGGCTATCCAAACTGGACAAAATATGGGTACTGCTTAGAATGATATCTAATAATAATATGATAATTGATATATATAAAACATGATAAAATAGCGTTAGGGTAATGGTTTAGTGTTAGGGTTAGATGTTATGTGGCTGTCGCAAAAGGAAATCTTTCCTTGATCTCTTCAACATTAAGATAAACAAAATGGACGGAAGGAATCATCAGAATACTCGATACATGTATTTAAATATTTGTTTACCATTCTTTTACCATTCTTTTACCAATCTTTTACCATTCTTTTACTATGCTTTTACCATTCGTCGTACCATTCGTTTACCATTCGTTTGCCATTCTTTTGCCATTCTTTTGCCATTCTTTTACCTTTCTCTTGATATAGAGCCGATATACAAATCACAATGCCTCCCAAAGGTGCTGCTGCGAAAGGCGAGAAGAAGGCGGTCAAGTCCAAGTCAATGGCAGCCGGTCGGCCTGGGGGCAAGAGAAGACGAAGGCGTCTAGAATCCTACAACATCTACATCTATAAAGTCCTCAAACAAGTAAATTCTGCTACGTTTTCGTTTTTAAAATTTTCCGATAAAAAATACAAGCTTTATTTGGCTCTCATACATTTTCATGTATTTTTATCTTTAATTTCAACCGCCTCTAATTTCAATTTCTTTTTCTTTCATTTTAAATCCAAGAGTGGATACAAGATTGAATTGTTGAGATAAGATCTGTCTCTTGATTTAAACGGCGGCCAAAAGAATCTCATTCAAGAAACCTTTATTAAACCTACCGCACAGTTTCCGACCAGACTAAGCGATCTGACTTTGGAATAATTTGCAACACCAATCGGCATGGGCCATTCACAAAACCGGAACATCGAGATTCGGAATTTGCATTGGGGTACAATTATACGTAACGGGTGAATGAAGTCATTCGTACCAATTGAGGCGCTTTACAACCACCTGTGAATTAATACACTTGGTTTGATTGCTTTGCCTCTCTGCACGGTTACTCCCTTGCCACACCTGCATTTTTGGACAAAACAATAGGCTCAAACTGATGAAAGGGATTGCTTTGTGCAAAACAAATGCCTTTGCAAAATGACGCAATATCGGTCTCGATTAGCTCCATGATGACCCTTTTAAAAATGGTTTGATCTTGAACTGGAAACGGCTAAATAATCTTGAAGCCTTTGGGATATTCATTGCATGATATATGGCCTAATCTAGCACATGAAAGTCTTTTGTGTGCATATAAATTGTAAATATATACATCGCTCATGCATCTGCTGAAGCCGGCGAGTCTGGCCACGCTATATTAAATAAAGATTAACATTTTGTTAAAGGTATTACAAAGTTTTGGTATGGGGTCATGAATTTGGTTCAAATTAACAATTTCGGAAGCATATGCGTTCCTACAATATTCATTGATCGTTGTCGCGGTTGAAATCGATTCTAAAGTTATGAAATTATAAATAATAAACTCTTTGTGTTGTATAGCTCCCTCTCAAGGTCAATATATTAATTTAGCTACGAAACAATGTTTCTTGACTAAAATCGACAGATTAGCTATTCCCGTTTGGAAATTATATATCACAACTATTTATTCTGAGATTTTCATGGTCGCAGCTACCATTGTACGACCATAGGCGCTATTTGAAATTTATCAAAATTTACCGGGAGCACCGGTAAATTTTTATATTCAATTTTTCTCGAAAACAGAAGTGTTTTGGGGGCTAATTTTTTTAGTGCTTATAATACATCCACAGGGGCATCCAAATATAACAAAATTGTAAAGATTCACTATCCACCAAATTTTCCCAAAACTTTGTATTATCTTTAAAGTAGATATTCATCGATTTTAAAAACTTACTTTATTTTCATTAGGCCTATTGCAAAGTTGAAACTTTGATTCGACAAGTTTATCAAAATTCAATGCTTGGAAACATTCGAAGTAATGATTATTATAAATTACAAAACGCTTAAATACAGCCCCGGCATAGCACCTGCAGAGCTCTCCGAACGCTGCTGAGATGTGTGAGATCACAGTATGGACATGACTTGCACAAGCAGACGATGTCCCATGACATCTCACACATTTTCAGTGCCTGTGTTTTCATCTTCTCTTGAGTTCTTTCTCTTACTTCACTACCGTTAGGCTAAATGTATAATCTATTGCCTCACTCTAAACCCCGCGCATGGTTTTATTTTGATGACAAATGCAGCGATACAAAAATAAAGGAATCTGTCGCTTGAAAACAAAATAAGACGCCATTGTATATTCAGCTGCACACACCGGGGTATGTTCGGCGTTTCAAGAGGGAACAAATGCCGTCCTTAATATCATTCCGGGGCTTTTCTTTGATTGTTAATTAACCCCTATCCTGTGTATTTACAAGCAAAAGATTTTAGTTATCAGAATAGGGTCATATCCCCTTTTGAATGGTTTGACATGCCATAACATTTATATACACTAAACTCATTATAATTTGAGAAATGATAGCTTTGCAATTATGTTCATTCTCTATGGGATGTCGTCTGCTTGGGCAGTGTTGGTCCAAATAGTGACGTCATTATAACATCGTTATTTTTCCCGCGAATCTCTCGTATATCCCAGCTGCTATGGAGGTGGTTATATTTGTAGGTTTATAAATCACCCGATATGTAGTTGACCTGACCTAAAGCTTGTCCGATGGCCATCTGTTAGCTTACCAGTTTCTAGTGATACATTAGTTGACATAATTGTGATCTTCTTTGAATTTCACCTTTAAAAAACTAAAAGGGCCTATTGAAGTAAAATTAATTCTTTTGCTCATCCCCCTTTTGTTTTATCTAGGTTCATCCAGACACGGGAATATCCAGCAAGGCGATGTCGATCATGAATAGCTTTGTCAATGATATCTTTGAACGGATCGCATCAGAGGCTTCAAGACTTGCACAGTACAACAAGAAGAGCACTATCAGTAGCCGAGAGGTATGTTATTCTTTGAAGTTGTTTTATGGGCGGGTCAAATGTTTTTATTGTTCCTTACGCCACTTTAACGAGAAATTGAGATTTCGTGGACTAGTGGATAAGTGAGTCACCGGACTGCGAATCGCATGGTTTGCGGTTCGAGTCCCGTTGTAGCACTAATCTCATTCGGCGAGATACTAATCTAAATAAGCCACTCTCCACCCAGGTGTAGGAAACGGGTAGCTGGTAGGAAATTATTACTTGAATACTTCATACAATCTTCGGGTATACCACAACTGACGATATCACTAACGTATATGACATTATACCTTGGACTTTATTTCATTTACTGAAACTAAATATGAGACAGTCCATTTTTGTTTTAAAACGCAGACATGCAGTTAATCATAGCGCAAACGCTTAGACTTTCGAGAAACCCAACACAAGTGCAAGTTTGATAACCTGTTGTATATCCCTACAGAAATGTTCGAATGACGTAAAACGTCATTGTCATGTTCGTATATTTCAATAGGCGGTGGAAAATGCTATTGGAATTTGCCGTGGTTGAAATATTTGTTGGTGTTGTAAATCTGTGGGATCATGTTATGAAAGTGTTATATCGTATTTACTCCACCAGAATGAAGTGTTATTTTTTCCTGCAGTCGATCGTAAATCATTTCGAATCAAGAACAATAGTTTCGTATTTGAAGACTGCTACAAATCTTTTAACAACTTTTTTCGATTCTTAAAACTTGAGGCTTTGGTATGAGAATGTAAATTATAATCACTTTTTTAATTTTTTTCTTCTTCCCCAGGTTCAGACCGCAGTGCGTCTTCTCCTGCCTGGTGAGCTGGCTAAACACGCCGTGTCGGAGGGCACAAAGGCCGTTACCAAATACACCACCTCGCGGTAGAGACGCGGTCATTTGAAAATTCGCGGTAAACACTGCAGTAAGAAACGCGGTTAGCCGGTTAAAGGTGTTTCGAATGTACCGCAATCTTCAGACATAAAACTGCATGGTGCAAATGTCATGGTTGCTTTGCATATGTGCTGGTGGAACAATGAGATTGAAGACCGTTTAGAAAATTTGTTGTGACAATCGAAAAACGAGCACTATGTGAAACAGCAGTTTAAATGGCACCCGATGGTGCTATGTCTGAAGCTGAACGTCAAGCGTTAGTATAGACATCTTTTGAATGGTTCGATGTGCGATTCATTTGTCTAACTCGTTAAACGATTCGTAATTACTGCCCAGAACTAAATTAACCCAATTCCTTTAAGATTTATCTTGGTTTTAAGACTGTAATTTATAAAAGAAACGGAATTGAACCAATAACATGCCATACTTTGTGCTTTTTTTTAATGAGACTCAAGTTTGCTTTAAATTAGAAACAATTAATTCATTGTACATAAAAGTGCAGATATAGTAAACAATGAAAAAGTAAGAAAGTAATCGCGGAATAGGGTATGTTTTCGAGAAAGCTGCTTCTATTTATTCATATGCCAAAACAGTATCGCTATTCGATCATCTAGAGGGACTTTTAGATTTGCACGACGAGAACATGAACTGCGACGTATGACATCCTTTTAAGGCAATGTGACGTCCTTTTAAGGCTCTGGCAGTGCCTTAAAAGGGTGTCGCACGAGCAGTCCACGTTCTCGTCGTGCAAATCTAAAAGTCCCTAATATCCAGATGAAAAGAGCCAAGGTATTTTTGGGAGGTTGATACTATTTGTGATGAGCAGATGCCCGTCCGACATAAACAGTTCTGAATGAATAATAACTTCTCTTCATTAAGCGTATAAGTAGACTTTTTAATGTATTTTCAGCTCATGATTTATGTACAAGCCTCATGTAATCTAAAATACCCATTCGCCCACATTTGAAGTATAACACGTTTAGTCGTGGTTTATCTTCAGTTAATAGGACATGTTCGTAATGTAACAAAATGTATACATAAGTGCCTCGATACGAATTATTTCATTCACCAGATACGAATAATTGTTTTTTAATAGTCATAATACAAATTGCATATAATTACGTGTAGCTAGGTAGGACAAGCCACAATGTGTGTCGTATACCTAGCAACAACAAATTTATGAAATTCGTATTCTGAATGTCGAGATTCATTTATTCGTAACGGTGAATGAAAGAATTCGTATTCATAAAGGCACATGCATACATTTGGTTACATTAAGAAAATGGTCTATTCAAAATTAGTTTCAATGTATACACCGCTCATATAAAGGAGAAACTAGCCACAAAGTGTATGTGTGTTTGTGGGGGAGGGGGTCATTCGTTTCATTTTCTTGCTCTGGCCATTGCATATGTTGTAAATTCTTTTGAAGGATAATATTGTAAACATTCGTAAAATTAAAAAGAAATCAAGGGAAAGGAAGAACACTACTTTGTAGCTTTACCGGGCATGAGGCTCAGGAAAGAGTTTAGATAGATATTTTAAAGTAAATAGTTTACAGAATGTTTTAAAAAGTAAATATGATATTGACGTTCATGTATGTATGTGACGTGAAGAGGAACTAACCTAGTTTTGTGTGTATAAATTTGATTATTTGTGTACTTTATCGTCACGTTTGTGTGTATTTTTGATTTGATTTTCATGTTTGATAAATAAATGCGTTGAAACATAACCGTTTGATGTTTTCATCTCTTTTTTCTATATGTTAATATTTCCTTACCAAAAATAACAAACTGTATGGTGTTTCCGTAAATAATTGTGTCCAATTTTCTTTTATCCACTGACATGACTGATGTCTTCAAAAATGTTTGTTTTAATCTTGATAAGATCTTCGACTAATCAATTCTTCGTTCTGAAATCACAACGAAAGGTCATAGTTCATATCGGGAGAATTTACTTTTAGATGAAATAAATGGATACAAGATTTGTGTCGTGCTAGACGCATTTCGCAGATTAGTCGTTGACCCGTTGACTACTAAATTGTATAGGTCCCATAGGCTTAACACAGGGACCACCAGGTTCCAGTAAGCAAAGGGTTAAAAATACCCGAACCTCTGTGTTCACCCGTATAAGGCTCACTATGGTTCTAATAATAATGCAGACGTTAATTCACAAAGTAAGACAAATCCACCCAGGTTTGCTCACGGCGGTTACAATTATCCGATTAATGACTAAAATCACTCTGAAAGTGCTGACGATAAAACGTAACAAAATGTATCCATGACAATAACCTTCCCATTAGATAGACGATCATTATACATTATGCATTGCCCGTATCTCACGAGGGCACGCGTATACTTTATGTTTATGGCGATTTAGGGGAGCCTTCCAAAGTTGCGACTGTGCCCGAACCCCCGAACGCGTCGGGGCGCCATGAATAGAAAGGTTGCGCCTCAAGAAACGCAAAGGGGCGCAAAGGGGCGCAAAGGGGCGTGACAGTTACCCTCACCTGATTCTTGCATATGAAAAGAAACTGTCTATTGTTGGTATAAACCCGCTCTATTCTTCTTGCGCCCTTTTGCGCCCTACCAGACGATGGAAGATTATCTCTCCCGCCATTGTTCTCGCTCGTGATGCGCGATGCACAACGGTACAGCTTAAACTTGCTATACAGAAAGTATTTGTCAGCCAAAGCCTGCCTTTCCCTCTTCCTGTTCTCGTACTAATAAACATCCCATTGTTTGTAAAAACTTGATGTATTCTTCTCGCTTTGCGATCTATTCTTCTCGCGCCGTTTTGCGTCGCAACGGGCGGGGGTATTATCTTTCCTATTATTGTGGAAGCTTTGCGATGTACATTGCTACAGCACAGCCTGAACTTGTCTAGTGGGAGCGTTTTTGTTTTGGGGGGCAATCAACACACTCGTTCATCTTGATCAGAATAAATTATGATATTTTTTTTCTGTTGTTGGTTTAATACGCCTCCTTTTAAAATTTGTGACGACTGTATGGAATGTGAAATAAAGATGACTATGTACGATGACAGTGGTTGTTTAATTGCGAGCTTGATTGTCCCCAACAAGAAAAAGTAAAAGAAAAATGAGTGAATGAATACATGTATGCGGTTATAGTCGGAAAACTGATGACTGTTTGGGACGGTTGTGTATGTTTGTAATTCGAATGATTATCAACATATTTGTATAATTTCCACGTCGCGATATTATCCTAGCGTCGTAATGGACAAAGGAATTATCATTCTCTCCCGTCATTATTCACGCTACTTGTAGCACATTGCCACAGCCTGAGCTTGGAAGCACTTATATTTTGTCAGTCAAATCCTTTTTTTTTCTTCTCCTCTCTTGACTTGTTTCTAATAAACAACCCATATCGTATTAAAATAAAACTCTATGTATTCTTTTTGCGTCGTGTCTTTTCTTCTCATGCCGTTCTTTGCAATAGTCAGACGGGAGAGTTTGACATTGTTTTGGTAATCAATGAACTCACGGTGCGTCATGATCAGTAAAGGAAATCTTTATAAAATGCATTATAAGGCAATACTAATGGTAATAATAACAATAATTCTAAAGTGACTTTTTTAAACACTCTTCCATACCCTCCCCCAAGTTAGTATAGATATGAATCGACGAAAATCTGAACGGATGTATTTTTTGATATTTCAGCTGTTTCTGAACTGTTTTTGATCAAGTTACGTTAATTCTATCATTAACAAAAATTGTATACTCTTTCTAATTTGACAAATTTTCGCAAAAAAAGTATAGTAAAATTGGCCGCGTATAATCGGCTTTGCAATCTGTATACAAGTTCATGTCATATCCAGTGGCGTACGCAGGATTTTCCTATAATAAATATAAGGTATGATGTGTACATCACAAGGGATAATTATGTTATAATAATTCATCTCAAGGAAGAGATGTTGTCGGCGTACACGGTACAAGCAAATGAAGGAATAGAAACATTATTAAACAAATATGAAGATGGAAAACGACATTGCCAGATAGACAGAGAGACAGACAGGGAGAGGGAAAGAGAGAGAGAGAGAGAGAGAGGTGGCGGGAGAGATAGAAAATTGGACGTCACGGTAGTCCGTACTGTATTTATTTATATGATATTTGTCTCTCCGATCACCCCCCCCCCCCCAGCTCCGATTTTGTTTCCCCTTTAGTTTGTCCTTTTTTATATATAGATATCTTTTCGCTGAAGACTAATGTCCGACGCATAACAGTATTGTCAATATAGCATAATAAACATTTTTTATATCAATTTGATGCAACAGAGATTTTCATTCAAAAGTTTTACTTTGTATAATTATTGTACATTAATATTCTTCGCATTTCGACATTATCAGACGCTCGTTTTCTATTTCGCTCCCTATAATAAACAAACGGTATAATAAATTGTGTACATCATTATTATGTTATAATAATTTATCTCAAAGAAGGAATTGTGCCGGCAAACAAGCAAATGGCGGAACAACATTGGCAGAAAGACGGAGAGACAGACAGACAGAGAAAACGACCGAGCGAGAGAGAGAGAGAGAGTGTGAATGGGAGACACACACATGCACACATATAGAAAGAGAGAAAAAACAATCATCTTGCATGATTGTTGCCTTTGAATGATTGTTTCAGATAGGGTAAAGTCTGGCTTTACGTAATATGATTTTTATTTATGAGTATGTCGGAACGTGGTCCCATTAAAAAAATTTAAAAAAACAGCAACGACAACTGCAAGAATAACAAGACCCTTCCCGCCCCCCAAAACAACAAAAACAGGGTTATAGATACCCTTACCTCACTTCCGCTCTTTGGAGTTTATAACCACGACAACGACCTGTACCCTCCGCAACGTTCATTGTTCCTCTTACGTAACTTTAATAGCTGTGGGATCATGGGCCAAAGACATAGCTCAGTTTCGCATATTCTATGTAGGTCCAAAATACTCCCAGCATTTTTGTGTCGTTCTTATGTACTTTGTCAATACATATATTTACAAACTATAATTGTCAAAATTTGAAAATATATTCATACACATTGATATTTATATAGCACCTTGACATAAACCATGATCAAAGCGCTTTACATTAGTAAATAAAACAGACTAATTATTTTGCTCTCCAAGCAATACTTACAAACTATTTCGTTTTCCTTATATCATCTGTTTAGAGAGCGAGAGAGAGAGAGAGAGAGAGACAGAGAGAGAAAGACAGACAGATAGACAGAGAGATGTATAGATAGAGAGAGAGAGAAAGTTGAGTGCATCCGTAGTCTGTACTGTATTTATTTATTATTATGCTATTGTGTCACTCCTTTCACCCCCCCCCCGGCCCCGCCCCCGTTCTGGATTTTTCTTTAGTTTAATTTTATCACGTTTATATCTTTTCGCTAAAGTATAATGTCCGACATATATTATAACCGTCAATGTAGGCTGATAAACTATTTTATATTAATTTGATGCAACAGAGATTTACATACAAACGGGTACAGTGTATTTAATTTTGTTTGTAACATTAGTGTTTTGCAAGGAAACAACATGCTGAAAATGAGCGTCTTTCCGACATATTGAGAGTGAGAATAGAGTGAGAATAAAAAAGAAAAAATGTGGAGAAAGAAGAAGATCGAAATAAGAAAGAGAGACAGGGAGGGAAAGACAGACAGACAGACAGAGAGAGAGAGAGAGAAAGTTGGGCGCATCGTATTATAGTTTGTACTGTATTTATTTATTATTATGCTATTTTGTCTCTCCTTTAATCAAACTAACATTCCATAATAAAATCTTACAATGCATTTGATTATAAGTATCATTTTTAAATCACGGGTTTTGAAATACAATAGCTGATATTGCGATGATTTAGAGAACCTACGTTTCTATTTTTTAAATCGATCTTGCATGTGAAAGAACAGATTGATGATATTATGACCTATTTTGATCTGATGACAGAACGCTTTTCAATATATTTCAGTATTTCTCCCCGATTGTTCGACCAACATTACATTAATGCTATTGTCCAGCTGAGTTTGAATAGGCTTTTCTACCCTCGGCGCTAAAGGGATTGCGGAAAATTTCAACACTATTTGTGTTTCTTGATGACCCAGTAGAACAAGAAATAAGGGCTAGCCCCCCCCCCCCCCCCCCCACAAAAAAAAAAAAAAAAAATGGCCCAAAATAACGCAATTATTATAAATTCCGTCATATACTTGATACCAACACATGGATCCTTATTTAAACAGCGAGACAGTTCTGTAACAATGTTACGAGAATCAATTCAACGAATTGTCATGGCCTGTATTTGTTCTAGAACGCACTTCGCTTTTTCGATACCACGTGGCCCCAATTCAGCACAATAAATACGTATTTTAATTCTTCACAACAATGACCTAGATCTAAAACTGGCCGCGGTTGCAACCCCTCAACCCCCCCCCCCCCTTCTTCGCAAAGAAATATTCGATAAAGTTTCTTTGGACAAGCAGAATGATAAACTAATTCTTCCTTTGTAATGCATGCTCTATTCTTACGATTTAGGTATAATTTACTTTGTTGATTTGCAATTGGTAATCTCCCTGGGAGTTTTGCGATATGTCCGATCATTTTCAACATCACGGATTTTGAAATACGTTCTCTAATATTACGAAGATTTAAAGGACCTGTATTAAAATAACAGGTTGATGATATAATTATGAATTATGATTTATAATGATCATACGACAGGATCGTTTACAAGATACAACAAAAATTAAAGAAAACAAAACAAGAAAACCGAAACATGCGATAACATCGCTATAAAAAGGAAATATACACACATTTAATGTAATATGAAACAAATCAAATGTCAAAACATGCATGAGAAAACAATGTCAGAGAGAGAAGGGTAAGTTTAAAAAAAAAAAATTCTTTTTCGTGAACAAATCTATTTGTATTAAAATTGAGATATTTAACACAATCATGAACAGAACAGGAGGAGATGAAATAATGAACAATCATGCAAACGTTAACGCCTACAGAACTCCGATGTCGAGAGGGAAATAAACAATCAGAACAAAAATTGTAACCAATGTCATGTACGTAAAATAATATTAGAACAAATCAGTAGCAAGAGTCAAATCTCGCAAGACGAGAGGGACACACAAGCGGGCATTATACATGAATAACTAATGCGCCGGACCGGGCGCAAAAGGGCGCAAAAGCTTTTCAAGGTTTAAGCTCCCATTCACAAATGTCAAGTGCTTCACCGGGACACGCCTCGGTGGGCTTATCTCGTAACAAAGAGACTCCAAACAATAGCCAGATTTTAATGAGCTGGAAACCAACTGGAGTCCTCTCGTAGCCGACGCCAAAAGGCGCAAATGGGCGCCAAAAGGCGCCTCCTTTGTTCTCATATCCTGCTCTGCGCCCCGACGCGTTCGGGCACAGTCGCAACTTTGGAAGGCTCCCCTTAAACAATGGATTGACGGAGTTAATCGAGTGATGAAAAACAATAAAAAGAAGGAAAAAATGGGAAAGGGAGAGAGGAGAGGAGGTCAAGACAAGATGACGCCTTGATCATCTTCCGGACCTTCCCCATGATCAGTAGCATTTTAAATATGCAATTCATTTTCCGAGTCCCCCCTCAATTTTTTAGACCTCTTTACATGAAATGATTGTGACTATATGATTTACTATTGATAGATACAGATCATAATCTAAAGAGCCAAAGAGATTGATCCAAGGTTCTGAGAAAAGCATATTGTCAAAACCATTTCATTAAAAGAGACAAGAAAAAATGTATTACCACTTAATGGCAACAATGTAATTATGTGAAAACACCGGGTTCACACTTTGTCAGATTAAGTTACAATAATAGACCACACTGTGTTCATACCATTGGATTTTACGTTCAGATTCCAAGAGGTGTCTGAAACACATCGTTTCTAATTGGTCGTAATACTCCTCTTCGTTTGTAATTAATGTAGTCTTCGTATAGCAGGGCTCCAACTTGGCCGAGTTGTATTAGCGAGTTATGGCGAGGTGTGGTGAGTGCCTCATAGAGGCACTCGCAATAATTACTCGCGAACAATTCGGTATGGCTTAGCGTAACTCTTTACAACATTCCAATTTCCAAGACTCTCCTCGAAGTCGCGAGCAGTTCCAAAATTTTGAACATGTTCAAAAAAATTCCCCGATTCGTGGTAATTCGAGGTGAACTCGCCTACACTCGTAATATACACGTATTACTTGTAACAAGCTCACGCTGCACTCTTCATAAGGTGGCGAGTTGCTACGAGTATATTACGAGTGTTAAGCAAGTTTACCTCTAGCTACAACGAATCAGCGAAAATTTTGAACATGTTCAAAATTTTCACTAATTCGTTGTTACTCGAGGTGAATTCGTTGTTACTCGAGGTGAACTCGCTTACATTCGTAATATACTCGCATTACTCGTAACAAGCTTGCGCTGCACTCTTCATAAGGTGGCTAGTTGCTACGAGTTATGAAGAGTGCAGCGCGAGCTTGTTACGAGAAATGCGAGAATATTACGAGTGTAGGCGAGATCACCTCGAATTACAACGAATCGGGGAAAATTTGTGAACATGTTCAACATTTTGGAACTGCTCGCGACTTCGAGGAGAGTCTTGGAATGTTGTAAAGAGTTACCCTAAGCCATACCGAATTGTTCGCGAGTTATTGCGATTGTGAGGCAACTCACCACAACTCGCCATAACTCGCTAATACAACTCGGCTAAGTGGGAGCCCTGCTTAAGATAATGTTCTCTCTCTCTCTCTCTCTCTCTCGCTCTCTCTTTGTTTGTATTTCATGCGCTTTGTATCGAATGAAAAGGCGCTATATAAATGTAATATTATTATTATATTATTATTCTTCTGCCCAGGATTGATAGCTATATACCATGCAATGTGACTACGCAAGACATAATTACAATGTGAACACATTTTCAGGATTCATGGCAAACTTTATTACTCTCTTTGAAGGGAAATATATCGACGTCACACAAGAGGAAAAAAATCCCAAGAAAGAAGATTTGTAGAACAGCATAAAACTGGTTAGCAGTACAATTTATCTTTCTACAAATCATACTTATTCACACTTACTGCAGTAGTCTCAAATATCCTAGTTTGTAAGAATAAATATATGAGTAAACCCCAACATCAATGTACCATTATTTTTTACTTTCCCCCAGATTCGATGTCCTTTTATTACCATGGACACATCTTAAATATGATTACGTCAAGAGGAAGATTATGTCTGATGAAAGTTAAACCGAACGGATTGAAGCGCGTACACATTCTGTGTTTGCGACAGACAACAGTTGAAGACGAATATTGGTGCTTTATATGAAAGAACAGATAAATGAATGAATAGAAAAATGCATGAATAACTGTGAGAACGAATGAATGAAAGGACAAATGAACGAAAGATTGAATTGATATTGAAATAAAAACATATTAAAGTTACCAATTCCTTCCACACATTGCATCAACGAAACAATTTACTGAGTGACTATAGGAGAAAGAAAAAACACATTGAAGTTCCGAGTATTCCTTTCACATATGTACCAAAAGAACCTTATAATAACATACAGTGTACATTGAATTCCCTAATCCTTTCATATAGTGTATGTTCCATACGAACTGAATGAATACATTTAATTAATAAACATCACGAAATACATTATTATATACATTAGGATAATACTTATTAAAAAACAACATTCAATCTTAACTTCTACTACTCAATCACATCTGGCTTTGTCATATTATATTTTTGATTAACACTCACACAATCAAATAGTTTAAATCTATGAAGCACTTCAAAAACAAAACATAAATTTAAAAAAGAAAGTTAAATTTGAAAGCACTGCACACGCACAACTAGGATAACTGTTACGAAACGTGCCGAAAAAACGAGATAAGGTACTTGTCGACTGAAAATATCCGGGCAGTGTGCATCGTATATGTATTGACTTGATATTCATTCATGCCGAGGTATAGGAGATATGGGCTTTTTGAGGGAAAAGTGTTATTCAAGACGTAAAAACTTCATTCGCATAATCAGCGCAATCATGATGTAGATTCAACATTGTAACATGATAAATGTCATCCATAAAAAATACTCTGTCCTTACTTAATAGCTTTTTCATTCAATATTCCTCAAGCTTGAAATCAGGTTGGACACCAAGCATGTTCCTTATTGCATTTCATTTTGATGGCATTTCATAGTCAGAACTCGACACAAATCTTGAAAAGTATTTTCAACTCTGGAAACAAACGCTACATGTATTTCAATAGATTTCATAAGTTTTGTCGTGCTAGCAAAAGAGAATACCACAGAGATGTTTGGCAAATGTTTTAACTACTCTAAAATCTTTCTGAGCTTCTTTGTAAATCTTCATTTTAAATGTCAAAATGGAAAGACAGACAAAAAAAAGATGTACAAATCATCAAACAGAATTGTGCTTGTAATTCGATTCCAGCATCATTCAGTGGTTACCTGCATGGATACCCTAGTATTAAAAAAAGCCGTCGGGACCTAATTTGAATAAAATATACAAACCACTTTGTACCATTTTTGCTCATTAAAACTCATTTTATCGGGGTCAGAGAAAAATATACCTCAAACGCGTCACTGAGATGATTTTATAAATTTAAAAAATAACTAAACTGCTAACTTTTCGTTAAAAAATTTAGCATATTCATAACTGTTTGATTTTAAACAGTCTCGAATGAGCAAAGTTGCACTTACACCACACAAGTTAGCTCAAAAAGGAGGCAGAAACCACTTAAAAATGTTGGAATAAATGCAGAAAAAAATTCTGCAAATTTCAGTTATGATCTACATGCATCTCTCCCATTAATAGAAGCTTGTTGTAAGTTTGATCGGGACGAAACCATCTCGCAATATATATTTAGACAATTTCCATCCATTTGCTTCCGTCTACAATAATTAAACTCAAGACACTATATCTTTTTTGAGAAACCGAACGCCACCAAAATCTACAGGTCTACATGTATCATGATTATGCCACCAGCAGTCAAAATTTGCTTTCAAGATATATGTCCATAAGTAAAAAAAAGAGAAATGCCATAAAAAGGAATACAATTGTAAACGCATAATTATGTAACTGTGCGACTTGAATCTGAGTCTATTAGAGTCAAAAGGGAATGTGTGTTAAAGAATACGGTTAATGCCCTACTGGATCTTTTTCCATACCAATAAGGAGAAAAAATCACAGAAAAGGTCACATATTAATGTCAATTACTTGTTAGGTGCCCCTTTGCTATTTTCAAGCACTCCCTCTCTAACCCAGATAAGAAAAAGGAGAAACTTAACAAACAAAAAAATTGAATGAAAATCAGATTATTTTGATTCTGAGGAAATGATGATTCTATTATTGAGTAAACCTTGTATGATGAGTCATTATAAAGTAAAAATGCAATAGATTGGTGAAAAAGGTGTGTGTGGAGGGGAGGGGGCTTGCTTTAAGTGATGAAAATATAACATATCTTGCCCAAAGGGCAAAATACTGATTGCAGATCATACCAAAGCTAAAATTAAAAGAGGAAATTAGAGGGGTGGGAAAACACTTTTGATATTTGGAGAGGTCAACGTTTCCAAAACCTTTCATGGCGATGAACAAAGCTTGAATTAACAAAATCGCAACTACTTCAGAAAAATCAACCTAAGATAACTTCAACAGCCCCTTCCATCACCTATGGAAACATGCGAACATAACACATTACATAACCAAACATGATTTCTATGGGATGTATAAGGAGGGTATTGTAATTGGCCTCGAGATGATTTCTTTAAAATCCTTGCTTTCATATTAATTGTATTCTCAAATTCATAGCCAGCAGTAATTTCTATTGTGATGAATATGAAGAGTATATTAAAGACTTCCCGCATACAATCAAATGGTTTAAATCTCTCTGCTAATTGGCACGATAACACTGTTTGTTTGGAGCCAGATGGGCGTTAGCTCTATATGAAGTGATAGGAGTTAGCGCCCTTATGACTCCAAACAGATTTCCCTTTCGAGACCTGTCGCTGCTGTATCCAAGCTGTTATGGAGAGATAGAGCCTGGCTTACACAGCAGCGACTCAACTTTTAATCCGTCCTAGGTAAGTATTTACCGAATCAGTCAATAGCTTGACTCGGTTTCATTTCCCAAGATGCCTATTATTAGTAGCTCTGAGGATAATCCATATGCTCCATATTCATCCACCTGTTAGTATGGGTATCCATGCTATATTGTTTGATGCCATACTACCAGAATTTGTATTGATATCCTTTCTTTTGAGGAAAGGAAGGAATTGCTAATGATGGGGATTTAATCCTTTTCATGAAAAGCCTGAAAGTTAACCTCGTTTTGGGGGATGATTACATTCACCAAGTGGGGTGTATGTGGTTTTTCGCTTCGCAAAAATAACACATTCATTCAAACATGATAAATAAATTATAAAACATTCAACACGAGATACATGCAAATATGTTGAAAACAGTCAAATCTGATCTAGAAAAAATTCCCTCGCTAACATCCATATCATGCTTCCAAAAACAGTATTTACAATGGCGAACACGGAAAGAAAACAAGAACTTTAACCTTACTCTATTCGCATAAAAAACAGAAGGTGATTATATACAAATAGGCTGAATAAATACGATATTATATTACTGTTACAAAGAGAAAAAGTACTGCAACAACTACAAAAACATAATGACGTGATTAAATGTAATGCCTTTGAAAGGGCAACCCTACCAAAGTTTAATTGAAAATCATTAGTATTGCAGTTGAGACTTTAAAAAGAGAATATTGCATGAAGATCTACTTCACTGAAATATTAAGGAAACTAAATAAATAAATATTAAATAAGTAAAGTTGTATTGCGAATAATAGCTTATACGCAGGAGAGGAGTGGTGTTAATGGAGGAGAATTTAAACTAAAAATGGATGAAAAGACAGTAAAATCAAATGAAAATGATTTGACAGAAGACTTAAAACTCACATAGTATGGAAATACAGAAAGAAGACCTCATTGACGATAAAAGATAGGATGATATAGTGTCGCACTTAAAAAATGATGATGCGATATTGTTGGATTAAATGGTACACGTATAGAAGTTGACTGAAATGGTGACCATGATTCACGTTTTACACACTCACACTGATCATGACAGCATATAATATCATTCTCGATACTGAAAAGTTGTTTGGTTTGTTTTATAATTTGCCACTGTAGAACAACATACTATTCCCAAACACAACAAAGCTGTTCTAACTGTTCTATACCACCTCAAAAAATACCTCAATATTACAGTTATTGCTTATTTATTTCTGTTTTACAAGGTATAAAGATTTCTTTTCCAAGAATTTTAACTTGGATTATGTTATACTGGATCTACACTTCACTGCAAAAGGCAGCATGAACATGACAAGATTCAGTTCTCTCTTTGGTGAATATTTCTAGGAAAATACCCAAACACAGGTTCTTACAGATCTGTGAAGCCTTTTGAAGAAGAGACTCTTCAAAGTTTGAGTGATTTCAGAAGAACCTGAGAACTCTCTCTTTGGCAAATTTTGGATGCAAGCAAATAAATTTCCATTTGCAATGACTAAATCTTTCACTAAAAAAACAACAAACAAGAATTCCTCTATTAAATCAATAGCTCAATGAATTTCAATGTTTAAAAGATTGATAATGTGAGACAAATGATGGGACAATTTTGAGACACGATCTGCATAAGTGTTACAAGGGAGAGATTAAAATCATGCTGAAGATTAAATAACGACGAGATTGCAACTAGCCGATGAAACATAGTTATTTTCCTTTTTTGAATGACGAAAATTATCTATTTCTTTCGAAATTACATAAAAAATAGGAATAACATACAGTACTACTTTTTAAAACTTAGATTACTTTCAATGTAACTAATCAAACTTGAAAATAAATGCACCCCAAATATTTTTTCTTCCACTTATAGTGTGAAAAAGGACAAAATATATGTATGCATAAAATTCACAAGAAGTTTTGAAGATATAATCCCCTATACTTCTTTCGAGTGGTCATGCTTTCCTGCGTATTTAAAGCCCCTTTCTTGAAAGTCTTTGTGATCATATCATCTTCAAAAACTCTTGTTAATTAAAATGCATCTTCATGAATAATAACAGCCATGTCTCCTGAAGCAAAAAAAAAAAGTTGCGTCCTCTGAGAAGAAGACTATTAGTACAAAGATAATCGATGATGTTCGTTTCGAAACTCACATCTCAACATTGAAGATTAATTTCAAAACACACATGCTACACACGGCTTTTTCATCGCACGTGTCTAATAAATACAAACAAAGAATCACTCACAATATTATATATTTTTCTGTATATATCAACTCATTGCAAAAATGGGTATTGCCCCAAAAATTGTCCTTTAACGTAATTAGAGTATAACATGCCAATAGAAAATGTTAAAAATGTTAAAAATTTAAAGTTAAAATACAGATGTTTTTAAAGAGATTTTGAGATAAGAAGGAACAAAGTATAAATCACTGATTCACTGCAACTGTGATATACAAAGTAAAATAGATGTTCTTGCATATTATTCATGTTCTGGATTATTATGTCTATCATGTACATACTATGTACACTTTATTAACAATTTATGAATAATATCTAATTAGTACTAATGAGGTTTAATACGATATACTCTTGACAGAGAATTTGTTGTTTTTTCAACTGTATTCATGAATAGAATCCTCTTTTTTAAATGATCTATATAAATTATTTATACTATCACTAACAAAGCTAAATATATAAAGAATCTAATATCATCACACGGACAAGGAAACTTACTTCCAAACATTAAATATTCCTAAAACCTTCAAATCTAGCCCCAGACAGAGCTGCTAGGCAGTTAAACCATAGTATACCGGTAGTCTGTTGAGAGCCAGATGGGCATTAACTCTGTGTTAAGGAGAAGGTTGAGTTCTGGGAGCAGAAAAAAAAATTGTGAGATTTTTAATTCTTTTTTTAAAGTTTTGAAGAGTATCATAGAAAAAGTGTTCCCTGAAAAGAATGTCTATCCAAGTGCCCTCATATTTTAAAATATGATAAGCAATAGCTAAAGGCTGTGGACCACACTTTCATGGCATATGTTTGTGTATTCACATGAAGATATTTCTGTACGCAATACATGTGACTTTTAGCAAGACTGGGCCAAATTCTTATAATTTTGATGATTCCAAAACCTCAGAGTATACACCAATTCTAAGCTGTTACATATTCAACCTTTTCAAAGCACTGCCAGACAGTTTCTTTTATATTGCAATCGTACGACCAGAACTCAACTTTATCTTTAAGATATATGAATGAATGCCCTTCTACCTCCAAACAGACAGTATGTGACTACATAGCATGTATACTTTACATTGTGTTGCGAACCTGTGACATATTAAATAGGTGTGCATACCCAAACTACCTTAATATTGTTCTATGGGAGCGAGAAGGACGTTAATTTTATGCAATGGCATAGGATTTACTAATGACCATCTGGCTCTCAAATGACAATATATAGAAGATAAGGAGAAATATCATGTGCTCGTGTCTTTAAGAGTTAGTAACACTTCATTCCAATGTGATGATATGCATCTCGATTGAGTAAGAGGTTTCATATCATCAGAAGTGTCATTTTTAGAGATTTTGCTCCATTTTAGGATCCCCCAAAAAAGAGTAAAGATGAAAGAAAGAGAAAGACAACAATATTATTCTTGTTAAAATAGAAGTTGATACTTTGTCTGATGTTTAGTACCATGAAAAGAAGCATTTCTTGGAGATATTGGTTTCACCAATCGATACGAAAATAGAGGAGAAAGTATGCTGCCTGAGTACAAATCCTGAATTCAATATTTGTACATGATCATCACTTTTTTGGCAACATTGTATTAATATTTAGTACTATTAAACAAGAAGTATTTACATGTATTTATAAGCCCGGAAGAGAATATCTGATAGCAAAAGAATGACTATTCTGTGAACTTTTCCTCTCTCTCTTTCTCTTTTTCTGTGAAACAAGTATAATGACATTTAAAGCCTCATTGCACTTCATATAACTACTTGTGCCCTCTATATAGCAAACAATGCCTAATCAGTGACCATTGGTCCCCCATGATCCTCTCTTTTTTATGTTAATGAGAACTGATTTGATGAGATAACTACCTGTTAGTGACCACGCTGGGAGGTCTAATCCCTCTTGGCCAAACTAGTGCAGTGGGGTTTTAATACAGTATGGTGACAACTGAGGACTAATATCTGTAAAACATTCACACATCTGACGAACTAATGTGAATAATTCAAACAGACAAACTTCATATCTAAAGAAGATACAGTGTTCTGCTTTACAGCACAATCCAGGCAACCTTTCCCTATTTTACTTTAAAAGAATTAGCTCAGAAATTGTTTGTTAAGAGCCAGTAGGGCCTTAATTTGTATACTTGTATACAAAGATTTAATGTCTTTCTAACTAAGTACAGATGCTTTCTAACATATTAGTCTTAGATAACAAACAGTCCTTTTCAGGACTACACTCCTCCAAGAAAGATTACCGAGTCAGAGTCCTGTTCAGGACTCCTCAAACCTCTCTCTCTCTCACACACATGGTGCAACCGCAAACCTACTGTATATTAGTCTTGTATTGAAAAAGCATGAAGTTTTGCCTGGGTGATATTGTTGACAAAACATTATTATAAGATGATATTTCCTTGTGCTGTAAATCTATTTACATCCATTCATCAAGTGTGGGCAAGCTTGACATCCTTTGATCTACATATATAACCATAACATATCACCTGTTGATGGCCGTAACAGCATCAACTCTGAGTAAAAATACATTGTATTTGAGTTAATCGCTCTTCTGGTTTTCTTCTGGCTACAAAGGGACAAAATGTACATTTATGCAACACTTTCAATGAATGCTAGATTGCTTGAAACACAACCCTGTCACCACAAATATGCTCAAATAAAAATACACTACATTCTTTTCAGCCCTTGGGGGCCCTCAAAGCTCATTTGTTCAAAGTGGCTTTCCAGTAGATTTACTTTCACATTCTTGTTGATCATTTTTGTTGTGTTATTTCTTGTACTTGTAGTTTTTCTTCTCCATTGCGCCTCAAACACATTAGTCATGTGGAGTTGGCGCATTACAAATACTCTGTATTATTATTATTATTATTATTATCTATGCAAGTAAAACATCATTGCCGTTGCCCTTGTCTTTTCCATTGTGCTTGTCCTTGAGCTTGACCTTGAGCTTGTCCTTGTGATTGAGTTGCTATCAGATATTCTCTTTTCTGCCAATAGAGGGGGCTATGTAACCATGGCCTAACTGCCTAGCTTGGCCAATGCTTTTAGTAATGCTCGATTCTCATCTTTCACTTGGTCTAGCTCATCCTCTGCAGCTTCCAAATCCTAGGGAGAAAAAAATAATAATTGGAAAATGATAAAGAAGTGATTATTCCTTTTCTCATCTTACTCTGCTATCTCCTCTTCCATAGCGTAGGTCTTTATTTTTGTGAGAATGTATTCAACTGTTTGTTAATCTAATTGATGTTGTTGTTTTGTGCACATGTTGTTATCTTATGTTATTCGTTGTTATCTCCTGCCAATGGAGGCCAAATTTCTGTGTTATTTAACGTGAACAATAAAATTTGAATTTGAATCTGAACCTGAATCACTTCTGGGCCCAGTTTAAAAAAACTTGTTATCAATAACAAGTTGAAATGACTGTTATAATTTCAACTTCAATCTAATATTATTTTTCAATCAAAATCATGATTAACTGAGTAATGAATAAATATAAAAATACATTGGAAGAACCCCTAAGAAAGCAAGGTTTTTTCGGGAGGGGCCCTGTACAAATAAGCTATATAGAAATGGTTGCATTTGCCTGGCTGGGAGCAAATTTGTTATGGAAATGTGACAATTCTTATTGATAACCAGTTTTAAAAAACAGGGCCCCGGTCAGACCCCAAAAAGGTATTGGTATTAAAAGAATTTTGGTTATTTAACCCTCTGCCTTCTAACTAGCTATGATAATATATTTGATATTCCTTTTCCTATGACAGTTTTAGAAGTAACTTAACAAGAACCCATCCCCCCCCCCCACAAAAAGTAATTAAACCTCTTCCAAAGTATTGAGTGTTTTGGGCTATTCTACTGCAATAATACTTGCTTCTATCATTTAGTAGCAAATTTTAACGTTAATTAACAACATTGGAACTCAAATCAATCAAACTCAAATGATAGCAACTAAAGAAATTCCTTACTCAGGACAAAAAACAAATAATCTGCCTTCTATTCCGATGTAAAAGTATTTCTCTGATGAAGAATCAGGATTTTAAATTAAATTCAGAATCAAATAGAAACCTATTTTTATGATGTGATACAAATTTAATATAATAAAAATGACAAAATCCTATCAATCAGACGTATCCATTTATTCCTATAATATGACATTTAACAGACAGAAAATGAAATATCTAAGATATGTAGAACTGCTGCCTCTTTATAGGTATAAATGTATATATAGTTTTAAGAGCATATACAGTGGGGTGAAACAGTTTCATGAAGATATGAATGCATCTCAAGAATATGAATTATGAAATTCACTTTTTTTAAAATTTAAATCTATCATCTTTATTACTTAGGATAGATATCAAGCATGCAAGAGTACATGCTTATTTTAACAAAGTGATATAGAAATAATGGAAGTATATGCATGCACATTCAACAAAAATATGGATATATATACCACAGGGCCTGGTAATACAACTGCACACCAATACCAGTACATAATTATACAGGCATGTATCATGCAGTCAAACAATCATTTACTAAGAATAAATACTTAATTCTTGCACTGGGAGAAAATTAAATTTTTCCAGGAGTATATTTGTGATCTAAAATATCACACCAATGCATTAAGTATAGTTTTGCCATATCTTTCAAGAAATATGTTAGGAATCATGTTCCAAATTAGGCATCTACAATGATATTCCAGTTCATAAACTTATTCAAATGCTACCAGTTCTTCTACTTCCCTGGTGTAAATATAAAGTATTTGCACATTGCCTAACATTGCAGCAACTATGACTACAAACCGGCATTAATATGACTACCACAGTGATATGCACAAACGTAGGGCCAATATTCACAAACCCTTACCGCGCATAGCTGTCAAATGTTTTAATAAAGGCCCTTCATTTGAATCCATTTTTGAACTGGTATATCACAGAGTTACAAGAAGGATTTGCATTGCAAGTTTGCAAGCAGTACTTTATTTGATAAATCCCTCCAATATTTAATTTGAGAAAGTCGAAAAGAAAAGATTATTGAGTGTTTTACTTGGGTGAGAATCCTGACTTCTTGCTCCAAAATGGTAACTCTCTCCTGCGACTGATCGAACTTCCGTTGTAACCTCTTGTTCGACCGTTTCTCTCGGTTTAACATCTGATGCGCGGGAATGGCGTCATGACGGTGAAGGGTTCAAAGGTCGAGCCACAAAACATGCAGGAAATGGTAAAGGGATGCCATGCATGGGGGGAAACAAAATAGGAATGGAAAATGGAGTTATCAATGAGTGAAAATAAATGCAATTAAGTATGTTCATGTATACACTATAGTCTGGTTTTGAAGTTAAATGATCGTTTACCGCACTAGAATTGAGAAGGGTGATAGTGTATCCTGACTGAAATTGAAGTGACTATTTTCATCAGGTAATCAGGTAATCACAAGCTGCTTAACAAGGCTCATGGGCTATAACTTGGTTAACTTACCTTTTCTGTATACCAGTAGAGCAAAACAGCCAATTCAAAATTAGGTTTTGGGACAAAAATGCTGAATCAAAATTAACTTTAGCTTTGAATATTCTTTGGTACCTTTTTAAGAAGATATATTCTCTCTTATAAGGTGGATATTTATATAGGCCTACATCAAGTTCACATTTGTGATCTATATGTGTTTATTTGAAAAAGAGAGGATATTTATTTCACATTCAGTTGTGCCAAATCTATCAAAAATGACTATAAACTGTTTAGTTGGATATGCTACCAATTAAATTCACAGCAACAGTCCATTCCCTGACAATTTTTTAATAAATTTTGCAAAGAGATTTGATTTCAAAATTATCACATCAAAGCACACAAAAATGAGCAATCTCACCACTGAACTGCCAAAACTTATGAAAAGTCTTTTTAATAAAGGGCATGAAGCAGTAACATCAAACGTCTAGTTTTATTATATGGGTGACTTTGGTAAATGGAGTTACACCTTCCTTTTTAAAAATACTAACAATCGCATATTTTCTTTCAATGGCTAAAGCTCAAATAAATCATGTAACACTTGTGAGGTGTTTGTTTGATATAACATGTATTTTATTGTTGTTTATCTTTCTTTCTTTTTTTGAGGATGAGCATTTCTAATATTCTTTACAGTTTTCACTATTCAAATATACTTGTTTCCTTTTTTTTAAAAACTTGCAAATGTGTGCTGTAATGATCGCATGCTGTTATTTTGATATTGGAATTCAGATCAAAATCAAAACAATTAGAACTGATGTATGCACAACAAAGACATAAATATGAAAGTCCATTAAAATGCTCAATATAATCAGATTATTTTGTTAGTCGTTCACAGCACAAACTGAGAAATATATTTTGTCTCATAGATACCAAAAATGGAAATAAGATATGAAGAGAATGTAGAGTCCTTTATGTTCGTCTACCACGGGGGCGCTATATAAGATAACATAAAATAATAATGACTACACTGATATACCAACAGTTGACAACTAAATTATTCATACCCTTACCAAGTTTTGCAATTTGTCCAAGCATGTGAAAAAATTGATCTGTCCCATTTTATGTTTCTTGAGAATGTGACATAGTAAAGATTACATGACAAGAGTGTTGGCTCAGTCAGTAGTGCGTCCGCCTCACAACCGGGAGGTCGTGGGTTCGAACCCCGGCCGCGTCATACCAAAAGACGTTAAAAGATGGGAGTTGTTGCTACCTTGTTTGGCGTTCAACAATAAGGGATAGAGCAACGTCGATCTGGCGCTGCTCAGTGGCTGCCGGGCTCACGATCAATTGGGCAAAAAGAATTTCCGTTTTGGTTTAATAAAATTTGGAGTTGCCTATTAGGCTATTATTATTATTATTATATTATTATAAAAGTATACAGCAAAGGCCCTAATTCAACCATTCCACCTTTCATTCTTGAGTTACAAAAAACATCAAATTCACAAGGATATGAATAATCTAGTTGTTCAACTGTAGGTAGCGACATGAGAAGACTTGAAATTGCAACATAAAAGTAATTTGATAAACTTGGAAGTAGAAAGCTTTTAATAATCAAAACAATAAATAATAGAAAATTATATTCATTTAAAAGGGAAGAGAGACAGGAAAAGACAAGGATAAATAATAATTTTAAAAGAAATAAAATTCATTCAGGATAGAGGCATATAATGAGACATATTCACCTATACAACATCAATCATAATAGACAGGGCTAGAAGATAAAGGCATTGTTTCATGAAACGTTCATATGGACAAGTTCCCCGACATCCAATTGGAACGCCTGTTAATCTTAATACACATATTACCATGGGATGTCAGTGAACTTGTACTTATGACGGTTTTGTAAAACAGGGCCCTGGACTGAGATAAATGCATGCACACCTATAATAAAAGAAAAGTATATAATAAAAACACAATTTTTTGTTCATTTTGAACTAAAAAGCTTTAAAAATCAATAATTTCTATGATTTCTCATAAAGAAAAACCAGTTATTCAATTCTAATTGTTAGCTGTTTGTATCTTTAAGGTCCATTATGACCTAGTAATATTAAAAGAATTAAGCAACATATTTTTGTTGTTTATTTTCATAAATTATTGTTATTTGATCTCCCTTCTCAATTCAAATCAGAAAGGTAATACAAAAGAGATCTCTGACAATACAAAATTAGATCTAGAAAGGTACTATGATTTCCTCTGATTTAAGGGGCAAGTCGACTTCCTCTTTAAAAACTAGTTTTCATCAAGCAATCCCAACAATGATGAGAAATTTCCTAATGTTCTACTCACTCTTTGAACTTCTTCTGCTGATCGTTCATCTTCTTCACCATCATCAGCTTCTATCCTCTCTGTTCTACAAATTTAAAGAAAGAAAAAAACATTATAGCCCTATGACATGGTATTGACTGAAAATGACATACATGTATAGGTGTAATAAAGGTCCTTCTTTCATTTAGTGGTATAGCACCCTCTCTTGGCAAAAGGATAAATCATACGCCTGGTGCATGCATACAACATTTTCTTTTCATTGAATGAATGGCCTCCCAAACATTGTGAAAGAAACTATATTGATATATTATATGGTATTTTACTACAAGGATTTTTTTAATTTTTTTAAATTGTTTCAAAAAAGAATTACTTGTAAATAGACTATCAAATCATTGAAATCATACATTTACCTTCCAACTTTGTAATACAAATATATATATCCCTTGAGTCCAGATTCTGTCTTAGCAAATGGTAGTGGCAGAAAAAGACACGTCCGCAATACAAAAGGTGAATTAGTTAGAGATGTTTTTTGACATATATGAATACAAGTTTAGCTAAAATGAAGCCTCATCGATATATGGATTTACCAGCTCCGAATCCTAACGATGTGGTTCTACCTCTGTGTGATGAAATTATGATTTTCAACATTTATGCATTTTTCATTCCAGACATATCTTTTTGTGCCACGAACATCTGGCTATGCTACATAAATTAGAAGTTAATATACTGAATACAAGAAAGTCTTACCTCCTATCACTTGATTCAACTGCATCTACACTGCTTCCATTCTGAAAAGATAAGATAAAGAAAGAGAGATATTCTGGTAACTGAAATGCTGTTTTTGATCCAGTCATCAATCATGATAATGTGTGTTGATTGATAAATACATTGAAAAAGATAAACATAATAAACATGTTAAAGTGAGAGTTAACATTATGACATGGTAGTGAGAGTCATTAAATGTCCATCAATTTGAATAAGAATGTCAGAAAAGTTACACATCACTAAACAATTTTACAAAAACTATAAGCTCAGTATTGGTTAAAACATGGACCTAGTAGGTCCATGGTTAAAAGGAGTTAAAATAAAATGAGATTTTCAATGACATTCTGTTATCCTGGTACTCTTATAATGAATAACAATATTGCATGTTATGTGTTGAAAAATATGATTGTCTACAGTGAATTTTCAAACTCACTTCAATGTTGAATCAGGGAACAGAAACATTGGGCATCATAATGTTACAATATCATTTTTATAATCCTAAATGATCTCTGGCTTAAAAGTGAATTGATAAATCATACTACACTTAAATAAAGTAAAGAAATTCCAGACATGATAAGCATCTGTATTTCCTATTATCAACATCTTGTATCAATTGAGAATTTTTCCACAAAGAACACTAGGATTTATAAACAATTTCCTTAGAAAGCATTCATAAAGTTCTACATTTGTCAAGAAACATTCAGACATTGATCAATTCTGATTGTAAAGTTCATCTGATAAAATTGGAAAAGAACCAACTCTTTCAAAACATTCTCCTTATCAAGTTGGATCATAATTCAGGCCACAAAAATACTATTGTAAACATTTCTATTCCTTCCTGACATTGTGCTGTTGATAATGGTTGCTGAATGCATTCAGCAGTCATGTGCATTGTAACCCACCAGCATTGAAATCTAGGGTACAGTATATTAACACAGGGTACAAAATATCACAACGTTTGTTTAGGAGAAGGCAACATAAACAAGGAAAGCCATTAATGTCACCAAAAACTTTATTTTGTTTAGAGAAATAATTTCGATGACACCTGTTCAAAAGCAAAGAGGGAAAGAAAGGAGGTGTAATGATATGATTGCAGGGCCCTCAGGGAGAACAGTATTAATACTGATGAGGCTACCCTGAGTAAACAATTATTCTTATTCTTATTATAATTATAAAGGATCGAAATGAAAGAAAATATGAAGATAATTCAATCTTCATATTAGCTTAGGAATTCAGGCCTCAGAATATGGCAATGAAAATAAGTGAGTGCACATTCCTGACCATCACAAAACATAAAAGTTATAATTTCATACAAAGTTTGGTAGTGAATGACTCTTCAGTATTAACATCTTTAAAGAGAATTATGTTTCTGAAACAAAAAAGAACTGAAAATGCATATTATTATTCTAAGGTCCCAAAATGTGGCAATGAAGCAAACAAAAATTCTTTCTCATCCTACATAAGTGAGTTTTGTAAAAATGCAATTGTGGAATAACATCTTTTAGAGGACAATTTTTTTCTTCAAATAGACATTTCAAAGTTCAAAATACAGATTCTTGTCAAAATATGGAATGAAAACAAACAGGTAACACATTCTTTCCTACCGCCTTCATGCTTACACTAGTCAAAATAACATTCTAAAAGTAGTTGGAAAACATTGAAAAAGCTGCACAACAGCAATTTCTGGGTTTTTTTCTGATTATTTTCAACCCTGAACATATTTTTTATCTATCATTTGTTCCATATTATCCTAAAAATATGTGTTTTTGTCTATTTTCCTTTTCTAGGAAACACCATAAAAATATTGACAAAATATAGCCCAAAGACATATTTTTCATACGTGACAAAAGACCAGGGAGAAGCTAGTGAATACCATCACAGTGCATACCATTACAATCACATGTCTGACAGTCACGTATTTACATGTGAATATGTCTGCCGCTCTGAACAAACACAGACATATTTTCCTCATTTCTGAGTAAACATTCTATTCTAGTTCAAGTGCGCATGTATAGGTTATATCTCAATTTGAATTACTCCATACACAGAGGTTAGAAACACATACAGTTAATAACTGAAATATTCATATCCCCTGTAAATTTGGTATTTTTATTCATTCGTAACTCAAGAATGAAAGGTGGACTGGTTAAGGTAGGGCCTTTGTTGAATACTTTTAGATGTAAGCTTTAGTTTGTAACATTCTGAAGAAACATAAATTGGGACAGATCAATTATTCCACAATCCTAGTAAGGGTTTGAATAGTTTAATTGTTAAATGTGCATGTACATCTATGTTGCACAATCTCAATTTAAACTGTACAATTTTGATAAAATTGTATCTTTTGTTCAGACAGTGACATCACACTGTAAGATGAATTGATCTAATTAATCACAATGCTGGAAAAAGCAGGAAAAGAGGGGTGTCAAAAGGGCTGAACTTGACATGATGGAAAAAGATGAAAGTTCAGAAAACTGAGAGGGAATTTAATTATTTTCAAAAAAACATTGATTTCATATTCATAATTTGTTGTTTCTGTTGCTATAATACCAGAAATCAACAATACCTTTCTATGAACATTACTTGCCAAGGTCATATCGGTTTGTTTACATTTTGGCAGGAAAGCCATGGATACATGAGTTATTTTAGGAACGACTGAATGACTTTGTGCTTGACATGATAGCATTGGAAAATGATGAAAATAGAGAAAACTGAGAGGGATTTTACTTATTTTCCAAAAAAACATTGATTTCATATTCATAACTTGTTGTTTCTGTAACTATACTACCAGATATTAACAATGCCTTTCTATGAACATTACTTGCCAAGGTCATATTGGTTTGTTTACGTTATGGCAGCAAAGCCAATGAATGCATGAGTTATTTTAGGAACGACTGAATGACTTAGTACTTGACATGATAGCATTATGGTTTTTGAGGTATTTGAGAATGGTATGAGGATCTATCACTTCCTCATTGTGAGCTCACAATGCCATAAATCACCTGATTAATAGACAACTACATCAATGAATTAAAGGTATAACTTATATGCATTATCCTCATCCTAACTTGTGAGAAGTATAATTGAACTGATTAAAGGTTAAACTCCAACTTTTGTTAACTTTGTTGAAAAGAATTGTTGAATAGAGAAAACTAAGTTAGTCCTTCATATTGCTGTCAACAAACAAAGAGAGTACAAGCTTGTTAAAAGTGATCCTCACAAAATGTTTACAAAGAACAATAACTTTGGTATATAATTTACATAAAGTGAAGAAGTCAAAAAGAAATGTTTATATAATCGTTTATGAAATGAAAGTCAACTACATTGATGAATTTGTATACAATATTAATGCCGTTCTGATGCTAGACAGACACATTAGGCCTAATTTACATGTTTGGCCCTGCAACCTTCCTCCACATTGCAAACACATTGACGGTCTGTGGGTTTTGTGGTAAGGGTGTAACATAACACAGTACTGTGTCATCAAAAGATCAACTATAATGAAATAATAGGTCAAAGTATGAAAATATTTGATTTAAAGAGAAGGCTGAGTTCTGATAGAGGTGACAAATATTTCTGAGCCTCCTCCTCCTCCTCCTCATCCTCCTCCTCATTCTTCTTCTTCTTCTTTTTCTTCTTCTTCCTCTTCTCCTTCCTCTTCTCCTCTCTTTTCTTTTTCTTCTTCTTCTTCTTCTTCTTGTTCTTCTTCTCCTCCTTCTCCTTCTTTCTCTTCCATCTCCTTCTTCTCCTCCTTCTCCTCCTTCTTCTTCTTCTTCTTCCTCCTTCTTCTGCTACATCCACATCTCCTTCTTATCCGTCCCCTTCTCTTCTCCTTCTCCTTCTCCTTCTGCTTTTTCTCCTACTCCTCCTCATCCTCCTTCTTCTCCTCTTCTTCTTTTTACTTTTCATCTTCGAAGGGCTTTGCATCCTATCCTGAAGATCTGAATGTAGATTACTAGTGTATCTTTAAAGTCAACTGAAAGCTCCAGTAACCTTAAATAAACTCCTTTTCTTTTTTGTCTTTTTTTCTATAAATACCAAGAAGACCCACGCTGCTTAAATTAGAATGTGGGGTCATACAGAAATAAGACATGAATTTCAGAATGACAAACCTCGGTTTCCTCGAAAACAGAGTAAAGCTTAGGGAGATTTTCTTCTTCTCTGCTTTCATTGTCCCTGTCAAATGTTGCATGGTTGTTTTTCGAGGAAACTGAGGTCTGTAATTTTGCCTAGCAACATCCCCAAAGATGAAAACAATCACAATGCAATACCTTATCATTGTGACTGTGCATGGCTTTTGAACTTAATGTTATTGACCTGAAAACTTGAAGAAAAAAACCCAGAAATAATTAAGGCTTTCAAGTGATATTTCTGTGGCCAAAATCATAGAACACAATAGGTTTTTTTTTTTACAAAGTATTGAATATTACCCGAGCTTGGGGTATATGCAAGCCATTGCCATCCTTCAATTCAATCACAATAATTTGCACTTATTACAATAATACATTTTGCTATACCCATGACATCATCATAAAGGCATCGTACAGTGTATGGATACAAACAAAATCACCATCTACATATAAACAGTAACATGTAACCAAGTGAGGCGAGTGGAATCAGACAATGGTAAACTTTGGTGTGGACGAGGCCTGATTTCTCTTTCCGTCTGTCCTCAGACTGGCCAGTTATTTACTAATGACCAACTAGGTGGACTTAGGCAAGGACATGGGTGTGTGTGTCAGTCTGTTTTTAATTATCCTGGTGTCATAAATGTCTGTGATTATCAAGCTTCCCTCAAAGGTGAGAGATTCATGACAACATTGGAAACTATAAGTGGTTTGTTGTTAAATGCATCGTTTAACAATGTTAAATCTGAGATGCATGGCTCTACGTGTTATCAGTGTCTGTGATATGGTGTAATATTGAAGCCCTAAAAAAAAACTGCGCTTCAAAATGATCATGAAGTGCCTCAAAAAAGTAAAAAATTTTGAGTGACCAGTTTTACCATACTCATTTTCCCCAATAGACTGTAGCGTTAGGAAAACCATTAGAAAAACGCAAAATGAAATTTCATTTTTCAATCATAAATATCTTGATAATCAGACAGACGATCGGCTTGTAAAAGTCATGGGATACCTGAATGACCTAAAGGTTTATAATTATGATTGCAGCATGAGTTAAATAAAGGATTTTGTTTAAGGATCTGAGACAGAGTTACCAGATCCCTTTAATTGATTTTTTTTGTATTTCCAGTCAAACCACAAACATGTTATATAGTTGTTTTTTTAAAGTATGCATCAAAGGGAGATTCCCTGCCTACATATCGTGGCAAGAGATAAAGTAGACATGAAAACCTTTGATTATCTGAAAGATATTCAAGCAAAATTAACAATATTCTCTGTTTGGAACCAGAAGGGCATTGACTTATATACTTTAGCACAGACTTAATGTCTTTCTAGCTCTGAACAAATGATAAACTGATGTATGCTTTTTCTACATACTGCTTTCAGAAAAAAAGATTCATCTAGGCACACAACGTAATCTTAAAGGCAGATATGTGGAAGTTTTTGTCCAAAAATGAGTGACTGGCAATGTGTAACATACCTTCACAAGGAAACACTTTGAAAATGTTCATGGTGGGCAAGTTTTTTCTCTACAATTTTAGAAATAACAACATTTATGGCATTGTATATTCATATAATAATTAACAAAACAAACTGGGATTCAACTAACTTGAAGAAAAAAAACTGCACCCCATACATACATGAATATGTAATTTTATAATGATAATATAAAAATAATGTTGTTAATTGTTAAAAATCCTGTGACATTGTTGTAAGTAGTAAAGTCATAAATGTGTTTTTTAAATGGAAACAGTACATAAACAGCAAAACTATAAATAGTATTAGTGGACTACCAGATTTAATATATGTCTTTTTACTGTTTTCAATAAGTGATCACACTCGTGTATTATATACGCAGGATTAGATTGTAAACATGATTACAAGGTGTGAAACAATTTGTGTGATACAATTTGTGGGAAATAATGATATAAGATTTAAAATGTTTTAACCATGACAAGAAATATTAGTTAATCAAAGAAACTACAATCACACATTTTATGTTATCTTTTATAACTAGATTATACAGTGATGTGATGTCAGGAATCCTTTGTACATGTATATCAAGGTTAAATTGCTTACAATACATGTTGTAGGTTGGTAAAAAGAAAATAAATATTACTGAAATCATTAAATGTAGAGAAGACCTTATTTATATAATGGTAATTTCTATCACAGCAATCTGTTGAATGTCACAATCATAATATATTCATCGCACTTCAAATTTAGTTGCAATTATTTAGTAAACAGTGTGAGAGAACATGGACTGGGGCAGATTTTGTGATTGTGAAGGTTTCTAATGAAATATAAATAAAGAAATAGAGAGAATTTATAACCTCACTGTCAATTATTTAAAGGATGTATAGACTATAATGTGTTGTGTATTAAAGTATGCCTTTCTATAAACGGTCATCTAATGGCTGTACATCTGTTAAGGTCCTTCTGCTGGGAACACAGCTTTTCATCATTTACCGGAGATCATGTATCCTTTTAGCTAAAATTTAAAGTAGCACTATACAACCCTTATACAAAAGTACCTTGATAACCATGGTTAAGTACCAAACTTCCATCCACCATTCAAACCATGGTAACCACGGAATCAAACAATGAAATTACCATTGTTTGATACCAAATGTCATTGTTTGATACCATGGTTACCATGGTACTTTTTCATTTAATACAATAACAAAATTTCTGTAGTGCTCTTAAACAAATATTTCCCAGTGCTTTAAATCGCTACAAAAATATAAAATAAGTAGGAATAATATGGTAGTTATATGAACACCATGATTAGTTACATTAGTGCACCAAAATTAAGTTGATATTACAAGATGGATAATAGTTGTACATGGTTAAACATATACCTCATCAGAAGACGATCCATCTCCAGAATCATTGCTCTATATTTACAAAGTTACAAAAGTGAAATAAAATAAATGTAATTGTTTTTAAGGAGTTCAATGCAAAAACACTTTCATTAAAACATATTCATATAACTCTTTAAAAAGTAATGGTATATAACATAAGGTCTTGTATAGTGGTACTATACCAGTTGCACTTAAAAAGTAATGGTATATAACATAAGGTCTTGTATAGTGGTACTATACCAGTTGCACTTGACACTTAAAGTGCTCTTCTGTTATGATTATGAGTTTGACTAAAAAGTTGCAATCGCATTCAAACTGAATTTAAAAGATTCAAAAGAAAAACCTGTATGGAAAGTAAAAAACACAAATAATTTGTAGATTAAATTACAATATTACGTAATACGAATATATCCATAAAAATACCATAACACGCTAAGATGGGGAGATGCAGAGACATAGCCAGTACAATGAAGCGACGGTGAAAGGGGATTAGGGGATAAATAACATAAAGACAAAAATTGAAAAGGAAAAGTGATATATCATATTGTAATGAAAGACATTTATTTCACAAACCGTAATTATGGATCACAAATAAATTGAATTATTGATAAATTGATCAAAGTTAATCAAATTTCGTCCAACCCAGTCCTCAGACATCTTCCCCTTTCTCTAATTCTATTTTTCTTTTTTCTTTTAAATTCAGTATATCTCACTCCTTCTTTTTGCCCTCATTCTTAATTTCTCTCCCCCCCCCCCTCTCTCTCTCTCACACACACACACACACACACACACACACACACACCTTTCTCTGCACCCTCCCTCCCAATCACTCCTGTATGTCATGCATGGGTCTTCATCATTCTACATGGCACTGTCCTGTCTTCTGGCACTTACAGATTGACACTCACTCCGGTCTCCATTCATCAAAATAATCTCTCTTCTCTCTCCATCTCTCTCTCTCTCTCTCTCTCTACTCTCTCTACCCTCTCCCTCTCTCTCCCCTCTCTCCTATCCCTCCCTTAACGACTCTCCCATCTCTTATATCCCTCTCTCAGCTCATTTTCTCTGTCTCTCTGACTCTACCTCTCTGTCTCTCACTCAATCCATGGACTTACAATGTACTATCCATACTCCACCTCTCCGACACTCTCTCCCCTCTATCTTTCTCTATCTCTCCTATCCCTTCCTTACCGACTCTCCCATCTCATGTATCTGTCCCTCTCTCAGCTTACTTTCTCTGTCTCTCGATCTCTACCCCTCTGTCTCTCGCTTCATATCTCTATCTCCACCCCTCTCTCTCTCTCTCTCTCTCTCTCTCCCTCTTTGTCCCATATGAACTCTCATTTTCACACATGTGTATGTGCTTCATGAAGATCTTCTTCTTACCATTCCCAGACAGCCTGACTCTCTTTTCCTCTCTTCTCCTCTTTTACTCAATCTACATATCTATACAGTTCTTAAACTCTCTCTCTCTCTATCTACTTACTCCTCTGTTATATTATGTGCCAATCCCTCTTTAGTGTAGCTAACTCCTCTCACTTACTCTCTCTCTCTCACTCTCCCTCTCTCTACCCCCCCCCCCCCCTTTCTACCCTCACCTATCTCCTCCCATCCTCCTCCTACCTCCCTCTGTCACTCTTTCTTCACGCCTCTCCCCTCCGCCGCTGAACGAGGTGCCCGGCAAACCCGGGGTAAACGACATATGACGCACACCACCCAAATATGGTCTTCAATAGGGCTGGCCTGACATGCTAGCTATGTCATAGTGCATTCTAGCTAGTGCATTCCCTCCAATACTACTACTATTGTGTGCAAAGGATTAACACAATCTCCCTCGCATTTGTCATCAACATTTTCAACTTTTCCACATCAAATTTGTTTCGACCAGAGCTCGCGTTACAAGAAACACAACCTGGGCGTATTGGAAAACAAACCCTGGAATATAATTTGCTTGCCTATCCCATCCCACTATGCTATTAATAACAGGCGGTGTAAAGCAAAACAATAATATACTCCTCCTTTAATCTACGCCAGCTGTTTTTGCTTTCTACCTGCTACTACTACTAGCTACAGGACTGTAACTTTCTACCTAAGACATGAATATGCTCGAACAAAATTTGATTTAAGTGTTACATGAATAATAAAAATGATAACAATACGTTTGAATCTATGATATTTTGCTGTTACTTATTGTTTAATTTTGCATCCAGAACTTGGTAGATGCACACAATGCTTAGAGAAATATTGCAACCATTTCTTAATTAATCAAAATGAATGATATACAGGTATACTGTACAAACTAAATCTTTTTTTTTCCAGCTCATAGATGTTGGTTATTATGTTGGATATAGTATATCCATATTGTTATAAAAACTTTCTCAAGTATTGTTGTTATTAAAGGGCACTCAAACCTTTGTAATAATTTCATTTGTACTAAAGCAGACAAAATAAGTTAACTTTCTTTAAAAGAATTGTCAGACTTAATTCAACTTCCAACAGCATCCTTCTCTGATTATGTGCTTTCCTCTAGAGTAATTTGTTATCAAGTTTGGATTTTCCTTTAAGTGAGTAAGCTATATTTGGATCAGGCCTCTAGATCAATTACAATCTTCAGATCATTGAATATTGTATTAGTAATTGTAAAATGACCCATTGTTATAAAGTCAAAAATTGAAATCTAGAAGATATTTTCCTTTACGCTTTAAAATAAAAAAATCCCACTTCCACATGCCCAAAATGAAATCATCTCTTACTTCTAGTTCTATAAAGTATAAGTGAGACAGCTTATCTTTGTCAAAGCAGTTCAATTTGTTTTGGTGACATAAGTACATCAGCTGTCCAGTTCATGACCTTGGCTTATGATGACCTTATGAAGATGGACTGTGTATCATCACCAGAACATAAACACAAGGGAAAAGTATATGTATCTTCCTTCCCAGTAAGGAAATATAATGTAATTGAAACCATCTACATGGCACAGTAAAACAATTTATTGGTCTATAAAAAGTTTTTTAAGGAAATCACTTCTGAAATAGAGTAGAGTAGATATTTCCAGAGGCAGTAGTATTCTTGGAGACCTTTAGTCAAAAACATTAATGACTACGCCACGGCTTTACAGTGACAGGGAGGCGACATATCAGCCTAGGATCTTAAAATAAGCTGTATATACTGTCTGTGTCGTTGCTTATGTACACAAACATTTAAAAGCTTTGAACATTCAAGTTCCTGAAACTAACATGTAGGCCCAAAACTTTCTTAGAATCCATTCTCAATGTTTCTGCACTACCGGGACTTAACCTGCATTTTCCCCTATAAGTCAATTACAATAAATCCTGTACATGTTCTGTCAAATGAGTGCATTTGTTTTCTTTTAGGGAGTTCTTAACTTTAAATGTAATTCATAAAAAAGACTTAAGTACTTAACATTTTTACAAGTTGACAGTATGATTTTATGATCAGGGCACTTGAACTTGAAGTGGAATAAGTGTAAGCAAGCTCTTGGATCTTCTCAAGGTTTTTACCAGAAATATTGATGTCAAAGCCAGAGAACTTAAAATTGTGAGAGATGACGTAATATGTTCTTGTAATGTTTGCACATTTCAATTGGTGATGAATCAGGCTTTTGAAATTGCCTCAGGTTCACTTTGTGAAATGAACCGAAGGCAAAATATATGTAAATAGTGCCTTAGATTCGGACAATGCTAAGTCGGGCTCTTTGATTTTCACAAACTTTAACCAGACATTTATTTGAAAATCAGAGGAACTTCATATTCGTGCTACAAAGATGATGTCATCTCTTCACATCTTGTGAGAGATGAAGGAACATCGCATCGGTATGATAGGGGTTAATTTGTTAATTTGTCTTCATCATCCTCCCAGCCTTCCATCCTGTGATAAATAGGAGTGCTCCGTGACCTTTCAATGCAACACCAGTACGCTCCGGTATGAGTACACGGTGTCTCAGCAAAAATATGCCACCACAGCACATGAAAATTGGTGGTACAAATACACAAGCAAAGAAATGGAGAATGATTCAACTCTGGAAAGCTGAGAAAAAGCTCCCGAGAATTTCAATGGAACACCATACTGCTCTGGTTTGAGTATAAGGTGTCTCAGAAAAAGCAACCACAGCACATAGAAAATTGGTGGTACAAATACACATGCAAACAAATTGAGAATGATTCAACTCTGGAAAGCTGAGAAAGAGCTCCAGATATTCAAGAGGGGCTTTGGACTGGGAACAAGACGAAACAATGAATCTCCTCTTAGAAAATTTTACTTTAACAACTTTTTAAAAAGCACTGTTGGGCACAAAACCTGCAATGTGAATTAACATGATCAAACAGCTATCCTGAAGAGGCTGCATACATGATGTGAATATTAGCATCAATTTATTCACCTGCCAGTAGCAAAACAACTTTGAAAAGAAAAACGATTAGAAGCTCTGAAGTATGAAATGTAACCAATTTCTGTTACAAGTTGTGAGGTGAAAAGAAAAAATGAATCAATAATACAGACAGAAAGTAATAATAAGTGATGAAAGCTTTTTTCAGATTTTGAATCCAATCAGATTAAGAAAGATAAATACATGTTTAACATCCCCCATATGTTTATCAGAATTGTAGGCCTATAGTATAATACTAGGGTCTTATTGAAATGTATCTAGCATACCAATACGTATGTGAATCATGGCAAACAACATTGGATGCTAGCTTACCTATGTAGATTTTTTTTGTGACACTCTGTAGTAGGTCTAATAGATAGAAGATGTAGAGGTCAAATAATCAGCTGGTTAGCACATGACATCACATAGACTTAACATCATGTCAACTAGCGGACATGAAGCAGGATAATGGGGTAACTGTCCCCCCCCCCTCCCCTCCCCCATACATCCTTCACCAGGAAAAGAATGAAACTCAATTTTTACATAGGCCTAATTCATGATTCATTTTAAAGACCATAACAATTTAGTTCATCTGGAAAAACAGAAACATGGAGCATATAGTTTAAATAGTTTTCTATTCAGGCCCAACAAAACTTGGCAACCACAGATGAAAATTTATGATTAATGGGGAAAGAGACCCAGGACCCATGTATCAAATGTGTGCAACTAGGCAATGATAAGATAGCAGAGCTATATAGCCTTCAATTCATGTTGTGACCCCCAAACGTAACACAGGCTAGTACATGTGGAATCAATGCTGAAATATTAGGTTGCCATAAGCTGAGATTTGTGGCCCCTTCTGAAGGGCAAGGTCTGGATACGCCACTGATCATATCCTGTTTAGACTAGACACTACATACGGTTAGCTCATGCAGAAGGCCTATGGGTACTATCACAATATTTAAGAAGATGCTACTTGGCCCAATACATATAGGGTACAATATGAGGGTACAATATGAGGACTCTTCCCAAATAGGTATATTTTGATGATGAGCATGATGATGATGATGATGATGGTGATGACGGTGATGATGATGATGGTGATGATGATGATGATGATGGTGATGATGGTGCTGATTGTGATGATGATGATGGTGATGATGATGATAGTGATGATGGTGATGATGATTATGGTGATGGTGATGGTGATGATGGTGATGGTGATGATGGTGATTATGATGGTGATGATGATGGTGACAATGGTGATATTGATGACAATGATGGCAATGATGATCATGATTAATGAGGATGATCATTTATAAAGGTCAATCAGCTGTTTAACATCACATCCTAATGATACTGCACACTTGGATCTTACCAACAATATGCGCAACTAAGAAAGTCTACCTAAATGTCATAACAAACATTTTGAGAACTAGACATTAGTAGGTGAATAGGAACAGCTACAATAATAGTGTTAATAGTAAGAAAAATTGGAAGAGTTTGAAACAACATATCATAAAGTTACATGAAAAATTGGTTACTATGAGAATCTCTTTCCATCATCAAATAAATCTTGACTTTATAAAGATGTGCAACTTTTATTACCGGTAACTGAATGTTCAATTTTCTCAAAGTTTCAAACCTTTTGCTTGTTGTACCTTAATAGCAATGTTCAGATTCCCTTTAAATTAAGCATGCCTTGCAGGAGGAGATAAGAGGAGATGAAACAAGGGCACACTGTTAAGACATCAGGGTGTTCGTATAAATTCATCTGTGTAAATCTCAAGCGTCAAAGGGTGTTAGTAATGGCAGCTGCAATATCGACCAGTCCCCGAATAATTCAACCCAAGGGGAATTTCTTTTTATAAGGAAATTGCGGAAGGATGTCGGGCGAGTTTCCAGAAAGCTGCCAAATATAAACAGATCAATTTGTTTGTGTTTCAAACAGCGACGACGTATGCAAGGAAAGTTGAAAGATCCATATGGAAATCTTATGCCTTAAGATATTTGTTAAAAGTACTGTTAGCACATTATTCATGACATATCACTCTAAAACCTCTACATCTGTTTGCACAATTATGAGGAACATGAAATGAAAACTGGTTATTTCTTCACAACCAGCGAAAAATAGACCTGATTGTGAAGAAAGAACTCATTTTCAAGTTACATCACAAATCAGATGAACATCCTCAGTAACATGAGCATTTAAAAAAAAGCAATGTGATTGAAAAATTGTCTCATGAATATTAATTTCTTTATGTAGGATTATAAACTTTTTGGCATCTTAGCAACTATGAGCTTTTGTATACCTCTTCTTACAAATCATGCATAGTGCATCAATGTATGATGGGCAGTGTTATGTATGCACACCAGATATTTGGTAATGACAATGATTTTCTTTTAAATTCCTCTAATGCTTATTTTAATATTATATTCTAAAGAGAAAGGATGCCAAAAATGTATTTAGAACTTGAGCACGAATAATGTCAGTTTCACAAGAAAGGATGGCCATGTACTTTTGAAATTGCAAAAACAGTGGTTCCCATTTCTGAGCACTCTGTCATTTGTACAAGCAGTTTAGGATTTTCTAAGAAAAGAAAGAGAACTTTGATTTTTGTGAATAAGATTACTAGAATTAGAATTCTCTCAAATTAGTTCTGTATTCACCAAACTGTAGAACATTACCTGATTGTGAAGAAAAACAATTTCAAAGTTACATCACCAATTCTTCATACCTTGCTCTTTGACTACTCCCTTTAAGCTTACTTTATCTGTTGGGTAGTACTGATCTCTGTTTAGAAACTGATATACAGATGTTTGTATTCTAATTGATCGGACAGGGCTTTATCTCTACGCCTACTTAGAATCCATATGCTCAGTTAGACCATCATATCAAACAGATCCAGCTTAGGAGATAGGGCCAATCCCATCCCAAGAACAAATGAGGATAATGATGCAATGGCATTTGTTATTGTGTATACACGTCATGAGCATTGAAGAACAGAGAAATTTAACTTGAAAATGGCTCCAGCTTTTAACTTGTGAAGAAGTGATGATGAATGCAAGTGGATTGAAGAATTACCTTTGGGGAATTTCTAGATGAGTTTTTATTTTCTTTGTTGAAATTTCCTTTAGTTATGAAGACGATGACCAAGATTTGATATGTTGGCTGCAATTGGTGTGTCTAGTGAAGTCAAACATTATTTTTTTCTAAAAGCACCCATTGGCATAACCAAGTACCATCAGTGTAAACTGTAGAAAGCTGGGGAGTGTTTCACAAAGACTGAGATTGACTTTAAGTTGGACTTAACTATGTCAGGCCATTCATGCCACTGTTTGCCCTCACTGGTTCCTGGCATTGGTCTCTCAAGGGATGTACAAATCATGGTCACAAATCTACAAAATTTACGTTTGTTAATAGTTCATTATTGAAGGAAAATATATCATCTAAAGATCATAATGGTGAGGGCAGCCAGTGGTAAATAGCCTGCCATAGTTAAGTCCAACTGAAAGTCGATCTTAGTCTTTGTGAAACACCCCCCCCCCCCCCCCAGATCTGATATGAGAAATATTACAACATGTTCACATCTACCTCAGACTCAAGGAAACTGCTTCCTAGAAATAGCTTTAACAATTTCATGGTTTATTTATCTAATAGTAAAAGTGTGATGATTTCAATGTAATAGTCTCAGATTGATAAATAAATATCAAAGCTGATAAACGGCATTGATCTCCATCACAGATTTGATAAACAAATAACAAAAAATGCAGACATACTGCAATTAAAGAAGATACTGTTTAAACATTTGTTTCTCATTCTTTTCGATAATAAGTTTGCAATTCTTATTGATCAATGTATTACTAGTAAATGAAATATATTGTATCAATATGAGGGGAGGAGACGAGAGGTAAATTAATTGCACCCCCCCCCCCTCCAAAAAAAAAAGGAATGGTATAGAAATAAAGTAAAAATGCAATCAAGGATTTGGTCTGCAAATAAAACAATCTGTCAGCAATACATTCTGGCAAATGCTTGATAAAAGATCTGTTTGCAACTCCATGGCTCAGTTAATGGCACATTTATTTCGACTGCCCCCTCCCCTTCACAAAATACTTTCTATTTGTAAAGGCTAATGTTCTCACACAGGCTCAGATGGGAACAGGATCTCCCTGATGCAGACTAATACCTGACAAACATAGCCTCATGATGGATGTTAGGTGGCATGCATCATTAGTCCCACCTGCCCCCATAGATGTATAGTGTTTTCATCACACCAATTCCAATGGGTGGGACTGAATAACCATTTTCGTGCCAAGGTTTTCATGACACCAACCTGGATACAGGGGGAGATCCAGGGGGCGTGGGGGTGCACGCCCCTCCCCCCTCCCCTTTTTCTTTCTGACCCCAAAAATGGAAAAAAGCTAAGAAATATTCAAACAAATGTTCAGTTTACGCAAAATGCCTCAGAATGTACCATAGAGCACATTAAGGTTCAAAATAACGGACCCCACGCCGTAAAGGCTTCGCAATTTGCACTTGCAATTTGGTATTTTTCAGCCCACCCCCCCCCCCCCCCCCCCCCCCCTTTTGTAAAATTTGGATCCGCCCCTGCGATAGGAAGGAGTGTATTTTAGACTTGGGTTTTTATGACACCTATCTCAGTGTGCCGGACTGCATAACCATTTTCACACTAAGATTTTTATGAAACCAACCAAAAGGGGGTATATTAAGTAATTTCACACTAGTTGGTTTGACATATCCTGTAACTTCATTGTGTCACTGATCAAGAAAGTGTGGGATGAAGTGAATGGACAATGTATTCTTAGCCTGTTGGTGCTAAAGATTAAGACTAAAACATCCACAATTCATGGCACAATCAGACTACTTAGTATTTATAATTAGCCTAAAATTTTCATTCACTTTCTTGAGGCATAGGTTAAACAATACATGAATTAGACAAAAGCTGAAAGACTCCCAAATCTCAATTAAATATGTTCATTTGGTTTTATCCAGATTAGGTGCTTATCAATTTGTTTTAATGCAGTAAATAATAATGAATAATAAATAGATCAATCTATATAAATATACTCCAGTGCTTCCTTACAGGAATACAATTAAAAAAACACTATTCAAAATCTGAAAATAAGTGCACCTTCAACAACAAAACAAAAGCCTTTTTTTAATGTGAAACAAAAAGTATCCAGAAATTCAACACAGTTCCCAAAAAGAAAGAAAAAGATTCACATAATCTGCTGTCTCTAGAAGATATGAAAGTACTCAAAATAAAGGCACATCTATGCAACGACCTATTTTGCACAAATATTGTACAACTACAAAACAAAATGGAGGCTCAACACTTCATATATGTATAATTTTGTATTTAAAAGGATTTTTCCAGACAAAGAAAAAAGTACTAGTTCAGATTAAGAAGCCCTCAACAACTTGTGTAGGTCTCTGCAAAATAATTGCATTTTTCACAATCATATGAATGATAAAGAAGAAATGGAGAAACTTGTACATTCTCAAGAGGAGAGAAATTTGCTTCCAATTCTAAATTAAATGTTCATGATTTTGTCTTGATTCATTTTTTTTTTTAAATTATAAAAAATAATTGACTAGAGTATTCTATAGTGTATTAGTATCTCATTCATAAACACACTTATGTGAACCACAAAAGACCTTAGCGACCATAGAGCATGTCGAGAGATCACATTTATCTGTAGTTTACTTCACATAATTCTGTTTCTATAATACCGGTACTATTTTCTTATCTGTACTGTCTATCTTGCTCCATTTTAAGTAGGCAGCATTTTCACAAATGACGCTATAAACTGACACAGCGAGAGAAATATTGAAACAGCGAGATAAATATTGAAACAAACAGACCATAGATCAGTTGTAACCATCTTCGGCCAAATGTCAGAGGTCAGATTGGATAACAAACACTAAATTTGTTTTTTGATATTGCCTGGATGTCTTGCTTGATGATGCAATAAAGATGATAGATTTGTCGTAAATCTATCTATAACCGGACATTTCAATTTTGCTGTCTGCCATATGTCCATTACAGGCCGACTGCAATATGCGCACATAACTGTGCAGGTATGAATATATATCAACTTTTTGTCTGCAGCAAATACATATCGGAACTATACAGATTTTATCCTTCCTACTACTTCAGAGTAGTTGTGTAAATGGTCTTTATTGAATAACAGAGAAAATGAATATTAAAAAACATCAGTTATTTCAATATTGTTCAATCTTAAATAGATTTAGTAATTGGCAAGAAGAATTTAATCTACAGAGAATATCTTCTACATCCTTTCAATTTGTACAAAATGTCAAGACATTTGACATGTGACAAACTAAATAAGTTTCACCCCCAGAGATGGACACTCAACACCCCCCTCCCCCTCTCTCACATCAGAAACTCCCCTCCCCCCCCCAAAAAAAAAAAAAAAATTGTCCATTTGTTTATATGTCATATGACCATCATTTAAGGTCTATTCTCCACTTTCGTAAGTTAAGCCCAATATCTTGTTACATCCCTTCCACTCAAAACCTACAAGTTTAAACTCAACTCGGTTTCTTTCTTTCAGCACCTATTACGTACACATTTAGATGTTAATTGCCTGGGAGAAGGTTGTCACATAGCTATTAGTGATAATCAAGTCTACAGATCATCTCGTGGAGACGCCAAACAGATGATGTTTACATGCATCATTTCCTCATATTCATATACCCCGGTAGACATTGGTGGTTATTTTACCCGACTGCTAAGAAAGCATAAATGCTTGTTAGTAAGCAACCAGAGGACCAACGGCTTTAGGTCCTCTTCGAGGGACCTGGTAATGAGGATGAAGGCCGTATCAAAGGGCACTAGCGCATTGACTGGTTTTTGAACCCGGGTCGCCGGATTATGAGACCACCGCTCTATCGACTGAGCTATCGCGCCTCCTTCAAACCATGAACATTTTGCATAGTGCATGGATCTTCCTTCTTCCTTTAACTTCATCATACAGATCATCTACTCCTTGAGAGTGGTGGACATTTTTTGGTATTTTTTCCAACCAACCAACTTAAATTGGGACAACTATGATTACGCAATACATACATGTACATGTTTGTTTGGCGTAACATCTTCTTATAAAGTGATAAAGTTTGTTTTACACAATGACCCTTTAAATGAGACTCAGACATGTATCAAATAGTTTGTTTTGTCCTATACATATACATCTTTCTATAGAAATATTGAACTACATGTATCTCGGAGAGATGAACAGAGAGACAGAGAGATGACAGATCCTGAAATCAGGCAAAATCCTAGCACCTGTTAGAAATTATACAAGGAACGTATTATAGGCAATTTGCTTTGTAACATTGTGTTTGAAGAATAACTGGAATATGAAAAAAAGAAATAAAGGTTATCTTCCAATAGTCAAACTAAAACTTGTACAACATCTGCAAAACTGATTCATCATACCCTTTAATATCAATAGAAGGTACAAATATGTAATTGTCAAAACACTAGTGTATTCTTCAGACCTTTGTGGCGACACAGTGTCTCAATTATCTTTTATTATCTCTCAGGACATGATTTAACTAGCCTTGTCCAGTGATGATGAATCATTATGTCACTCTGCCCATGGTCAATAAATCCAATTGTGCAAATTATTTCAAAGCAAGATATCTACTTCTCTTCTGACTTTAAACAATAACAAAACCAGCCGCTGTAAGTATAACAAAATCTCTAGTCAAATGTTGTCTAAATAATAATGCTAATTCAATTGATGATACACACATTAGCCATCATTTAGCTTCAGTATTGCTGGTGAACAGCACATTTCAAGGCAAAATTCTTGATTCAAGAGAGTATTTCCATTAAAGACCTACCAGTAAGTTTAAATTAGAGATTTGAACCCTTGACCTTTTGATCAAGTCAATAACTCACTATACCATGGTGCTCCGAAAATGCATACTGAATTTGCCATACAAAAGATAGTAGTAAGAAAGTAACTTGAATAACTAGAAACATTGAACATTAAATGTATCTATTGAGTTGGAAATGCAGTAAAAAATTACATCATTCATATCCATTGTGAATTTCATGTTTTTTCTGGTGTTCTTCATAACTTAAGAATGAAAGGTGGATTGGTTGAATTAGGGTCTTTGTAGATTACTTTTAAATGTAAGCTTTAATATGTTATATTCTCAGGGAACATAAATCAGGACACGTATTTGAAATTTACAAATTTACCAAACTTGGTAAGGGTATGAAAAATTTAGTTGTAAACTGTACATCTGAAAAAAATTGATGTTGTCACAAGCAACCTTTAATCCCCACAAGCTATTCAGGATGCACATCTTAATACCTGTACAATAAAAGTTGGCACATGGGCTTTTACAGTAGCCAGGTATATAACATCTCCGGTGCCTCCCTTCAAACTTTTGAACCATGCGTCCCCAGCTACGATCCGATTCCTTGGGTATCGCATTACATAGCCAGACGTAAGGTTGAAATGCTAGGAGATGAGCTCATCATCGAAGCGCCGGATAAACTTCCATTCAAAGGTTACAAAGCCTGTTTGGAGCCAGAAGGGTGATAACTCACACACTTTAATACAGCATTACTCTAAGGCCCTTCTGGCTCTGAATGGATTGCATGATTGTTCTACATATGTTGAGTTACACAGGGCACCCCAGGCACAGTACAACATACCTTGGTCTATACATTGTTGCTTCATCATAGGTTTCAATTGCTTTCCATAGGCTAGGCGTATTCTAATCATCATCGTCCAGATCTTGGCATCAGAAGGGGCAATTCTAAAGCATCTGTTTGTTTTTTCTTTCTTTGATAATGTGTTGTATTTTTAGTGTTTCCCAAAAGCAATCTTAAGATTATGAACTAACAAATTGTACCTTTTGAGCCAGAAGGTCGTTAACTCATATTTTAACATACACTAACATACATCTTTACATTAACAGAGGGCTAGATATAACACCATTTTGGCTCTGAACAGTTAAAATGATTACCTAAAATGCAGTTCCCCTTTTTAGTTCATGTGTCAAGAATGTGTCGGGAGGGGCAGACTGCCCCCCTTGCCCCTCCTTCACAAATGCGAGTGACCTCAGGGCACAGTACAGCATGTCATGGTTTGCATTGCTGTTTCAAAATGGTTTCAATTGGTCTTCATAGACTGTACTTGTTAAGCCTTCTTTTCATGATGTAATTGTTAACTTCCTCAAGAAAATCCACACTACAGCATACTAAATTGAATAAGTGTAGTGGGAGATTCCATCAAATGAGTCTGGAATGGCATGACTTTTATCCATCTATTTCATATAATATGGGACAGAGAGTTGTGGCACTCCATGGTCACCAACGTCTCGGGACATGGCACGTAGAGAGAAAGAGAGAGATTGCATCTGAAATTGAGGAATCTCTTGCAAGGAGCATAGAATAATTTTAGCTATACCAGAAAGGCAAACAGAACCATATCAATAGATTTTCTATATTTGAATAAAATATTGGATACAATTATATGTCACCACACATGTATGTTGTAAGGTACACATTGCATAGAATCAACTTTGGGCTCTTCATTTTTCTACCTTATAGTTATATGACAGATCTATGTAAATGAGTGCACATAGGAGCATATGTTGTTTGCTGCTATCCCTTTTTTCTCATCTTCATTTACCATTCATTCACATGTAGAATGTCTTTTCTTTTGCTGCAGTGTTTTCTAAGGTGGTTCGTACCACGTCATATCACGTGTGGACAAGGCCCTACTGTGCCACAGGATTTGGTTTGTTTTTAAACAGGATTAAATCATTAATCTGCTTACATATCAAATGCTTGGAACACCTGAAGGCATGCATGCCTCGTATCAAACAGTGTTATGTACAGCTAGTGCAAGTTCCAATCGAACATATTCTAGTGACGTATGAATAAAGAATGAAAAATAATTTATGTTTCTGTTGGCACAGAAGTTTATACTGGTACACATTTTCCAAAATGTTGTGCATGAGCACTATACACAACAATAGGATGTTTGTGTTGTTTGTTTGTTGTTTGTCTGCTATTTGCTTGCTTGCTTGGCACATATCCCAGTTTTTAGGAGCAATGTGGAATGCAAAAAAAGAAGAAAATTTGAGTTGAAACCCCTATCCCATTTTTAGAAGAACCCTGGATACTACATGTGGAATAGAAGCAATAATACTGAGATTCAGCACTCAGCAGCACTACCCCTGTGTCTCTGCCCCCTCTGTGCCTACACCCCTACAATCTTTTTATCTTTATATAACTCTGTGCATGAGGATTAAAAGCAATTATATTTCATATGCACTACACCAGCACAGCCTTTAAAATGTCCCAGGAATCATTATAGGTGGCATTTGTTCATGTGTTAAACCTCATCGGGCCCCCTGTACCCTTACCCCCTAATTCAAATTCCCTTTGCCCCCTCCCTTATACTCTATCTAAAATTCTGTACACGAGGATCATGTGTGTACAACAGTAGCACTATACCTTTAACATGACTGAGGAAATATGATAGGTGGCATTTGATCATGTGTTAAACCCCACAGAGCCCCCTGTCTGTTATGGTATTCTAATGATCCAACATACACAGTAACCAAGCTAGCCACCGTTCAGCTGGTATTAAAAACTTACATGAACTTCAGGATATAGACTATGCACAGTTCAGTAATGCACTTCAGACACAGTGACAGTTCTGGGGGGGGGGGGGGGGTGTTTCACAAAACTGAATTGTCATCAGTGACAAATGAAAGTTCATGTTATAAGCTAGTGAAATCCTTGCTTCTGATTGGTTATCAGCAGATTTGTCACTGATTTTTGTCATTTGTCAATGAAAAAAGGCTTTGTGAAACACCCCCTGGTAAAGGTGAAAAATAATTTGTGAGCTTTCTCGCTCGTTTCACATTTGTTTGGAAGACTATTACAGATGAAAAGTTCCCCGAAAAAGATTGCTCTCCAGTCTCCACCATTCAGCTAGTACATTCACTTATTTATGAACTTCAGGATAGGGACTATGCACAGTTCAATAATGCACTTCAGTACATACAGTGACATAAAGAGAAAGTTGACTTCTGGTTAAGGTGAAATATAATTTGTGAGCTTTCTCACTTGTTTCACATTAATTTGGAAGAGCAATCATAGAGAAGAAGTTCCTGAAAAAGATTGCTCTCCACCGTTCAGCTGGTATTCACTTATGTGGACTTCAGGATAGAGACTATGTGCAGTTAAGTAAATGCAACTTAAAGACTACAGAGGCTGAAGGCCACATGGTTCACTGTATGATCGATAACAATAACTGTAAGATACTGCAATATATAACTGTAATATACGACTTTAGGATATTTTTAAGACTATGATGAAATGTATTCAAAGGGTATGAATTTCACAAAACCAATAGCTTCAAAATGCCTTTCTCACAAGATAGACTGCTATTTATTTAGAAAAAATTACCATTTTGCCAGAGCAATAGACAGAATTTAGAAGGTTTAAAGGTAGGATAATTAATGTAAAAAATAATAAGTGAAAATATTTTATAACAATAACTAGGCGATCAAAGGGGGGCTCATGGGGTCCCCTGTTAGAAGAGGTATCTTTCCAAGTTTTTGTCCTCACTGCTCATGCACCTATGGGATGGCTGAACAGGAAATCACCAGTATGGTAGCAGACTGGAAAGATTTAAAGCCTGTCTGCACTAGTTTGGCCAGGGGGATTAGACCTCCCTGCAAGCTCACTAAAAGGTGGTTATCTCATCAAATCAGCTCTCAATTAACATAAGAAAAGGGGCATCATGGGGGACCAATAGGCACCGATTCTAAAGGCATTTTTTGCTATATAGAGGGTGCAATTAGCTATAAGTACAAGTTCAAGAAGCACCTATTGTACCCTGGGTCCTCATTTGTTGACCTACTGCTTCTACCCTACTTGACTTCAAAAGTCATCCAAACTTTGTTTCCCTCCAATGAGTTCACATCTTCATAAGCAAGCACAGGGGTTTGCTTACTGAGGAAAAGACTCCAAGGATCATATTCCATGTGTGTTTGATTGTGTACAACACATACAGTGGCAATCATTATACTGCAATCGTATTCTAAAAGCTAATCAAGTTTCTAGCTTAAACTCTGGATACAACATCATACAGGTACAAACATAACCCTAAACATAAACCAGTACATAACCCTGAACATAACCCAAAATACATATGCCCAAAGATAACCCCAAATGTAACCTAAAACCAAATAGCATCCAATTCCTTAGGTAGCCTGGCAAAAAGTATTGGCACAAAAAGACGTGTCCGAAAGCAAAGTGCATAATATAATTAGAAAAGTTTGTTTCATAATTAAAAGTTCTTTTTTTCTTCTTTTTTTACATAAAGCCTCATCGAGATGGTATAATGCATTTACCAGCTCCATATCTGAACAATGTGGTTCAAATGTTGATTTTCAACAATTATGCAGTTTGCATATATTCTCGACGCATGTTTTCACGCCAAAACATTTTGCTAAGCGACCTTACTTATCTTTGATGAATTATAATCCAGAGGTGAAGGGACAAATGTTGCTAAAGTAAATATTGGATCCCTCCCTGTTTAGGCTACGATAGTATATATTTGCAGTTCACCATCAAGTGACTTATTATGTGTCATAACAAAAGATACACTGACCTAGATTAAGGTTCTCCCGTAAGGTCAGCTGATGCAGCCCCACCTAAAGGTGTTCATGCTGGGCATCGCTGACCGATACCCCAAGGCCACGGAGTGCAGTGGGCAGTTGAGATAACTTCAGAAATGACAATCAAGATGTTGTTGATTTTCTCCTACCCACAGAGATTTGTTTATTGAATTGTAAGATAAATTCAAGTTAAGGCGGTGCTGTTGCTGGAAAAGCAGTTCAAGAAACTGTCATGTTTGACCCAGGCCTCAATATTTCATTGCCAATATACCCACAGTAGAGGCTCGTATCATATATTTTCTATCTGCAGATACATATTCCCATAAACTACATACTATTTCTATCTCTGATTGAGGGAAAATACAAACGAGGGAATGTTGAAATATTTTGCATGTTGTAAGAAATATAGGTTCTGCCACATACATGGCTTTACACTGGAGAGAAAACACATGCCGCCCCCCCCCCCCTTTAGCTATCCTAATACATACCATACATCCCTTTTTATGAGATTAGACCAATCAAATTGTCTGCCAGGCCTTCATCCAATCATCTCGCTATTTTCCAGCTTTCAGGAGACAGGGATAATACCACCTCTCTCTATGGAATGCATCATTCTACGGAAGCGGGCTCATCAGTCAGTAGGGATGGAGGAATGTGTAATGTACAGCCATTCTGACCGTTCTGATTAAAGGGAAAACTCAGGGGCTGTAGGCCATTGATCCATCCATGGATTTGGGAAGGGGGCAAATACATCATTTAGATGATTGCTCACCTAATTACACATGCACTTTAATATGGGTTATGAAAGGGGTGTTTGGGGAGGGGGGCAAGAGACTACCCCCAGGATCAACGACTTCCACGTTCCTGACTATTCTGAACATAATTGAAATGCATATATTGGTGCTTTCTCAGCCCATTAGAAATTTAGAAAATCTATTAATTGTGGACTTACTTAAAGGAAACACAATGATAAGCAAAATTGTACAGGAAATGAGTTTTGATCACCAAGCACCGTTGCTTTTATTTGTACTGCATTTATAAGCTATAGAATATGTACACAGAAAGCAACAAAACCTAATCAAATTTTGATGTTCTCAATAACTTTTGAAGAAAAATAATCAGTCTAAAGCAAATGGTAAACAAGATTATTGGTGGAATAATAGTTTAAGTTTCTTGTTATCCTGTGAATTTTGCATTTGGTTTATTTTTAATTTAAATATACATTGATTTTTTGCTTACTAATATTCCATCAGTTTTCAGGTACCGGTACTCTTCTTTTCCTCATATTTCATACCCAAATCAGTTCGTATACAGTAAAATTGTAGATACAGGTTTTCATCAAGCTATTCTACATTACTTTCTGTGCTTGAATCCATGTCAACTTTCTGCAATAATGTCCTACAGCAGGGTCAACAGGGCGATTCAATTAAAATAGACAGGGTGATAATAGTTGGCTGCTATAATGTTTTCAAGTTGTCCCTTCTTGTTATTACTCCGTGAATGAACAAGCAAGGTATCACGTTATACGATAATAATAATCAGAAAAGCATGACTTTAGGCAATGTATTATACTTGAACATATTTATATCCTCCCCACAATATAAAGAAGCATGGGTACAAACTTTGTGGCTCCTTGTTCTTTTTTCTTCAGTTCCATAGTTACACTTAGATAGAATCTTGCATGATATTAAAATAAAATTACATTTTGCAGGAATAACATCTCATTAAAAGGGAAAATAAGTATGTTTTCAGTTGACAAAACCTACATTTTTTTTTTTAAAATAGACATTTTGATGATTAAAAATGTCTACTGCAAAAAATATTTATAACATCATTTGGTGGTAGGAAATAAATGTAAATGATTTGTATTTTGGGCAAGAGTAGTATTTAATTCCATACCTTTGGTATGAATATGCAAATTATATGATTCAGAATATATGATTCCAAGAGATGATCGAGATATAGTATTAAACCACGAATGAAAGGTAACAAATCGTCTTGATTTTTATTGTATTCATTTAATTCTAAGTTGTGGAAGGGAATAATGTAAGCTAATTTCTCTGACCCAACAGATTGGGAGCTTGTCCAGGAGTCGAACCCTGGACCTCTCACACCCCAAGCGATAATCAACACCTAACACCCTACACCCAACCCCTGTAACCCCCTCAAAAAATGGCAAAACATCTACTCTCCAAATGAAATGCATTGACCTCCTGCACTGGAATGTTAAAGATTCCACCAGAATCATTCTCACTTCATCAAACTTCCCAAGCAATGAATACAAGAATGTGTCATCTTTGCCTCAATACATCTCAGCTCTGAATTCTTATGGCCTATTTAGACCGGAGGAATCTATACAAAACTCATTTAAAGAAACGTCATATACAGAATCAACATACAGTGAAAGGGCCGTACACTCTGGTTAATAACATTGTATAACATGACAGCTGACCATTCATTAGTGCGCACTCATATTAAGCCCCATGCATTTACACACTTTTCTTAAAAGTTTTTGTTATAAGCTAGTGAAATCCTTGCTTCTGATTGTTTATCAGCAGATTTGTCATTGATTTTGTTTTTCTTTTGTCATTGGAAAAAGGCTTTGTGAAACGGATCCCAGGTCCCTGATTCTTAATTTAAAGCTTTTTATCGTTCAGAACAATGCTTAGACATAAGGTACATTTTGATATATACAACATTTTTTTAAATGTACAATGTCTCCTATTGCTTAGACTGTTATTTCATGCTATCTGAATGGGGGCTGGGGGGGGGGGGGGGTTATCATATTTTGTTTTCTTCTCAAAACAATGCACAAATATACAAATTCACAATCCAACATTTCATAATACAATGTTTAGAATGGAACATTTTACTTACATGTATAATAGCTTTTTTTTTTGTAAAGCCGTACATCAATTTTGTTTGCAGTGTGAATGGGCTTAATTCATACAAACAGCAGGAGCACATGCCCTGATGGCCTTGTGTCATTGGTATCCAAGGGTTATCAGTCAGGAACATAGCATTTATCAACATGAGATGTTTGCAGAAAGATGATGCTACTGACATCACAATTTAAAGGCCATTCCTTCATCCACATAATACACATAAATATTGTTCCAATGACCATGCTTTCATCCGAACCAGTGTAAAACTGAGCTAAATCTATTGCCATTGAACACTAAAAGTGTTGAATGGTTTTACATAATAATTAAACTTATGAAACTATATTGTTTTAATGTGGTTAGAATTTATAGCTCTCTAAAAAAATTGAAATAGGTTCATGTATTTCATCATCTTTGTCCGTTTTGCTGAAAAAATATAAGCTCACATGCATTTCTCTCACTAATATCCATCTCCCTCTCTTTCTCAAACTTTTCTTTTCTCCCATCTTTCTCTCCTTTTCCCCATCTTTATATCTTTCTTACTTCTGTCCTTGTTTCCCAACTAATCCTGAGCTCCCGCTTTTCTCACTTTGTCTTCGAAACAAAACACAAAGTTCCCTCTTGTTAACAACTTATAGCAAAATTCTTAAAGGGCCTTCATTTATTAAGATCCAAACCAAAATCATCAAAGGATTCGGCAGGCACAAACTATTCTATCCAATTCCTTGAATCTCTACGCCCCAACCTCTATAATATCGCAGGAGTTGGTTATAATCTAGCAGTTTAGGGTGCTCTTTTATCATCGTTCCCTGCCGTTTTGACACGACTTCCCAAATTAGCACGCCCCCCGAAGCCAATCTAATTTAGTTCAGGCATTTAACTGTCAACTATTTGAACTTTGCAGCCATCGTATCTAGTCTGTCAGCTCATAACCCCTTCTGTAGAGACAGATGCACAATGACAATGAAAACATATGAGTCAGTTCATGTCAATACGATGTGCTGAGCTTAACCCTAGTACTTATTTTGGTTCTAAGACCAATTGGTGCAAACGACATCTACCAGTTTTTGTTACTGGTAATGACGCTCATATTAATATTTTTTTAGAAAAATTAAGCTACTTCATGAGCAGCTTTCTTTCAGTTTCAGAATGAGAAGTAAAGAATCCTTTGTGAACTTTTCAGAGGTGAGATCTGCTTCTATGTAACTCTTTGATTGAAGTATGTTAATAGTTCCCTTTCTCACAGGGACATATCAGCTTATATCTAGTGAAGAATACAATTGATCTTGCAAAAACCCTTCCATATGACATCATACACTACACATCCAATCATCCTTCTTTCAAAATTGTTCAGTTTATCATATATCCAAAGTTTCAAGACTGGGAAATGTTAAGATTTGAAATTGTTAGTAATCTATTGTTCATACAATATGATACCATCCTTTCTAAAAGCACATGTTATCTAAATTATGGAAATCCCTTGTCCCCTTGTAAATTTCATGTTTTTTGTGTTTTTCATAATTCAAGAATGAAAGGTGGACTGGTTGAACTAGGGTTTTTATTGAATACTTTTAGATATAAGCTTTCATATGTCACATTCTCAAGAAGCATAAATTGGGACAAATACTGTTTTCACACACTTAAAAAGTTACAAAACTTGGTAAGAGTATGAATAGTTAATTTGTTAACTGTAAATCTATTTTTGAGCACTTCTACACTCTAACTTGAAGATGAATTAAGTGGGTTTAGAATGGAAGACTAAAGAGGGCCAGAAGCAAAGTATCCCTGGAATCCCTGAGTGTCGTTTTACAATCCGATAGACTCATCTTCCTTTAGCACTCAAAGCTCCTATACTGTGTTTCTATACTGTGTTTCTATACCGAGTATCATTTTACAATCCGATAGATCCTATCCATCCTATACATGTAGCTCTAGATGCTTCTATATTGTACGCATGGATGAATTCTTTAATACATTGCTCAATTCAAGATCTAATATATCTTATTCTCTTTTTATCATTGCGTTGTATTCACCATACAAAAACTGTTGATAACTGACAGAAAAGTGCTACTGCTGAAATCTTCCTATAGCTCTCAAAGCTTCTATACTGTGTTTCTATACCCAGTATCATTTTACAATCTGACTCAATGCTTCTATACTGTACGCATGGATGATTTCTGCAATACATTGCTCAACTCAAGATCTTAGATTGTATTTTTTTTTATTATTGCATTGTATTCGCCATACAAAAATAGTTGATATCCGACAGAAAAGTGCTACTGCTGAAATCTTCCTATAGCTCTCAAAGCTTTTACATACCGGTACTCTGTTTCTATACTGAGTATCATTTTACAATCCGATAGATCCAATCCTTCCTGTAGCGCTCAATGCTTCTATACTGTATGCATGGATGAATTCTTCGATACATTGCTCAATTCAAGATTTCATATTGTATTCTCTTGCCATCATTGCACTGTATTCGCCATTGAAAAATTGTTGATATCCGACAGAAAAGTGCTATTGCTGAAAGCTTCCTATAGCTCTCAAAGCTTCTATACTGTGTTTCTATACCCAGTATAATTTTACAATCTGATAGATCCATCTTTTGTAACATAGCCCTCAATGCTTATATTCTGTACGCATGAATGAATTCTTCAATACATTGCTTAATTCAAGATCTCATACATTATTCTCTCTTCATCATTGTATTGTATTCGCCATACAAAAATTGTTGATATCCGACAGAAAAGTACAACTGCTAAAATCATCAGTATTTTTACTTTTTATCAAAATGTAGTAAAACATAAAGATTTGTTTGAAAGCAAAATAAATTGCATCAATGCAAATTTTCTAATCGGTATCCCTATAAATAAGGGAGAAGGGCGGATTTATATATACATGTTTGTAGCAGAACATTGGCTAGCTGTAATGCATAAGTCACAATGTATTCTAACTTGCTGATATTGTCATAAAAAGATGGCAAAATATACATTACACAATGTTCAATGTTTCTACTCCTTTTAATCACAATTGTCATAATCAAGATTACTCATCAAATTTATATGATTATTTTTGTTAATATCATAATAAACTTTACAATTTTAAATCTTGTGTAGAATGTGGATCATATAAAACCTGTGAAACCCCTTTAACCATAAAAACTCTTTAAGTAATATGTTGATAAATTTTCATATCTTACAGTTATTACTTTGTTAAATGACAACTCTCCAGGACATGCTTGAATCCAAACAGTCGGATTTGGAAGACTATACTTCAAGGCACTGTCAGGTCCGATTAGCACAAGACTTGTTAAATCTTTATCCCAAATCTTCAAAGCTTTGACCATATGTAACAGAGTGATTTAGGAGGGAAGGGGTTTTATGGCTCTTCCACTTCTGCTATCTGCTTGGGATGTTAAAGTACTGCATGGACTCTGTGATTCTTCTTATGTGTGCTCCTGCTTGCCCCTGCCTAAGTTCTTCAGTGGGATACCTCTTATACTGCTTTCCTGTATGATTCCTTGAATTCTGAACTATTGTAATGGCTTATCCCGCTATCTACCTCTCTCTCTCTCTCTCTCTCTCTCTCTTTTTTCCTGTGCTACTACTGCAAATAGGCACCATAAGTACACACAGGTGCATGCATTTCTCATCCTATTTCTCTCTCTCTCTCTCTCTCTCTCTTTCTCTCTTTCTTGTTTCATCTCTTTTAGTTTCTGCACAAAAACACCTTTGATGCCCATTAATGAGCAAACCATCATGCAATCAATGCCTGTATCGCTTGGGTTAATTTTTCTCCCTCTCCCTCCCACCCTCCATCCCTCCCTCCCTCTCTCTATCTCTCTCTCTTTCTCAGTCACTAACACTCTCTTTCTTTCTTTGTTTCTTTTTCCTGTAAAAAACTACTCCCAATTCGGATCTGTAAAGTTTACAGCAATGGAAATTAAAGGAACTGCCCTTCTATAGGAGAAAAATATATGAATGAGACAGCCCATGAAGATATTTGTACATACTTGTCCAGTCGACTGAACTGAAGGTTCACAGCCTGAAGTTCCGCATGCAAGACCTACAACTGTAGTATCCAAGATACTGAATGTTTCAGCCTTCAGGATCAGCCTAACAACACATTTTGTTCACAAGACAGATTTGTCAGATTATCAGTGGACCACAGCATAATAGGCGCTTAACAGGACTTCAGGAAAAAATTCTTACCGTACAAAGAATACATTATTAAAATAACAAAGTTTGTTTTTAACAAATTAATTAAACATTTATACATGTACAATGAAAGATCAGAATGGCTTACCCCGTGATCGTTTCCATTATGACTAGCACCGTTTCCATTAGCTTCTTGTTTTTCTCCTTCATCTCCTCCTTCTTCATCCTGTAAAACAAAATAAGAAAAAAAAGAGGATTTGCATTAATATTAACATGGTATAAATAAGGATGCCATTTCAATTATGAGATTGTATTGAATGTATTCACAGCAATGATTGCAGATTATGAAGCATTAATATTCTTGATATATAACAGAAAAATACAATTTTGCTCAAAAATGCTCAAGAAGAGCACTGAAAATCAAACAATTCTCTTGTTTAGAAAATAAAATGTTTGAAAAAATACTCTGCAAAAGTACATAACAGCTCTCAAGAGCCCCCCCCCCTCCCCAAAAATATATCTCTTTACTCACCCCCCCCCCCATTTTCTCTTCTCCTTTCCCTATTCTTCTTTCTGTTTGCCCCCCCCCCACCCCCTCCTCCACCTATCTCGCTCTTTCTCTCTCTGCCTCTCTCTCTATCTCTACATCCATTCCTCTCTTTCTCTCTCTCCCTTTCTTTCTTTTCCCCAGCTTTTAATTTATCACTTTCAAATACCTTAAGCCTCTACATATTTTGCTAGAGATTGAGCCCCACATTATGAGGAAGACCAAAGCTCCCAAAACACTTCCATTGTAAAGCAGTAAACAATTTGTGTACAGCGCTTGTTTTCACGATTTCCTCCTACATTCCTCACCCATTGAGAGTTCATGACCCAATTTACACATAATCAATGAATGGCGTAGCCACTAGGATTGTTGATGAATGAGGGGGGGGGGGGGGGGGGGGGGTTGCGCACAAAATCACAGAGACACATAGTTGGGGTGGGGTAAAAGTCTGGGTGGTAGTGACCCCTAAGTTCTGCAGTTCACGTCTTGACACCTAAAGGCTTGTTCAGATATATATGGCGTTGCAATTAAAAGTGCTGTGGTTTCTTATGATGGCGTAAAGTGGAATAAGCTTCACATTTCTATAACAGTTGACACAGATAATTGCCATTCATTCAACACATTACAAAAAAAGATATGTCATATTCAGTTTGTGACGGTTTTACTGTGGCCATATCTGAACAGGCCTTGAGTTCTGTGGATGACTACATTTTGTTAACAGATGAGCAGAGGGAGGGGGAGAAGGGCATGTCCCCATTGTGCCCCTGGCTACGCCTCAGTCGATGAGCAAGTTCTCATACCACTGAGGTCATAGACCTCTGAATATTATCACGCAATTTCAGAGAATTTATGGTTAGAAAATGAACTGGCATCCCTCTTGCTGAGTCCCTGGCTAGACTGGTCTCATTATGCTGAAAATCCACCAAATATCCCCCCTAGTTTGGATTTCAAGTAAGGGTGCGAGATACAGGCTAATCTTAACCAGATGGTTAGGGACTGAGGCAAGCAATATTCACATACATGTATCCTTGTATTTTACAACATTTATAATTAAATACATGGAAAATGCATGGGTTGAGGGGGCACTTTAATGCATGAGAATGTTTCAGAAAAAGATATTTTATCATTACCGATATTTAAGAATAGTTTCTTGTACCCGATATGCTATGTTATAATTTGCATATTTCTGGCAATTGGACTTGTATATCTTGACTCGCTAACATTGCCTCAGATTCGGAAACAAAATCCTGGATTTAGCTCATGCTGCAATCAAAATGATAAACCTTTACATGTACATGTAGGTCAGTCAGGAATCCAATGACTTTTACAAGCCGATCGCCTGTCTGATTATCAAGATATTTATGATTGGAAATTGACATTTCCTTTTTTGTTGTTTTCCTAACGGTTTTTATAACGCTACAGTCTATTGGGCAAAGGTTTCTACTTTCTTGAGGCACCTCTTGATCATTTTGAAGCGCAATTTTTTTGTTAAGGCCTTCAATATTACACTATCACAGACACTGATAACACGTAGGGCCGTACATCTCAGATTTAGCATTGTTAAATGATGCCTTTACATTGATATCTTGTAAGTCCTTGCTATCATGTCCATGCCAAAGCATAAGCCCATTGCAGCTGTAGGAGAGACTACAGACTTGCCAGAAGGGACACTCCCAGCAGGACAGCCAGGACCTAAATCAGCAGGAGATTGTCAAGAACTGACCAGAATCTTAACTGGATCAGACCGGAAAAGATACAATACCCCTAATGTAATTATTGGGATGAATATTAACCACAATGACTGTTGATATTAAAGATATTATATTTACATTTACATGTATCCAACTTCCTATGGTTTTGATGCATAATTACCAAAAGTGATCAAAATCACATTAAATCCAAAATAAAAACATTAAGTTCTAATACTCCCCCCCCCCCCCCCCACCCCCCCCCCCCCCAAGGAGGAAAACAGCAAACAAACAAAAATCAATGAAAGGAAATATTGCATAATATATTTTATCATGTTTGGAACAATTTCAAAAAACTACATAGATGACTTATTAAAGAGAAAAAGGGCAGATCTTTTGCATTCATTTTGGATCCCTACTTACATGTAGGCAATATTTCACCTACTTCAATTTTTTTTGTGGAAGTTTTTGCTAGTAGTACTTTTAGATTTTTTCTACTAGATTGACTTTGTAATTGTGGGCCTAGAGACATCATGATTTACAAATCTTCAAAGTTACATGTAATGGTGGATTCTGGTGTACCCGTGCAGTGGGTGTAAACATGGGATCTTATTTCAAACTGATTTGCCATAGCAGATAAATCTGTTACATCCTTAGTGCCGTAATAACATCAAACTCTTGTTAAAGTCTCACAAGCTGTTTTAGACCTTTCCAAAGGAACATTGCTAAATCACTCCTTTTAGGCACTATGAGTCAATTCGAACTTCAGGTCTACACATACATGTACATGTAGCTCTATATCCCTCCTATTAGCTATAATTGGACTTTGATCAAACATATCATGTGCACAATATCAGAGGTAGAATACTTTACAGAAGTTGTAAATGAATTCTCCCCTATTTACCTGGTAAAGTAAACAACATCAAAATAAATGCACAACTACACAAGCTATAAACTTCAATGATCTGCTGTATGATTTGTTAGTTTTAATGCGAAATAGAAATTGATAAATGGAGCCAATAAAGGGAACAGGTCACTTTACAATTTCCATGTCATTCTTTGAATGATTACATGTACAAATAAGATGATTCGCACAATGTACACAGCTAACACTGATAGTGTATGACCTTCGATCCAGAATGCTCAGAAGCTCAAATATTATTTACATAGAATCTATAGGATGGATGGCAGAAAACAGAGATGTGTGGACAAATGTTTCAATCAACCTCCTAACTGGGGGAAATTACCTTGATATTTTACGATAAAGTTCACAAAGATATCATAACTAATTACATAGTTAACTGTTCCTGAGCACAAAGTGAATGGCTAGTGGCCCACTTAGGAAAGCAATTAGACTGGCATTTTAGGAGTGAGTTACTTTGAAACCTTGTTACAATTAGAGACCATTTCAAAATTATTGACTTTTCCTCAAGCAGACAGGGTACATGAATGAGAGAGGATTGTTTTAAATATATATTTCTTAAGCATTTTATACTCTTAAGTATATTCAATTTGTTATTTGATTTTGAAAGCAATTTTAATGGCACAATGTAATATGAAATAATATTGAGAAATTGTTGTAAACATCCCCAATTCAGCGTTTAGCTGCACAGCATTGTCAAATAAAACCATTACTGAATTGAATTGAATTGAACAATGTACATTGATACTATATGACCTTTGATCAAGAGTGCTCAAATGTTCTGCAAACGAATTGTGTATATTGTTCAAAATTTATGATACTTATCCTACAAATTACCATTACCATTACCATTAAACAAACCACAATTGAAGTGCACACTAACACTTATGACCGAGCACTTTATGAATGAATTCTCCAATTTGAAAAATGGTAAATAACGGTCATCTGCCGACCATCCCCCCAGTTGAGTCAGCAACTAAATAAAGTTGACCCCCAAAGATAACAATGGATTGAAAGAGCTTTTAACTTTGGCCGTAGTTGTTACAATTTTCAACTACAATGACAGTGTAGCAGCGTGTCTCATTGACAATGACGATCAAGTCACACTTTTCAAGGGCGAAGCGTGGGCTGTTTTAACCGTTGGTATGTCATTGGTAAAAAAGAGTCAACAATGTGTTTTGATTTGAACGATGACTGTCTGTGAATGATATGACAGTTTGGTCACGCACAATCACTGTGTGCCTAGATACACCACATCGCGTGTCACCAAGGGGAAACTGTGCATTGTGAATAAATTAATCAAAGCATTAAATAGATTAGATTCAACATTTTATGTAGTTTTTTTAAAGAATTTAGTCTGAAAGACGAGAAAGAATGTCAGGGACTTGCCTAATTTAGCAACAATTAATGGATCCAATCCAATGAGCATAATAAAAATCACTGACTTTTTATTATTTACTATCTATGCATTGGGTGTTTCTTTTACAGACCCTTGATGGTCAGTCCTCAATCCAAGTTAGCAAGAATCATATTTATAAATTTGGCATTAAATAAGGAAAACAACAAATTGGTAATTTGTGAATTGAAGAGCCCTATAATAGCTCCACCAATGGATGCCTGAAAGAAGCACCCATAAATTGCATAACTGTTGTATCAGTACTGTTTAAGGAGGCATAAAGAGTGAGTTCCTTGCTAATTTTTCTACCAAAATCAAAGAAATATGTAAAATTAATTCTGAATTTCTGAGGCCTACAAACAGTACATACAGTGTACAGTATAAGAGCTACGTACAATGATACTGTCACACAATATCCAGGGAATCATTTTCTACCAGGTACCCATATGCTATACACCTGGTATGAGGAAGACAAATGTAATTTTTTTTTGGAGGGATAGGGGCATTAGATGCCTCAGAAGTCCCTGGAAGTTCTCTGGACTGTCAGCGTGCACTACATTAAAACGTTAAAACCATAGTTCATTGTTCTTCTACTTGTGAATCTGATAACAAAACAGGTTCATTAATTAGGGACAGGGTTTTTATCACTCATTATCCACTTGAATTGCAAAGATAGTTGATACGAAGTACATTCAACCTAGTGAACCGAAACGTGATCTTATATTCATGAGCCTTAACTTGACTATCGGTATAACATTTTTTTAACCCACTGCCTACTGGTACCACGTGGATCCTGTGTTAGGCCTATGGGAATGAGATAGTTTAGCAGTCAACAGGTTAATCTCCTCAATCTTACTCAGAGGTGTAAAGCTTACAATCACAAGTGAGTTTTTATGGATAATAAAATCCTGAAACTGCATGTAGCTGGATAGAGTGGACTTTTTTGTTGACAAAAGGACCGTTCATTAACTTGAGACGTCCATTACCTTATCGGTAACGGTCATAAAAATTAGCCATTTTTGACAACCAAAAGCTAGAGATGTAGATGTACCTGCCAGTACCACATACAATAATACATGCAAGTCAATGAGTAATGTAATATAGGGCTTTCAGAATGTTAGAATTATGACCATAGTGACCATCAATTATACATGTATGCTAATACTTCAATGCCAACACCACCACTGGACCAGGCTTGTGTAGTGACTCAAGAAGAACAAGATGCTAATACTTCATAAAGGTTTCTAAAGGCAACTTGAAATTACTCATGGCCTTGAAAAAAAACCAACAAAATGCAAAGATCATTTAAAATCTTTTATTGCTCAGTTATTGAATGAAAATATAAACTACCTGAACTTGTATATCTAATGTTTTGTAAACAGAACAGCTTGACACTCTCCTTAACATTTTCAACTGGTTAGTGAATTGTGAAGTCACATGATTATAAATGAAAGCCAAAAAAAATAAAGAAGAAGAAGCACTATTGAAAACTCAATTTTCCTCTTTAAATTACTTTTGAAACATACATTATATGGTAGTGTAAGGGTTAAGAAAAGTTTAGTAAATAGGTTTGGCTAAAGTTTGATTCTTTGTGTAAAACCAATTCAACAAAAGAGAGAAATTTAAATGGCTTCAACTTATCTACTTCATCTATTGCAACAATAAAAGTACCAAACCTACCCAAGAAACTGCTTTTATGTTAAGTGTTTTGATTCAGAACCTTTTAATTTGGCTGTACATGAGCAGCAGCACGAGGGGATATATCCAATAGATTTCCCAACTGACTGACTTTTATATGGTTACTTTTAAAGGGGGATCTACAAGGAGAATTGTAAAGGATGAATAAAGGAGCATACATGTACATGTACATGTATATGTGTCAATAACATAGTGTGGAGAGCTACAGTATGTGGATATATGGGTGCAGATTTGTTTTCGGGTTGCCTTTGGTGAAGACGATTTTGTTTACTGACTGTTATTTAAAAAAAATGAAATCCTGTCTGACATTTTCTTGAATGGCTGATCATTCACAACTAAATTATGTGACTGTTTAGGTCAGCGATCAATAACAGCCAAACTACAAATCAACCTTCTCGAGGACAAATTTTTTGTTAACCTAGATAGAAAATAATGAGTGTCTTGTCTTTACATAAACCTAGATGCATCAACTACTAAAATCTAATTGCTTAGTATTTAATATGCCAACAGCCAGATAATTTTTTCAACAAGCAAGTTAATTTTTATAATATCAAAATTGTACTTAAAATTTCTGAAACATTTAATTGTATTTCCTAAAGTTATCTATGACCTTTTACATATATGATGTGCATTATCTATTTCTCATTTAAAAAATTTCATTTCCAATTGGTTCTACCTTTAATATCAACCACCTCATTAAAAAATTGGTGCAATTTCAACAGACCTTCAAAGAGATTTTGACAATTTGGGCCACAATAGGACATGGCCTTAGATAGTGCTTCTAACAGATCTAAGCATTATCCCCTCTCTCTTTAAATCACTGACAAAGTAAAACATACATCATCTAACTGTATGTAACTGTGGGGAAAATACACAAAGGTGGGATAATTGCCTTGATTCTTAGTTACACAGTATGTCAGAATAACAGATACCATTTTCTACAAATTATTACAATGAATTCAAGGGAATACTCATTTCCTCTATACTCTACTATGTAATGTCACCATACAAAGACAGCAGAATCAATGTCCAGCATTTCAAAAGTATTGTGTTGTGACACTTAAAACGCTGAATGTAACACTACATAGGTTGCGTCTTGCATGTTAAAAGCGATTTACATACATGTAGACCATATATTTTTAGGAAAAAGATTGTTACTCCTGCACCTATTTAAATGTTGATTGCAAACTTTACCTTTTAAAGTGGCATATACTCTTTACAAGGGGACTGTCAATTACCGGTACATGATTTGACATAATATTTGTTACTGGCAGCTGCTGATTGTAGTATTCTAAATAACCCACTGCCATTTAAAAACAATGCATGAATGCTCTTGGAATAGAAAATTAGGAAAAGACTTCTTTCTCTTTTGTAATTTTTCTTTTAATTCTGATCATACACTCACTACTACCACTTTAATATTTGCAATATTTGACTCCCAGGTACCTTGTAAACACACAAGATTTAGTGGCTGTGATATGCTGCTATAAATCTCTGAGAAAATGACAAATGCCCTGCAGTGCTACCAAACTGAAGTGGTATTTTGCATCAGTACATTATTATACACATTCCCTCCCTATATTTGGAAAATTGTAGGTCGTGTAGACCTCTTCTCTAGATACTTATCTTGCTCTCTTCCCTTCCTACCACTTTCTACCCCTCCCCCTCCAACTTTCTACCCCTCCCCCTCCAACTCCCCATCTTCTCTAGGACTCTATCTTGGTTTGTATTTCAAATAATTTCTCCCTTCCTTCTCTTTCTATCTTTATTTCACTTTTCTCCCACTTTCTCTATCTATTAATGTACATTATCCTCTTTTTTTCTCTCTTAAAAAAAAAAAAATACCGTATGTCTTTGTCTTTCTAGCAAAATACTCTCTCTCTCTCTCTCTCTCTCTCTCTCTCATTCCCCCTCTCTCTTTCTGTCTCTCTTCTATTTTGTTCTATTACCAAACCATAAATAAACTATACTTGGCACTCTTCATTTTTCGGTAACGTTTGCAATGCCTCAAATCTATCAAATGTATTGCTTGAAAGCTTGGAGCTTCACTTCTGTAAGTTCTGCATCCTTTAAATTTAGAATATTATATATCATTTGATGTACATTTGAGATGTCAATCAATTATGCTTAAAGATACTCAAAAGAATGTTTGCATGAAACAAAAACACAATGCACGCTAGCTGGCTAGACAGGCATAGAACTTCATAAGAAAATATGTCAAAATTGATATAATGACGTTATACTGAATGAAATTGTATTGTTAACTGCACTGCTACATTATATGCTTCAATAACTTCCAGAGTTATTGAAACCATGGACGTGTTTGGAGCGCTCAAGCAAAATGTATCTAATTATAGCAACGACAATAACTCACTTCTACCGCAGACATGCAACGGTAAAGGTTTTGTAATGGATGGGGCATAAATGTGTTTATCCTCCTTGACAACAGTTTATCCAACAAAAGCATTTTCTTTTTGGAAAATCAATATTTAATTGATGTTCCTTATCATCTTCACCAAAACTTAATCAAACATATGGAGTGTACATTTTGGACAGACAGGGACTTCTTGTGACAATCCTTTATTTCATGTTTAATCAAATTAATGTTTGTGACTTCAGTCTCTTCATAATAGATCAAAGATCTACATACTGTGAGGAGCACTTGCTTTGAATGACTCATACAGTAAACAACTAAACTTGATATAGGCTTAATACTTCCAATTTTATCAAATGAATTATAGGTCACGATTATAAGTATTCTTCTGTTGTTGCTACCTGTAGTTTACAACTCAATTATTCATATTCCTTGTAAATTTGATGTTTTTTGTTTTTTGTTGTTGTTTTTTTCTTTTCGAAACTCAAGGATGAAAGATGGACTAGTGGAATGAGGGCCTTTGTCAAATACTTTTAGATGTAAGCTTTAATATACCTGTATATGACACATTCTTAAGAAACATAAATTGGGACATATCAATTATTCACAAATATACTTAGCTTACTTCCAAGATTAAAAAACCTGGTAAGGATAGGAATAATGTAGTTGTTAATTCTCGCTACCCTAAATAGGTACGAAAATCTCGAAATTCGCGAGACGAGGTAATTTTCACTCTCTCGGGTCGTCACTACAACTTCCGGTATAGAGTCCCATCCCAAGTCACGGCCTTCATCCACCCCCATTTTTCAGGGTTCTTACGCTTGGAATCATGAGCCCAGCACTGTGCAGCCTCACAAAAGAAAACCATCGTCACTGATGTCAAAAGACGCAAAAAACAACGAATGAAATGTTCAAATAAACGTTGAAATATTTGCGAAAAAAAAACAAGACCGAGCAGACGACATATTCGGTGCATACGCTATCGCGCCTAGTAATATAGCGCCTGCACAGGAAGCTGTAATGTCGAAAAGCTATCCCATAATGCAATGCGCGTTTTCAGGATTTTCCCCGGATCTCGGCAGAATCGCTATTTGGGGTAGCGAGAATTGCATGTTGTATTTCATAATTGTCAGGCAGCAACTGAAGTGAAAATGTCTGACAAATTATTTCCCTAAATATGTCATTATCCACTTAAAGAATGCACCCTTTGCAGTTTATGACTCTAATTATTATTTCCTTGTTGTCTTCTCCAACATTCAATAGCAGGTATGTTCATGGTAGGTTTGCGGAGAGGTCTCAGTGGGTGATTTCATACCCAAAACACAGTCACACATGAGTCACTTGTAACTCATAATAAACAGCATGTTGAGCATGAAAATGAAACCAGCTTGATTTCTTTGAAATGATGGAGTAAAGTATGTGCTTTCAATTTATAATGTCCTTGTCATTTCGAATGTGCTTTGTAATATCTATAATATGTGCTTTGCAATTATTGAGTCTCATTCTAATCATATGCTTTCAATTTTCTTTCTCTGCCCACTCTTGTACTCCTCCTCATGTTGTAAAAAATAAGGAAAATTACTGTTTTTCTTTTCTTTCATCCAACCCTCTCCCCTCTCTCCGTCTCTTTCTCTCTCTCTTAAGATGCATCTGTCTCTAAATGCATGTATCTCTCTCTCTCTCTCTCTCTCTCTCTTTCTCTCTCTCTCTCTCTCTCTCTTCCTTCCTCCTTCCAGCACAACCCCTCCCACCTCTCTTCATCATAACCACCGGCGTTTCACATTCTATTAAATGCAACATTAAATTTTGTCAGATATTTAAATGGATTTGTGCATTGTACTTTACCCTGATTATAAACCACAATATCGTCTCAATTGTCAAGTACTTGCAACAGTAATCAGTTCCTGTCTGGTGAGGATCTTAGTCCATAATGGGTGATGATTTTTCACAAAATTCTCATTCACAACACAAGTCACAAATGAGTTATTAAATACAAAACATTTTGACCATGTTTTTATTCCCTAATCACTTATACTAGAGTCCTTCTTACCCTTTATCCTTAAGACTCATTGTGTTAGGCTTTCTATAACTCTAATCTATTCTTAGTTCAGCCTCGTAATTTTGCAAATCTCTAAATACTTAGAATGGATCCTCTTAATAGCCCATATAATCCTATAAAATGAATTTAAGCAGGCTTTTAGGGATAATTCCCATAATACCCCAAACAGTCTAGGATATCACACAAATTGGTAGTCGTTGTGGAATGTATCTATTGCACCAATTAAGGATGCTTTTAAATCATAGAAACATATGTCGAAGGCTGTCTCTCTCAATGTGATAATTCAAAATTGATTATTAAATTGATTATTTTGAACAGTTTGAATTGAAATGATCTATAGAATCTGAAAGACATGCTTGCCTTTTCATAATAATCCTTCATCACTAGGCACTAGCATGACTCATCATTTACCTATATATATATACTTGTAAACTAAATGCATAATACGAATTTAAGTATCACCTTCCCTTCATTTTCCCCTAACATACTGATTGCTGAAGATAAAGACCAGTTCTGATCATGTGATTGCATTGTGAAAGAAACGTTGAAGAATCGTTCAGAAAAGGTTGATCGCTTATTGGTGTGCACTGCAAGGTTCTGGAATCATCGAAATGATAAGAAATTTGGCCCAGTCTTGGTAAGTTACAAGCACTGTACACAGAAAGATGTATATAGGACTACGCGACACGTGCACGATATCTATCCGGTCCAAATAGATACATGTATAATAATTTACCAAATATATCAATTAGTAGGCGGTTTCTCTGCAAAATTTGTATCATCACGTAATTAGTCAAAACATAATCTTTCACATGATTGGTAATAAGAGCTTCCATTTCAGTTTTTGAGAGGGGGGCGTTTCCAAAACTGGTCTTTACCTTTAAGAGTTTTATTTCCTCCACGTGTTATTAGAATTATCTCAATATCTATTTTATAAGTTTTAGGAGGTTGATGTCCTGAGTTATCTAATAATCTTCTAAATCTCTCCTCATGCTAAGAAACTGGAGATTTTGTATTTAAACATCACAGTCTGTTGCTGATTCGTTGAAAAATTATTCATGCATTATAACTCCCTTTAAATTCCCTTTTCACCCAAGTCTTTCCTAAAATCCCTCTGTCTTCTGTCTCTTTCCTGATCATTTTATCAACTTCTTAGTGACTACTTAAGAAGATGACTCATCTATCTCTAAAGTAAAGAAAAGTTTTGTTCAATTTCCTCCCAGCAGAACAAATTTTTAATCTTTCATCATTTTAACAAGTTACCTCCATCTCCTTTTGTAATCTTCAAATTCACCTCCTTCTTCTTGACTTCTTAAAACAGAAAAGAAAAAATGCTGGTTTTGTTCTACTTTTTCTCTATTTCAGCATACATCAGATTAATCCATTAGATTAATTTTCTATTTAATCTTAACTAACTTTTCTGCTCAGTTCTTGATCACTTTTTTATAAAGAGAGAAAGCAAGATGAATATGATCACATCAAGACTTCTCTTCCTTCCCCAAGCTAAGCTTTCTGACACAGTGCAAATAAATGTCACCTTGACCCGTTAAATAACAGTCTAAAGGAAATATCAGCCCCTGTAGAAGCACAGTTTATCCATCTGACGCTTAGGGGATGGCTAAAGAATACAGCAATGAAATGTCATCTACTTCAGATCACGTTCTCTGAGCATTCTCCAAGCGTCCCCCAATCGGGGTCAAGATAGCAAAGACGTTTTTTAGACGTGTGTGTACACATCTTGAGCGCATGCATCAGGCCAGGGAGGTGACAGGATGGCCAAGTAAACCAAGGGTATCAAGAATTATTCTTGCTCATGAACTTATTGCACTAGTGCATGGCTAACACCATCCATTGTCATCTTGTTATCGAATGTTACATTTGAATTTAAAGGTGGATTGAATGGGGAGGGGGGGGGGGGGGGGGTGAAGTGACAGGTGAAAACAACTTATATCATTACTAATTGGTAATAGTTCATAACAACTCATATCCCCCCTCCCCCTTCATTGAAATACATGTAGTGTCATTTGATATCAGAAAGGGGTGTATATGGACAACATTTGGTTATAAATAAGTTCTCAGCAGCATTGATTTACAAAAATGCCAAGTAGGCATCAACACACTATTCACACCTTGAGTTAAAGTCATGAACAAACTTTAGTACGTCCTCTGGTTGCTTACTAACAAACATTTTATGCTTTCTTAGCAGCCCGGCCCCCCCAATCAATGTTATTTAGGGTACGCATATGCTCGTTCCCTCTTTTTGAAAGCACCCCCTATCTGAGGACTGCCAATATATCCGAACCCCCCTTTCGCGGGCATTTCGCGGGCTTTTCCTGCCTTGGAGACCCCCCTAAATCAGGAAAAATGCTCAATGTACCCCCCTAAATTCAGAATAATTTCTCAGGAGTCCAAAGAGATGAGAGAAAAAGAAAAAAAAACACCCCCTTTTTAAAGAAATCTCCGGGTGAAAAGTCAAATACACCCCTTTTTTTACAATTCTCGGGCCGGACTTTGTCGCACGAAAAGTACCCCTTTACCGGACATTTTGGCAACACGCATGCGGTCATTCCGACCTCCGAGTGGGGGGGGGGGGGGGGCGGGCTTAGCAGTCAGGTAAAATAACCACCACTACCACTACTACCAATCATAAAATATACTGCACCATCTTCAAAAGAAAAGAAAACGGTGTATTTAGGATTTGAAGGAGCTTAAATCACTGCACCTGTGTTACCCCTCAACTTATTCTTGGGGAACACAACAAATCATAAATCACTCCAATGTTTCCCATATAGGATTGCAAAATCACAGGTCTTTAATTACAACCATTCCCGACTTTCAAGTTTTGATGATGTAAAACTAAAAGATCGGATGGATGCATCAATATGAGAGATCCTTAGTCTCGTGTCACTTCAATCAGACCTTACCTTATTGGTCTCGCACAATATTTTAGTGTAGTGTATACTTACATCTAAAACCACGATACCCGTTCCTCTACGTTTTTCTCTCTTCTTGCCGAACCTTCCTCCCTTTCCACCCTTCGCTGCCCCTCCTCCTCCTCCGCCTGCTCCTCCTGCTTTCTTTTCTCTCTTCTTTCTCTCTGGCCTTCCTCCGCTCGCTCCTCCAGCAGCCCCCTCCTCGCCTCCTTCACCCGACCCCGATGCAGCGGCGCGTTCCCTTCTCCTTGCCGCTATTCGACTAGCGGCATTCGGCTCCATATCATCTGCCTCGCCGTTGTTTGCCATGGTTTTAATCCCTCAAAACAAAATACTGTGCTATTCCAAAAAGTTCCAAAGGGACGAAATCAGGTCGAGCAGACGAAGAAATTCGGGAAATTCCGCTGCCTTTTCCCCCGAAATCAGTTTATTCCTACTTCAGGCCTTTTACGGCCAAATTCCTAACTGGGCGATCCCGTGCGTACAACTTTCCGCACTCGCTGCTCGAATAACTCCACTACCAAGCGAGCGGGGCCACGAAACGGGATCTTTTGCAGACGACAGATTTTATGCTCAACCGAGCCGTCCAAAGTCCGCCGCGCTTTTAGAGAGCGCTTTTCTATGCAAAAGTCTACCCGTTATGTACCCACTTTGCATTCACAAAAGAAGACATTAAAAAGACGTGAATACTCTTTTACGGATTCTCTTTTCTTCTCTCTTTCTTCATGGGGACTTGAAAAAAACTTCTATTCACAGCTTGCTACAAAAACACCCCATTCTTGAGGTATTTGTTAACCCCAAAACACCCAAGCCTCATGAATATAACCCAGGCTTATTAAACCAGGGGCTTTATACCAAACGTAAACATTAACACAGCAGGATTAGCCTTCCGAAAGTAAACTTTGCCAAGTACATCCAAGTAACTGTCCTTCAGCTATTGTTCGAAAATAAACGTAAGAAAATGCTGTGTTTGGTTTCGTGCAGCATACTTTACATGACGGTTGTATTTTTATAGTTTTCACCAGTTTTCACTTCGTTAGTGGTGGAAAACGTGTCGGTTGCAATTTGGTGATGGCGCCATTTTAGAACTTGCCGGATTCACAATAAAATGATTCTCCGTTGAGAATGAGTTGAACTTTGAAGACAGAGGGCAAACAGTAAACTAATCTTTTTTTTTAATAATCCGAGCGAAGATAAATATTGGAGGAGGAGTAGGGGTAGAAGGAGGATTATGTGGATGAGTAGCTTAAAGAGTGGGATTTCTGAAAGTGGAATTGATCTCGGGGAGAATGAATTACTTGACGAAGAAGAAGAATAATTTTTGTAAGTGGATGCTAACCTTTAGAAGGTTTTTTAATAGTTATAAATCTGGAGGCGGTTAAACTACTAAAATCGCTAAATACATCATGGTTCCTAGTTATAAATACCACCGAACATGCACAGCGAGCACAACGTTATCAATACAAGTGGACTCCAGTATGGTTACTTTTCTATCTATAGGGTTGTCTATTAGAAACAGAAGATTACTAAATAGTTATTGCACAGACTGATGCATCAATTTCGTTGACTCATCCTTCTTCCCAAACTCTTAAAATATATATAGGCATGTTTTTCGGATTTTTACAGATTAAAAGTTAAGAGTTAAAAGTTTAAAAGTTAGAGTTATCGACAAAATGTTATAGGCTTCCACTTTGAGAGGCTTTTTGGGAAATCTCATTGAAATATGGGAGAACGAAATGAGAGAGAGAGAGAGAGAGAGAGAGAGAGGGGGGAGAGAGAAAGAGAGAAAGAGAGAGAGAGAGAGAGAGAGAGAGAGAGAGAGAGAGAAAGAGAAGGAAAGACAGATTGCAATCATTATCAAAATCGCCCCGTACATCATGGTTTTTCATTAAAAATAAGATAAGTATACCACCGAGTATGCACTGCGAGCACAGATTTATGAATAAAAGTGGATTCCATTTGTTACTTATCTATCTACAGGGTTATCTGTTTTAATTCTAGACGTAGGATATTCCTTTATAGCAATTACACAGCCTGGTCGTCCCATTTGCTTGAGTCATTTACTGCTCAAACTCCTGTGAAGGTGTGTGTGTTTTCGGATTAAAAAGAAAAATCTTATCAACAAATTTGCTCTGAGATAAAGCTGTTTAGAGGATCCTTGTGCTAATTATAATGTTTATAAATTCCAGTGATACACATTCTTACACTTTCATGATACTGATCTGAATCAGCCAAGTTGTTCTTAATACACTCATTACCAAATGTGTTGAATTATGCAATGTTTATTTTCATCTCTATGCTATTTAGCACCTACTATAATCTTCTCAACGATCTGGAAGATGTTAAATACAACATTTGCGTCATAACTGCATGCTATGTACGTCTTTCATTGGTATACATTGATGATATCTAAAATGGCTGTGCACATCCGCTTCTGCGTATCCAATCAAGTTATTGAAAGAGAAAGAGTAAAGAGAGACAGAGAGACAAAGACAGAGAAAGAAAGTGTGTGAGAGAGAGAGAGATGGGAAGTGAGAGAGAGAGAGAGAGAGAGAGAGAGAGAGGGGGGGGGGCGATAGAGACAGAGACAGAGTGGGTGTGTAAAAAGAGCAATTGGATATACAGTGAATATTGTATTTCATTTTAGTTATCAGCTAAGTGTACAACCGATGTAAATGACGATTTGCTGATGATATGGGAATAGGGAAATAAGCGAGAAGATGAATTACGGTAATTATATGGTGTAAATATTTCTTGTATATTTAAATGGAATAAGCTAGATAATTCGATGAAAACGGCTTCCTCTGTCAATTCATTTGAGAGATTGTTTGAACAAAGATGTAATTTGTGAATGGCTCAGCCGAACATACACTACGTGCATGTTTTGTAATATAAACATGATTTATTAACATAATTGCGACTTAATCAATATTTTCCTATTGGCATTACAGTTAACTAGGTTAATAATATATGTTTATTTGCAAACGAGTATTCGTTTGTGCCACGTCTATCTTTGCTGTGTCATATCATTCTAAATGTACTATGGAATTTTATTTCAACTGTTCTGTATAAACGTTATTCTTTTTGATGTAACTATGTTCATGTTTATTTAGGGCCCCATGGAAGACCTTTACTTATTGGTGAATGGGCTACGCTGACAAAAGATTAGAAATAAATAAATAAATAAATGAATAAATAAATAACTGTGAATTAGTCAGTCAACTACGACGCTACCAGAAGTCGAGCGCCATCTCTCGACTGCAGTTGCTATGACTACTCGAAGCTACTATCGCTCCAATCGAGTCCAAAGTCCGTAAAGTTAGAAATGAACTTTGCAACTCTTAGCCCTCCAAAATATGATTCATGATAATTTCTGAACAACTATGACTATGATACTTATATACATTACCCATTAAAACAAACAGAGATATAATAGTTTCATAGGGGTAGAAATATCAGGTCAACTTTTGTTTGGTTTTGGACAGGGTCTGGGGTAAATGCTTGCACCCATTTCGGATTGTTACGCACAGGTGTAGGGGGTACGGGTTGAGCATGAGAGCTGTTGCAGGTGCATTCAGCTGCAGCAAAACGACGCCCGCACCAGTGTTGGCAGAAGAACCATAGCTCTTGCGCAGATCATAAGCCCACTCTTCGCAGTGCACGCACGTTTGTATTTACAACTGAGTGTTTGCCGAAGTCCTTAGACGAAGGCTCCTTAACTTTGAAAACAGATTAATTACAGATTAATTGCCACAATTTTTGAATGACACATGGACTTGGCGATCTTTCAGGTCAGCTGAAAGTTTGATTGCCATGGAATGTAACATTTCCTGGCCATCAGCGACCGAGGTGGTTTTCGGCTTCATGTATTTGGTGAGTGGATTTCTCATTGGTTTGGTTTGGGTTTCGTAGAAAGTAGTCCCGTTTTAATCATTTACAACATATTTGAAGACAAATATGATGAGATGATATTGGAACGAGCATCTTGGAATGAAGAGGAAATAATTAGTCGAGAAAGTATAGCTGTATGCGGATGGTATGTCTTATGATTACATGGGATGAATCGTGTAATAATATCTGACGTTCAAGAGTGTGGGAAGAGTAATTACCAAGGCAATGATTTTAAAGTGAAAGGTGTAATTTGCCAATAGTACTGTGGCTCATGCTGATGGTGATTGTTATTGGTGTGGTGGTGGTGGTGATGATGATGGTGGTCATGATGGTGGTAATGATGATGTTATTGATATTGTTATCATTGTATAATTTTGTAATTACATACATTTTATTAATTTTATGATAATAATAATACATATAAAAATAACAACAATGATAGTACTACAAATTATGATAATAATGAACAAATTGATATTTGATAATCATCACATTATTACATTTTGTTAAAAAATCAACCCAAATTATTTGTTCATACATTTTAAAAAGAGATCTTTCAGCCATATTTTGTTTGTTTGTTTTCTTGGAATAGGACATTTGAGGAGAAATACGTAATCTGTTTCTCTGGACTAACAACTCTGTCGACACGTACCGAAGAGGAAGAATAATAATGTTTCGTTTTCTCAAGCATTTATTTTGATCAAAATTGCTGAGCGTGCATTGAATGTTTGTGGAAGTTTTAATTTTATAGTGTAGTAAAGTTGTTAAATGTTTGTTTCCCTTGATCATTTTTGTTCATTTTCAGTTGATGACAGTGTAAACAATGAAAGGCCATTCTGGCGATGTGATGACCTCCGACCCCAACAAGCAGACCTTTCCACTCATCACTGGAGCCAGTGGAGGGGCAACTCTTCCTTCCCTCCCAGATGACACCTTGTCCTCCCCTTCCAAGGAAATAGAATCTCTCTCCTCCAACAGCAAGGCTTCAATAGAGCTGCCCAGACTACTACAACCCAGGGAGGAGTTGGCTCCCCCTTCTGGGAGGGATAATGATAAAGCGTTAAAACCCAGTCTTCCCCTGGTGAGTTTTCCCTTCACTTCAGTGCAGTTACTTTAACCCCACTCACACGAACGAGACTAATTCCAGATCATTAACAGACCTAACAAGAGATTAACATTACCTGAAATGGCTAACAATCTGTCATTTTTTTTTAGTATAGTCTCACCTTCCTGGTTTGACTGAGGTATGAGTATCTATAACGAGTGTAGGTCATAAGTCATTTTTAATATCCTCAAATATGGGCAGTGGGTTACCTGAATACCGTATTTGCAGGCGTAAAGGCCGCAGTATTTTTGGAAGAGAAAATATCAAAAAGTCGGGGTGCGGCCTTTACGGCGAAACAGATAAAAAAAAAAAAAAAGTCAAAACTAACACGAATTTGTACATATGGGACTAGATCTATGAACGGTACAATAACTATACATTTCCACACATCTTACCGACAATTTTATCTTGCATTGTTGACATGAAGACGAAAATAAACTTCCAAAAACAACATCTGCCGATAGATTTTGATCTAAGTTCGTGCCAATGCATTGCAAAAGTAAAAGAAGGGCCCATTTAACGGGAGCCGCCGCGAAGCATCAAGCACGCAAAGTCGCCACTTTCAATCCATTTCATTGACTACATCACAGAAAACTACATAGTATGGTATCAGTGCGTGATGGCCGAGAGGTTTAAGGCAGTGATTTTAGTCACATCAACATTTGTACGCAAGAGATCGAATCCCGACTTTGACAAAAGATTATTATTTTTTTTTTTTTTAAATGTCAAAATCGGGGGTGCGGCCTATACGGCACTGCGGCCTTATCGCCGGCAAATACGGTATGTCATTTCTGTAATTTTCACTACAAAAAAGTGCTAATTTTTCTTGTGCATGGAAATGCTAAAGTATGAAGGGTTGAGATTTGGGCAAATTAGGCGTCAGGCCCCCTTGCAGAAATGTGCCCATACGCCTTTGATATTTCAGGTTTCACAAACCCAAGTTTGGCTTAAAATTGCCAAATTGTTGGACACATAATGAGCCCAAGGTTATGAGCTGAGCACGAGAATAAATTTCAATGAAATAAAGAGTTTTTGATTTATTTAAGTTTTTAGAATGTCAATAAAGATCTAAAATACAGATCAGAGAACAAGACATTGGTAAAGAAATGGGTTTAGGATTCTAATTTCTTAACCATACTAATACTTGTATCTATCCAGGTAATGATGGAAATCCCAGATAAAATAAGGCCATACATATAGAATCTGTTCATTGCAAACATAAAGAATGTAATGAAACTTGGATATTACGAGTTTAACATTTAGGAATTATGTTTCTGTTTGTCGTATTTCTATGAACTACATAAAATATTGCTTTCCCTACATTTAGTACGGCCCAAACGAAGTGAGCTGCCAGTTACACTTTGAGCAGGTAACAGTCAGTTTGAAGGAAGGAGAGTGAAAAATATAGTGGTGCTTTACTTTATATTGGCACTGGAAATAATATTTCTGTCACAAATGAATACATAAATAAATTCAAACAATATGATGCGGTTGTGTGGTGATTATGGGCTAAGTGTACCTTTGACGATGTCAGTACGATAAGTGCAATTGCTTCACTTTCTGGATGTTTTAAGATACACTTTCTTTGGGTTTATTGGATTCATTGGTACTTGGTCGCTGTCGGTTCAAAATAATGCAGTGTATTATTGCAAGGGTTTTGTGGGTTGTATATGACCTACATGTAGCTCATCTATCCTTATCAAAACACTTACCGGTAAATTGGTAATCCTACAATATTATGTTATATTGCCTCTTTGCTTGTGAATTTCTATGACATGTGTATCTAGGATTTCAAAGTTTCGGCATTTGAGGAGGATTGGAACATAAACTGCTGTGCAGAGCTATATTTTCTCTTTTGATTGTTTGTTTATTTTTCTGTTTGTTTGGGGTTATTATTCAACCTGGGCTGTAATCACCCTATGTTATGAAATCTATTATTCAAATTTATCTCTGTTTGGAATACAATTGTACTTTATTTGGGGACAGTTTCAAGAACTTGTTCCTCTCTTATTTATGAAAAACTTATCATGTGTCTAGGAATAGGCCTACTGATTACCGGTAAGATATTGATGAAATGTATGAATATATCAGGATTTCTTTCAGTTCTGGGAGATCCTGTTAATCTACTGTAAATATTGTTCAAGATCAAGATTAAATGTATATTTTCCAGTGTTTGAATTTGATGTATTGATTTTATGAGGTATGATAGTTTAGTACAAACCCCCAAAACGACTTTGTGATTCTGTGATTATTCTTAATAATTTATATAATGCCATAAATTATGGTTTATAACGGTACCAACGTTGACTAGCTTTGTCTTTTGTTTTTATTTTCATGCTCAAATACAATGTAGTAATGTAGTACCGTGTATCTGAAACTTTGGTAATAAAAACCAATAAATGAATGATTGAATGAATATAATTGTTTCATTCATACTCTACTCTAAGGTGCGGAGATCTCGTTACAGGCGCTCTGGAACGCCACCGGATCCTGACCATGATCAACTGGCCAAGAGGTTTAATGTGAAAGACTCTCTTCCCTATCAGGCTTGTAATTTCAGGTAAGGATCATTTTAAAAGTCTACCAGTAGAATAAGAATTTTAAAAGTTCATGAAAGCAGTGCAGGATTTAGCTCCTGAAATCTCCAAAGGAGATAAGAACAACTAGCCTCTGGTATAAAAAAATTATGCAAATGATTCTGATGAAATCCAAATGTAAGATGTAGCAAAACAGCCAAGAGCTCCCAAAGGAAAAAAAACAGTGTATACACAAAGTTGTCAGGGGTGCCGGAAGTGTAGGGGGGACGGACACAAATTAGGGGGGGGGGGGGGGGGGCAAAACGCATTTTATAAAAATTAATTGAAAGGGTCTAAAGTTTCTAGATACTGTATTTTCACACTGGTTCAGCTTGCGGCTCGATATATTGGTCTTCCTGCAAATGAAGATGTTAAATTTAAAAGTAGCCGATCTGGAAACTTGTTCAAATATATGCCACATCTTACGAGCAAGGTGTGAAAGTTAGTAGGATTGTTTGGCCATCTTTAAGACCGTCTCCCACGTTGACTGGACAGCTTGGAAGACAAAAGTCCAAGATTTAATGTTGATACACTCCTTAACAAACAGAAACCTGTATTAGCATTTTGTTCTTACGCCTTACAAAATGTTAGGTCTACGTTTAGTTTCACTCTCAGTGGCCTTGTGTCAAACCAACACTATAAGATCATTATGGTTTCAGGAAATACCACTCAACCGATTTAGCCCTTGCACAATTATATGATAAGGTTTCGAATGCTTTGGCGTCTCGAAAGCATGTTATTGGTGTATTCATGGACTTAAGCAAAGCATTTGACACTCTTGATCACAAGGTACTATCAAGCAAACTTCACTATTACGGAGTAAGAGGAGTTGCTCTTGACTGGTTTAATGATTATTTGTCAGGTAGAAAGCAATATGTAAGTTACGAATCTGTAGATTCATCATTATTGCCTATGAAATGTGGTGTCCCACGGTCCTTTATTGTTTCTACTGTATGTTAATGATATCTCGAACTCAACTACATCATTACAATATATTATATTTGCTGATGATACTAATGTGTTTTGCTCCAATTCCGATTTTCGATCACTTCAGAGAATTCTGAACACCGAGCTACCTAAGCTGTCTTTGTGGTTTAGGAGCAACAAATTGTCTCTGAATCTGAAAAAAACTAAGTATATCCATTTTCAAAGCAGGAAAAATGCAAATGATAAACCTATATCTGAAATAGTCTTGGATGGTGAATATTTGGAGAAAAAACAAAATACTAAATTTCTTGGAACTATCATCAATGAAAATCTGAAATGGAGTGATCATGTACATCACGTTTCAAAGAGAGTGTCACGCACTGTTGGTTTACTGTATAAGTTAAAACATTATGTGCCTTTGAATATTCTATATATGCTATACAATTCCTTGATTCTTCCTTACATGTCTTATTGCAATATACTGTGGGCAGACTCAAAAGTATATACTGATCAAATGCTACTTTTACAAAAGAAAGCGATTCGTGTGTGTACCAATGCTGGATATCGCGATCACACTGATCCCCTATTCGCGAGGTTAAAAACTCTGAAAGTAACTGATATTAACTTTTTACAAAAAGCACTGTTCATGTTCCGTCTACATAATGATTCCCTACCTTCCCACTTCCCACCAATGTTTTGTTTGAATAGAAATATTCATACATAGTACATACCCAACCAGACAATCAAATAAATACCATTTATGTAATCCTAAAACAACAATGGCTATGAAATCTATAAGACATTCTGGTCCGGATATTTGGAACTCACTGTCCGTTGACATCCGTAACTTGAAGTCAGTATATACTTTCAAGAAAAGTGTGAAATCAATTTTATTGAGCAAATATTGACAAATCTCTTAAATTAACACATGATATCATATATGTTCGTCAACATTTCCTTGATATAGCAGGAAAATCCCCCTCCCATGCACCCTCTATCCCATTTTTTTTTTTGGTTGCAAGTCACTGTTTATTTTTTGTTATTTTTCCCCAATTATGTTCTGTAATTTACTTTACTTTACAATCGTTATGATTTTAAATGTTTCTGGGCTGCAAGCGTATCAAGCTATCACGCTTAGGCTGTAGCCCTTCTGTATCATCACCTCTTCGAGCGTATGTATCTATGATTTACTGAGTGTGGAAATGTAATTTAACTTTTGTTTTATACTCATGTAAAGACATTGTCACATTATTGTTATAACCTATGATGATTCAGTAACCAATAAATATTTCAACTATATTTCAACTAAAACTGCAAGCTAAAATCCTGGGGTTTTGTCATATTCTTGAGTTTCGTTGTAAGTTGCTAGGCAACTACAGCACAATTCAAAATCTGTATACCCCCCCCCCCAACCTTGAGTGTTTTTATCAAATTGTGACCGAAAGTTCACTTGTTTTTGCAGTGTAAATGCATGCTTTTAGACTTCTTTTTTTTGCTGATACGACTCTCCTCCATTCCATGCTATCACATGCAGTGCAGCCACAAGTTCCAATTGCGCACTTTTAACAAAAACACCAGAATTTTTAAATTGAATTAAATTGATTTCCACAAAACATGAAATAAAAGTGTACAAAATGATACAGTATAAATATTTATCTTGGTTATCACATTAAACAACTGGAATTGAATTGAATTGAATTTCTTTATTGTCATGCACAAATAAAAGGAAGGCATAAAAATCATCTTACATTTGTATAAAATACAATAATAAATTCACATAAAACAAATAACTACAAATAACATAAATAACATAATGTACAATTAACAATGGAGTACATTGTATTAGCAGACATTGACAGTTTTTGTTACATGTTTCTCTTCAGTGCAATATATATTTTCAATTGTTTTCTTCTTTTTTTGGCAATGTAAATGGGCCCAATTCGTCCTGTATCTACTTCATTCTCTGGCATTTTGATATTGACTCATACCTGGTATCCTCTATTCAGACCTATTCATTACAATGGATTGTAAACATGGCATCTATTCATTTGTTTGGGTATTACATAACGACCCTTACCTGCTACTTAGGTACATGTATAATTAATAAGTAGTCTTTGCTTTCAGGCCTTCATTCATATGAGGATGTGTTCCATTTTCTTCTTTTCTTTAGTATTTATTGAATTCACCAATCATGGATTGTTGAAAAGCGTATTATGTTCGCATTGAAATGTAAAAAAATTATAATTCCAGTAGATTTGTTATCAATATTCGATTCCAGTTTGTTGTTTTTGCCTGTGCATTCTCTGCCTATAAGTATTTTAGGACAAGATTAGATCGTAAAACATTTAATTAAAAACAAAACCAGCATAAAACTCTATCAAACAGGCTAAAATCAATTTTGTTTAGAAGTAAACTAAATACACTAAAATATCAACCTTTCATGAATATTGTGAAGGATTGTTTATATTTACGGTCTGAACTACTAGACTAGTATATGAGGCTTTCACTTTCCAGAAAAATCAATAATTTTCTTAGAGCTGCCCATGCTGTTGAGCAGACTTTGAAAGAAGGATCCTGTTTAACCTCGCTTGTTTAGGCAAGCAGCTAGTGTAACAAGTTCTATGAAGTGTTTCTGTAGCTTTTTGTTGTTTCCTTCAATTCACTCGTATGCCTATTATTGCGTTTATATTCATAAAGCAAATTTGGAGAGAAGCCAGTTTGTAATACAGATGCATTCTAACAAGTTTATTCAACCATTATGCAAGCACATTTCCAAATATATTTTGAGACTATTGCATGGAAAGAGTCAATTCAATACATACAGTATGCCTTCTCCTGCTACTAGCTGCTCTGTCCGTTAGAAATATCTATGAACATTTAAAAAATAATGATACAAATTTTGTTTTATTACCGGTAATTTATTTCCACATGTGGGATGGATTACCCTTTCAACTTAAGCTGGTTTTCAAAGGGGTCCACACACATTTAAAAACAGTTACAAATCATGTCAACAATTAAGCGAAGAAAAAAACAATTAAATACATAAAATATACAAGAGATAAACAAATAATAAATTAAATACATGAGATATACAAGAAAAATCAGTATGGGTACATTTGGTTAATAATACGTTTTCAGTCAAGTTAGATAAGTAATTGTTTCTTTGAAACATTTGTAGTAAACCTATGGTAAATATGATTAAAGTAGCTTTATAAAATGTATTGGCATGAAAAGAAATATCCAGAACACAAAAGACAACATATTTGGTAATGTTTGTATGTTAAAAGTTCTTTTTTGACATATTTGAAAGAGAGTTTAGGTAAAGTTTAAGCCTAATCGACATGTATTTACAAGCTCCATATCTTATCATTGTGGTTCTACCTCTATGTAAACATTAAGATTTTCTTCTTTTTTTTCGTTCTGCTTTCCGGACGCATCTTTTTGTACCTCATTATTTTCCTAAGCTACCAAATAAGCAAGGGGCTCGGTTAAACAGTTTTGCACATTTTATGCACACAGAAATCTCAGAATTTCTCCACAAATAATTATTCATTTGTAATAATAATGATATCTAAGCGCTTTACAAAACAAATGAAATGAAAATTACGTTTAATCTAAATATGTAATAAGCATCAACAAGTCACATGAAATGAACATTATGCTCAATGTAGACGAAACAAACGTTCTTACGTATAACTACCAGTGTATTAACAATAACATGATAATGAAAATGAAAATACAATAATTAAGTAACATAAATGAAACTGCAATAATTCTGTAGCGATAATTATTGGAAAAATTTCCTACCGAAGCTCCCGGTATGTCTGTTGACTGGGTATCCGTCTCCGTCGCTAGTACCCTACGTGACTTCAGTCTTATACTGCCACGTCGGGTGTACCTTTCCTGTGCTTCTCTCTTGTAATTGCCATCTTCAGAGTTGACTGGTCCCAGGTCCTCTGTGTTCCCTCGCTTTTTTTGAATTTTTCCACAATTGTACCTTGGCTGATCTATCATTGGCATTCAAATATGGTCAATGAAGAGCTTTGTTGGTTCAGCTTTTGAAAAATAAGCGAGTTTCCCCGCATTCCTTGCTGTCTTTAAAGTCGCAACTTATTCGCTCCGTCTGATCATTCTCACCCGTTTCGAAAGATCGTCTGTGATATAGAATTATAGATCTTCTTACCTTTCAATAATTTAGCCCTTTGTTGAACCACTACCTGATCATAACAAAGCTAACAGGCTTTTATTTGTTTTGGTAATGATTATGGTCCAGTCCAAACATGGTGAATTATCTGTTTTCAATCTTCTCTACTTCCTGTTCTGTAAACTGTAGTTTTGTAATCATAAAGTATTCCATGATTTCTTTAACGTTTTCCCTCTTTCCTTCCTTTTGTATCGAGAGAGAGAGCATATAGCTCTAATTTATTTCTTCCAATATTTACAATTAAAAAACACACAAGTTAACAGCATGTCATGCATAATTTCATGTTTACATCAATATATTTGATAACAGAGTAAAACATACGTATGAGCTAGTAATACAAAGAAATACAAAGAAATGAAAGAAAGGGGTGTCCCGAAAAAAGCCTCTAGGGCTTGTTAGGAGGGGATCACCAGAGCAACACAACAACAACAAAGAATATATATATATATATATATTAAAACAAAAACAACAACAAAATAAATAAATAAAAGAATAGTTGTATACAAATGAATCATGCTAATGACAGCTGGAGGGGTGTGGCCGTTGCAACGCCACACTCCAGCACTCTACAAAGCCAAGTGGCAAGATAGTTGACGTTAATTAATTGGATAATTTAGTTTTTCTGGTATGTTGAGGAAGACCAAGTTTTCTCTCGCGGCATAAGTTTCAAATCTGTCCAGTTCTTCTTTATACTCTTTCTCAGTAGTTTTCATTTCTTCCTTTTTTTTCTTCATTTGCTTTTTCAGCTTTGGAAAGGCTTTCTGTATTATAAAAGTCAAATTAAAAAAAAATCTTTTGCAATTAACTTTGCTGATCACACGTACAATGTATCACCATGATTTGTGTAACATGAACAAAGGGTATTATATCATGTAAATTTTATCCATTGTATCGTATTGGTATAAAAACAGACTTGTATGATTTCATATAAAAAACTTGTTTGCAGGATGGTAATGGTAATGGTTTTATTGAAAATTCATTTGCAGCCAGATCATGATGGCTGAATTGCAGAATTTTGTACATTGCATAAAAACATAAATATTTATACAAACATAAATATACTACAGTACAATTATCCTGCAAATTGTATTAAGACATATCACACAGTGAATGAATTTTCTAAATAAATCAGTGTATACAATAAAATTCACTTAACAGCTAACAGTTGCTTAAATCAATTCCACAATCATAATATATGATTTACTGAAGTACTTTTTATCTGATTTCTTTTTTTATTCTAGGTCTTCCACCCTCATGAAATCTGTATCAATCCAGAAGAGGAAAGATCAATCCCCTCTTGCCATCAAATCCATTCCATTCCCTCTCAGCAAGCAGAGAACTGTTCCCATTCACACCCAACCGTTCCTATGGTCACAAGTTGAAGAATCAGATAGGCCTGTTGAGTGAGTATTCAAGCTTCTAGAACTACACAGTTACTACCGAAACAGACCCATAATTCACCAAATAGGCCCAAATTTCTGTCATAATTTTGGACGTTTTATTTGTTGGATAATGAAGTCCAGGTATTTAAAAAAAAATTGAAGAGGTGATACTCCACTCCATTCCCTCTCAACAAGCAGAGAGCCGTTCCAATTCACACGCAACCGTTCCTATGGTCACAAGTAGAAGAATCAGATAGGCCAGTTGAGTAAGTATTGAGCTTCTATAGAACGACACAGGTTCTGCTGAAACGGACCCATAATTCTCCAAATAGGCCCAAATTTCTGCCATAATTTTCGACATTTTATTTGTTGGATATTCCTGGTATTAAAATAAACTATTTAAAGAGGTGATATGTCCATTCCATTCCCTCTCAACAAGCAGAGAGTCGTTCCCATTCACACGCAGCCATTCATATGGAGATACCCCATTGAAGTAAGTGGTGAGATCAACCTAAATCATGACAGAGTGAGATTTTACCTGTGCTTACGTTATGACCATTCAACATAATATGTTTGTTTTATATGTTCTCTGATCAAATATGACAAAAAACTGAAAGAAGTTATACATTTTCAACCCTAAAGGCTTGTTCAGATATGTTGATGCAAAATAGTTGGCACATTTTCTTTTTACCTGTAAATGAATGGCAACTGCACGTAACAAAAGACTACCGGTAGTGGGTATTCATCGAGCTCTGTGTTATAAGATACAGAAATATGAAGTGTATTACATTTTACGTTATCATAAATAAACCTGTCATTACTGAAATCAATTGCAACTCTTCTTCTGTGACTTGTTGTTCTAGGGGACAGAGTTTGCCAGAGAAGTTTCTTGCTGAGAAGGAACGCCTGTTCAATGTCAGAGGTCAGAAGAGGCGGATGGCACACCCCCTTCACAGACAAAAGTACAGTGACCTTCACATAGGAGGTCACTCTCATGGTTTGTCAAACAAGTAAGTGTTCCTTTTGCAGATACAGTGAAACCTGTGTATAAAGACCACCCGAAGGAGATAGAAAATTGGTCTTTCTGGGCAGGTGGTCTTTAAGTACAGGTTTCTTTAGTACATGTTTCAATGAGAAACCATTCTCAAGGGAAACCAAAAATATGGTCTTTGTAGACAGGTGGTCACTAAAGCAGGTTTGAATATACAATTTTATCACATCCTATTAGTTAGTAGAAAGCATGTAAAGCAGTGAAGCCAAAGACATATGTTTAGCTAATTCTCCTTATTTAAGACAATTAAAGACAAAGACGTAGAAGACAAAGCTAGTCATGCTTAAAATTACACAATGCCATATTTGGACATCGTCTTTGTCAAGAAAGCCCCATGCAAATACCACCGACATGATCAATATGCCCATTAAATAATGAAAAATGATTAGACTGCCTATCTTACATCTGACAGGCGCTATTAGAGCTTTCAAGCAATTTTTTCCTGCAGGGTACCCATTTACAACACCTGGGTGGAGAGTGGCATATGTGCACTAATGTCTTGCCAAAGGACTCTAGTGTAGGCATTCTATATTTTACTCCTCTTCCTCTTATTTAACTCTTTTAGGTTAGATTGGCGAGAAGAGTATGATAAGGTCAAGAATGCTGTCTTACCTGCAGAGGCCCAGGAACTATTCCTCGGGAGGGGACTCACTTTCCCAAGGTAAGTTTTGTTTTGTCACTGTGATAATGAATTGTAATTTTTTAAATTTGTTTTAATCATTACATTAACAAAAGGGAAAGAGAAAATTAGGTAGTCAACGTACAGGATTGGCCCTGTTCATATTTGACAGATTAAATCCTGTATCCCCCTAGTAAAAAAAATATTTCACAACTCAACAAGATACAGTGATATAATTGTAGTGCGTGACAAAAGAGGCATTTATGTGTGCAATGTCTTTGTTTAAAATTAAGTCTCACTAGGCATTAACTGGGACATAAATTGATACTGCTGCAGCAGTTCTCTGATGTGGTTTACTGTGTCATGTTTGAATGAGACTTTCACGATTCATTGATCGCACCGCTGCCACCAATGTTAAAAAGCTTCATTTAAATTTAGACGCTTGAGTTCCAGAGTGATTGACAAAGGTTCTTTGACACATGAATAGCAGTGAATTGATTTGCTTTCTTTATTGGAATATCTGGATCTAGAAGTTTTTTAGTTAATAAGTTCATAACTTTTGGACATGAATCCATTTAGGGCAGCCTGTAACCATTGATGTAACACACTATCAGTTTATATATGTATGTAGTTTTGTTGATGTAACTGTGTGTCATATATATAGCTTTGTCTGATATTATTCTGATTGGTGAATGGGGATTATCTCGGCCCAGGATCCTGATCATGAGAATCCCTCTGCAGGTTTAATTCTAAAATTCTTTTCTTTTTACTCTTCCTCTTACTCTACATTTCCTTCATTAGTTCGCATGGGACTAATGTCCGCAAGCAGAAATGGCAGGAGAGAATCAAGCAGGAGGCTGCCCTCCCAAGCTCTGCGCCTCCCAGCGTATCCAATTACAAAGCATCACCACCAGCTAAAGATGCCGCACCGAGGAAGCAAAGTATTACAGCGCCCCCAGTGGTGAGACAAAGAACAGAGCGGGATGTTGATCCACAACATGTGCCTTTCACTGTTCATAGAACTCCGGTTAAACCGAAAGTAAATCGACGAGACCTTCGCCAGGATGACTCGGGAGTGAGCACAGCAGATGGATCGACCGTCCGTGGATCGAGAGCTTCGGGAGGTCAAAGGTCACAGTGTGGACATGGAGGTGGACAAAGAGTGGAGAGGGTGAGGAAAGTTGGATCTAGAGAGGAGATTGCCGATGTACCCGTAGTGACAGAAAGGTAGGAAAAGCAACGTCGATTCATACCTTCGCAAATACTTTCTGAAAATGTCATCAGCAGTGAGCCCATAATTTTCACATAATTTGTCCACCTCTAAAATAAAACCAAGTGGGATCCTGATAGTTTCATGGACAGTATAAGCTGCTCAGCTTCTAACATCCTTTGAAGATCAAAGAGTTTTTTCTTCTTAAAATTAAACAGCTAATTGAATGGTTAATGAATAGTGAAAGATGATACAATGTATTACCATTTATTTGTTAATGAGACATAAACTAACCAAACATGATTGAACAACTTGACTCTTAAAATCTTACTTCTTACCTCAATGGATCCCAAAGAGTTGAATGATTTTTCAGTGAGATTAACTCTTGATATTGTGCAAGGTAGAAAATGATTCTATTGTGATCTGTTGTTGTTGTTTTTTGTTATAATGGCAATCAGTCAAGAACTGACTATAACCACCAATGCCTTTCTTTTTAATATTAACCTCTCTAAGCAGTGCTGAAGACAGGACTGAAGAGAGGATGGAGACAGAAGAGAGACTACAGGAAGAACCAGTAGATGATCCTGAAGATATCACATTAGACCAGCCCGATGATGCTACCAATGACATCAGGTACGTGGGATTTAAATTGTGTTGCTATGTCAGAATATAATATTAATGCCATGATTACAACAGGTCAAAATCAATGATATATTTACAACATCTGCTACATTTTTTTACAGCAAATATGGAGACAACTAAACAGATTGTAAGATTTCCTTTGGAAATGGATGGAAAGTTTTCTTGTGAATTAAGGTATTACAGTAAAGATAAAAGTGATTATGAGATCCAATGGTCACAGGTAATTGCTGCTTGATCTTGCAATCCATTTTAATTGATAACTCATTAAGTGGAATACAACTGTGAATGATTGTGAAAAATAAGATAGTCACCACTCACCAACTAACTTTTCATACCCTTACCAAGTTTTGTAAAACTAAATTTTCCCCAATTTTTTTTCCTTGAGAATGAAACAAAATTCAACCAAGGCTCTAATTCAACCTGTCTGCTTTTCAACCTTGAGTTACAAGAAACACAAAAACTTTCAAATTTACAAGGGGTATGAATAGTTTAGATTAGATTATTTCCTTGATTTAACCTTAGTTACTATTCATCTTTTGAAATGATTATTCTTTTATTTGGTAGGACACATTATGGGGAAGTATATGTTTGTACGGCATTACCCTGCATTGGTTGTGCGTTTTTAATTACTTCAAAGTATGAAATGATATGAGCATGTCCCGAAGTTAGCTATTCAAATAATTTGTTGTTTAACTATATTTGATTATTATCAAAATTTCTCATCACCGCAGCTTGCCACGCCCAGATTCCGAGATGGACATTGACGAACCTCTGGAGGACAGTGTCCCCGTAGGACCGGTCCTGGAGGAGCCTTACACCCCTAAGCCCCCCTCCCCCAACCCCCTCATGTCGGCTGATCTTCATCTTAACATGAGTGATGAGAAGCGGGATGCGCTTGCTCTCAAGTTTACCAAGCTTGATTCGGATAAAGATGGGTGAGCAGAACATTCTCATACTATTTTTTAGTGGGCGGAACGAGGATATTTTGTCCTTTATATTACTGATTTTAGTATTTGGGATGATTGTATTATTAAAGTTGATAGCCCTACTGGAGCTTGGGTTGGTCAAGTACATTCTGATGTACATTTATGTTCATAGTTCTGTTTGAGGCTTTTTCTTGGGCGGAACGAGGATATTTTGTCCTTTATATTACTGATTTTAGTATTTGGGATGATTGTATTATTAAAGTTGATAGCCCTACTGGAGCTTGGGTTGGTCAAGTACATTCTGATGTACATTTATGTTCATAGTTCTGTTTGAGGCTTTTTCTTTCTCAATTCTAGGTAACTCAAACATTTTGTTGAAGAAGATATACAAAACCTCTGCTGTTTTCTTTGATATGTTATAAAAATCTATACAAATAATTTGTGTTAACTGTTTTACTGAACAGAGATGATACAGGCATATCAAGCATGTGACATGTCACGAACCCAACAAAACTGGTCAGAGAAATTTCCAGATTGAACATCCAATAAATATGCTCCACAGAGCTACAGGGGGCAGGCCAGCGGGTATTTCTTAAATGCTCCATGCTCGCTCATTGTCTGAAAAATCAAACACATTGACTGAAAAAAAACACTCTCAGAAAATGTATTTAGGACTCAATTATTAATGAGCATCAAAACATTGAAGATTAAACTTATTGTAGAAAATACAAATCTCCCTAGTAAATTCTCATGGTTTTCCACTTTTGTGTCTAGTTCTGACTCAGCAATTTCTGTCTCATTTTGACTGCATTGTATTTGTATGTCATGTAGTCTTTGTCTTAATAGTTATGTTGACTACGTCTAAAGCCTCATGCTGTTAGTGATTTAGAGTCCAATGGTTATGCATGATCCCGGGACAGATCATCATGATTGTAATGTGTATGCAGGTATATCATTTGTATATATACTTACATCTGAATGTCCATTTCTCTTTCTCAGACACATAACCTTCAAAGAACTTGAGACTACGTTTCCAGAGAATTTATCAAGACCTCAACAGAGATATATCAAAGAGGTGAGAATTTTTCTTTTTAAATGTAGACTGAACATCCTCTCCCAAACCCTAACTCTATCACTTTGACAAAATATATTGGATCACCTAGTCATAATGTAAGTGGAAAAGAGAGACAGTTGGATCTTCTTGTGCACACCAAATAGAGTTGACATCACACATCTTGCCTGATTTGTCTAGTGATCAAATTTGATTAAACCATGACTTTCCCATTATCTGTCTGTTTTTACAACACTTCTACTAATCTGCCCCATGCACACACAATGATATCATGATGATCATGAATATCTTGACTTGTCTTCTTCCCCAGGCTTATGAGCTGGTTAGTGCTAGTACTTTCTTTGGTTTGGAGGAGTTTGTGACGATCAGCTGCCTGTGTGAAAGACTAGCCAAGCTGACTGGTCCTGTGAGGGATGCCTTTGAGAAGGTCAACCAGTCAACGCTTCAACAGAACATTACTCAGTTTGTGGTAAGCAGCAATATTATCAATACATCATTTTCTGTTCGTCCTTTGTCAGGCTTTCTGTGTATGTGTCTGTCTGTTTGTTTCTCTGTCTATCGCTCTTCCTTTCTCTCTGTCTGTCTTTGTCACATTCTTTCTCACCATTCTTTATATACGGAGAAATTCCTTTAAGAATTTAACCCAGTCAATGCTACAATAAAACATTACTCAGTTTGTGGTAAGCATTGTGATTAAAATGTATGTTTGCCTGTCTATCTCTCTATCTCTTTCTATATTACTGTTTTTCTGTCTCTCTGTCTGATTCTCTCTCTCTCTCTCTCTCTCTCTCTCTCTCCCTCCCTCCCTCCCTCCCTCTCTCTCTCCCTCCCTCTCTCTCTCTCTCTCCCTCCCTCCCTCCCTCTCTCTCTCTCTCCCTCCCTCTCTCTCTCTCTCTCTCTCTCTCTCCCTCCCTCCCTCTCTCTCTCCCTCCCTCTCTCTCTCTCTCCCTCTCTCTCTCTCTCCCTCTCTCTCTCTCTCCCTCCCTCTCTCTCTCTCTCCCTCCCTCTCTCTCTCTCACACCTTCGCCCATCCCCTCTTGCTATCTCTCTCTGTAATGTAGTTCATATCCCACCGCTGCCACCAGGACATATCGACACAGTGACAGTTTGAGTAAACTTAAAAACTCTGTATTGAAGACACATCTCACAAGCCAAAGAGATTGTGCACTTCCAAGAGATGGCGCAAGATAGCTGCACAATATTAATGATTCTTGTAGAAATTGACAGACGGATGACACAAGGTGGTGCTAAAGCTTAACCTGTTCCTGAATTCTCTCATTCCGATAGGCTTAATGCAGGGAGCACCTGGTTCCCAGAGGCAAAGGGTTAAACATTAGATTTAACATTATAATGCTTGTTTCTCTCACTCTAATCTACCTCCTCTTTTATTTCTCTGTCTATCACTCTTCCTCTCTCTCTCTCTCTCTCTCTCTCTTTCTCTCTGTGTGCCTTCTCTCCTCTCCAGCAGGGGTGTCAAAGTTGACAGAGTTCAAAGCATTCTCTTCCTATTTTACGTCCATTTAGTTACATATTTTTATTTATTAAAAAATTCAGGTGATGTTTTCTACTGTGGACAGACAACAGACTGGCTGCATCAGCCTAGCTTCTTTCCAGGAGTTACTTGGAACATTACTTAACAAGGACCTAGCCTCCGACACCAGGCTCTTTAGTGACATCCTGTCCACCATTGGCAAGGTAAATGAACGTTTTTTTATATTTCTGAAACCAACATTACATATATCTATTTTGAAAAGCTGCTCTGTTCTTTTTTTAAATGTGCCTTCACAATATAGGCCTATAAGAGCTGTAGTCCTATTTTGGTCTAAATATGTATTATGTTCTTTGAAATGAAAGGTGGGAGGATGTTCCTAGGGATGATGGTACTTTACTCTATATGATACGTATCCAAGAGTCTTGCAGTTGAAGTAGATTTCAAACTAGATTGATTAAATTCATTGCATTATTTTATTCAGCATTTTTCACCATGTTTTACACGCATTAATGTTCATAGTCAATCGTTTTTATACTCCATGATAAATAAATCTTGTTATATTTTGGTGTATTTTCTTATTTTTCAGAATGGATCATTGTCAATTGACAAGATAGAGTATTTGGTCTTCATTCCGTACTTCCTTGGCTTCAAGTGAAAAAGCACCCCTTCCAGAAATAATAGTATGGTCTAATCCAGCACCTTATCTATGATGGTAAGGGTTCTTCCATCTTGAAAATGGGTAGGACAAGATTACATGATGTCTTCATACGGTACTTCCTCAGCTACCAGTGAGAAATCACCCCTTCAAAGGCTAATGGTATGGTCTAAGGCTGTTTCATATCTATGTTAATCAGGGTTCTTCCATCTTGAATACAGGGTTCGACGTGATCAAAACATTGTCTTACATATTTCGTCCCTGTTTTCACGAAGTGACGGTAGTGAGGAAAATCGCACATATTTTCACTTTTGATTTTTTTGCATTTTTGGACATCATTCACTAATACCTTGAACCTCACAAAATTTCAGATCATAATAACGTCTAATTATGTCACTATGACGATGACGTAAACAAGAAAATACCTAGCAAAAGGATTTTCTGTTTTCACGAAGTGACGGCCAAGTACGCGCTTAACAGCCGTCAATTCGTGAAAACATCGTTTGCTCTTTTCCTGCTTTTAATATTTTCACGAAGTGACGGTAGTGAAAATTTCGCAGTTTGGAACAGTCACAGACCATGTAAAGGTGAGTTTTTAAATGTTTTTTAAAGGTAAATTAATGTGGTACACTCTTTTGATCCATTCTGATTCTTTGTAAGCCATAAATATGTCCATGAGCACAGAAATGTGTGAAAAATACACCGCCGTTCCACATATCGCCCCATATACTTATTTTCATGTAAGTGAATAAAGGAGTAATGTATCATGTGATCCAAAAATAAAAAGATCAACTTATGTCTAAACAAATATACATCTAGACTAAATAACTTAAGTGGAGAGTCTTTCTTATTTAGCTCAACACCAAATATTAATGCTATTAGGTTCTTTTTATATCTGCTTAAGTTATAATTTTGAACAAAGTTTTACAGAAAGAAAGTTAGATAGGCCTAGATCTAGGCTAGACTCTAGAGTAGAGCTTTACTTTTATTTTGTCAGTAATTTACTATTTAGCTAATTTGTTTTAGAGTCTAGAACTCTAGTTAGGCCTACTCTAGATCATCATTTTATAATTATCAGTTTATGTCGGCCACTTCTCATCAATCTAGAATCTAGACTAGAGGTGAGTAGATCAGGATCTAGACCAGACTGAGACCTTTCTTGTAAGGCGTACCTGGGGTTTAAGAGACTTCAGGGCTCCAAGCCGCAAGGCCAACATCAACATGGCCAAGGGCAAAGGGAGTTATGAAAATTATCATCATGCTGAGCTGAGATGACCTGGGATTTAGCTCCTCCTGGTTAACTGTTAGGGAATTCAATGATTTACCTTACAAGCAAAGAAGGACATGAATGAACATTTAATTAAAAATTGGAAATTAGATACAGTCCTGCCCTGAAAATGAATAAATGGCACCATCCGAAAAAGGAATACTTTTGTTTTGAGACTGAAGTAATCATGAGTAGTCTACCTTTTGGGGAACAATGTGTACATGTTTAGCTTAGTTTCCCTCATTATCTGTACTCTGTGTCTGTTATATTCAAAGGCAGCACTTTAGTACCCTTGGTCCCTCACCCTATCAACAATTCTTTTAAACAATTGTTCTTGATACCAGCAAATGTTGCCCATTGCAACTCCACTTCGTATTTTAAAGAATTTTCCAAGCAAGCACCATACCAGATGATGTACATGTCTCACTACCAGTACCTATACACTTCAGTGGTAATGACATTATGATGATGTTTTTGCTTTCACTTAGTTTCAGATGCAGTAGATACAATTTTCACTTGTATGAAGGAAGCACTGGGAAAGTACATCTACTTTTCAAGAATGCCACAGGCCAGAAACAAATCCAGGTGAGAATAGTTTCATGATCTGTTCAAGAAAATCACACTTTAGCAGCAAAGTACTAAGCACACTCACTGTGTATGTGCATTGGGGTGGTTGTGTTTGGTAGGGACAATTGGAAAATTCTATTTTGGGGTAATAGGGGCAATTGAAAACTTCTGTTTGGGGTCAGTTATGCCTAGTAATTAATTTGATGTACAAAAGATAATATTGGATTCATTTCCTTACCTCTGCTTGCAAATAAATGAAAGAAAATGACTTGTAATTATTTCTTTCATTCTACAAAATTAGATTGGATACAGGGACTGACATGCTGGTAAGATGGGTCCTTGATACTTCACTGAACACAGAGCTGCAGAATGTGACTTGGCATAGTGACCTAAGAGTGGGAGCGGTATGGAACCGTTGAAGCAATTCACCGAACACGTACAGTCAGAGCTGCATGTGTGACTTGGCATGGTGACCCTTAAAGTCTCCTGACGGCTCCGATTGCGATTCTGATGATGACCCATTGTCTATGCTTCTGAGCGAGTCAAAAGGTATCTTCTTTCCTTCTTGATTGTTTCCCAATAGTTAAAATTTTAGATATTCTTAATTGCTTTTAATGCTTAGGTCCCTTAGTTAAGGGAATGAGTGGTCCTATCGAGGTCAGCATCTAATTTTGTTTTTAATCCTTAACAAAAAATTGCCAATACTAAGGTGATACCAAATAAAGTATCTAATTCATTAAGAGCCTCTTTAAAAGTTGGTACCAAAACTACACAAAATAATTTCGCCCAATCATAATGCACTGTAAAGTTTCCCTTTCATAATTGAAATTCTGATAATGGTTTTCTATTGATTGTTCTTTCTCTTATTTCCTTTTGCTTTCACGCAGTCTAGATGAAGGATCTTCGCTGCTTCAACCACTATTGCTTGGATGACATACGTGTGAAGAAACTTGAAGAACTGTTGTTGAAGAGCATGCTTGAGAAACTAGAATCAATTACATGATCGTTTTGACAATGCTTCAATGTTTCAATACCTCAATCTCTCTTTTATACTGTTTTATTTTAAACATTTTAAATATCATAAACAAAGCAAACTCCACTCATAATTGTAATTGTGTGTTGTAATCGCAATGAAATGGATTGATTATAAAATCAATGAATTGATTTAAAGCAAACTGATAACATTGTCCATGATTTCTGAAACAATGAACTGAATAGTCGTACAGGTGTCAGTTTTCTGTTACAGTATTGCAATGAACTCCTGCACACATAAATCTTTATTATTCAAATGTATAGCTCAGAACAGCTATTTATCAGGTATACCTACCTCAATCAGTAATGCATATTAGAGTTTTCGATTCCAGTTCCATGAATCCTCATATCGTATCTTTGTATTGAGGAATTTGTTTATCTATTTTCTTTAAATGTTTGTATTCACAGGGGTTGATGCCTTCATCAGAACATGAATAAAAGTTACATTTCCACAATTGAGTTTTCTTTCAAAACACAATGTTACTAGTTCACATTTAATGTTTTTATTTTTACTTCTATAGTCATTCTCATCATAATTTTATTTGGTAATTCAAACTATCTTATAATCATACAATATAATCATAATGTTGCTGTTTTGAATTTTATCTGTTTGATGAGAAATGAAATTGTTTAGTCGAATTGATATTTCCATGTTTATCATGCATTGTTCAGCTGATAATTGTTTAGTCAGAGATTACATGTTTGCCTGAGTGAAGACAACCTTTTAGCATTGGTAAACTTTGTAGCGTTTGAGACTGTGTACTAAATTGTATTGAAATACCCTAGAAAGAGATTGTGTAAACTGACTTGCTTCTGAAACTCTACTCACAAGATATTAATGAAAAACAGTAATGAACAAAAAAGTAATGATTATGATTATATTAGTCATATTTCCCATTGAAAAAACTGTGCCATCTTTTTTTTCAAGAACTGCCTCGTTTTGTTACGATCAACATGTAAACCTTTCAGCCAGAACAGGATAACCATGGCGTGCAAGAAAGAGACTATACCACACAGTACTGTTTTGAATACCTCTTTTGTCTTCAGGTAAAAAAATCTGTGCAGATGAACCTTTAAAAAAAAAAGAGTTTATTTAGCAACCAGTATATTTCAGCATGCTAATGATATAACATTTCTTATTCATTTTGTTTTGGAATGTTATTTTGAATATAGATTTATTTCTTTGTTGACTTAATCATACATGTCGTACATGTATGTCAAGCATTTTGTATGTCATATGTGGCATTTATTTGCTATGATTGCTGAATAAACATGATAACCAGGACATGTATGAAGAATAAGTTAAAGACATTTTAGCATATTTAGTACTGTATAATGTGCTAAATAACCTTTGTATTCCGTGGCTGTATACCTGATGAGTCTTTTCCACAAATGTCTAAATGTACATTTCAAAATGCAATATAGTATTGATGATAATTGATGATGATATGTTTGGTATGAATTATTTAATATTTTTAATTTATTCTCCATTTGCCACTTGCTGTTCTGGTTCCAAATGTTTGAATTAAAACTGCTCAGTCAAAATTCATTTTCTGTGTTTATATTGCAGAGTTGAGTAGTTAACTACAGATTATGGTCAATGATCAATACTGAATCTTTTTCCTTCATTCAAAAATATTTCTTAACATATTTGCTTTATTTCCTATATGAAAAAATATATTTAGCTAGGCCCCTCTCTAAAATTTTAGAAATTCCTCATAGTAATAGAGTAGCAAAAGCCCTAATATCACCCGCATGACTTCAACAAGAAATGGCAGAATTTGTGTGATATTAAGGGAGATGGAGGGGGTAAAGAGAGAGAGAGGGAGAGAGAGAGGGGGAGACTACTTGAACTTATTCTTAAGTGGAAAGTATATAGTAACTTTAGTGCAATCTTTGGTTCCTACTACATACAATATACCTGATAATTAAACCTCAAAGAATATTAAATACATATCCATTTTTAGCTTAAGATTAAAGAGAATAGCTTATTAATCATTTTAAAAGCACTTTGTGCCAATATCCATCTGTGCTATTGATAGTTAATTTATTGTGAGCCGTAGCTTCGTGAACAAAAACTGACATCATACATCTAACATCATAATTATACAAAGAAGAAAAGGTGCTCTTATTTTATCCATACATCTATTAAACAAGTAATTTTACCGTATTTCAGTGTCTATCTCATGAAATTGCTTCACACAATAAAAATCCCATATGTTTTATACGCGCTCGGCTACGAGCCGTCACTTCGTGAAAACAAAATACAAGCGTTCTATGTGATTTGTGTTTTCACGAAATGACGGTTAAGTTAAAAGTTCATACAGAGACATTCAGTTTATTCTTATCAATAAAAAAAAACAGCTACCAAACGAGGAAAATGTACTCTATCTCTCAGTTCGCATTATTTTATCTGTACATCAATTAAAAAAAACATAATGCTGTTTTTAGTGTCCATTTCGAGAATTCCATCCACAAGGGAAAAGTCCCATACGTTTTACGCGCGCGGCTACGTACCGTCACTTCGTGAAAACAAAATCAAAGCGTTCTATGCAATTTGTGTTTTCACGAAATGACGGATGTGTTAACAGTTCACACAGAGAAATGAAAAAGCAGCTACAGAAAGAGGAAAATGTACTCTTTCTCACAGTTCGAATTATTTTATCTGTACATCAATTAAACAAAACGTTTTGCCGTATTTAGTGTCCATTTCGAGAATTCCATCCACGAGAGAAAAATCCCATATGTTTTACGCGCGCGGCTACGTACCGTCACTTCGTGAAAACAATTTCACAGCGCGTCCTTGAATTTCGTGTTTTCACGAAGTGACGGTAATGTTTACAGCTCATTTCCTCAAAAAATATAAGAAATAATGGAAATATTTAAAGATAGAACTAAACATTGAGATATTTTCTATCCCAGGATATAAAATTTATTTGCCTTTGATAAATTAAAGAGGTTGAGATTATGGCTTGAACCTTTGAAAGCGATTTATTCAAAACTAACTTTTTTTTAGTTGCGCGCTCTACCGTCACTTCGTGAAAACAGGGACGATTTGTACTTCCTCATCAGCTATCTGTAAAATGGCATTCCTTCCAAGACTATAAGCTTTGATCAAAGTTGAGATGGATTGTTTTCTGTACACATAGTTGTATCACTTAGATTGGATTTATTGATCAAAATTGTATAATATATTTAAAGAATAGTCTTTATCTTGCAATTAAATCTGTATAAATTGTATTTTATATGGGGAGAAAATTATAAAAGCCAGTGACCTCTGTATACATACATGTAGTGCCATTCATTTTGTCCAATCGCAATATTTATATCTTATTGATATCCGTCCAGAAAAGAAATAGATATAATGTTACTAAACATATTTTCCTCTTAAGAATAGGAGTTATCTGTATTTGCCTTAGCCTCAAGTTTTCTATGATCATTGATTTGAGATGATTCTTTATGTGGTAGCAATTGAATATCATGTATTACAAGAGGCTAATATTAAGTTTGATATTTGCTTGTTTCATGGAAATGTGATTCATTGTTGCCATTATTGTTACAGTTTGCAAACAAACTTGTTTTCTCAAAAGTGTTGATTTTCATTTTCAGGTTTTTTCATTTCTGGAATACATGTACAGTAATAAGTAAACAACTTATTCATACCTTACCAAGCTTTGTAAGATTTGTCCCGAATTATGTTTCTAGAGAATGTGACATATTAAAACTTACATCCAAAACTATTCAACAAAGGCTCTAATTTAACCAATACACCTTTCATTCTTGAGTAAGGAAAACACAAAAGACATCACATTTACAAGGGGTATGAATAATTTAGCTGTTAACTGTTTATGTATATCAGCCATTGCACTACAAAAATGATGGATATATTTGTGCCATAAGTGAATGTAGTGTTCGCATATCATTTTTCCGGTCTTGTATGTTCTTATTTTTCCTACGCATATTTATGACCTTGAACAAGTTTGAAAAGATTTCATGCTCTAAAAAAGTGTCCTGCATGTTCATGTAGATTTACCTTCTGTAGATACATTGTAATTGCTTACCAGCTTTGAAGTGATTACAATTTACAAGGGAGAACACGTTTTAAGTCTGTGAATCTTGTGTTAAATAATTATTCTATGCAGTTTTAAAACCATGTACCTTGTTTCAGCATAATTTTTTTTTCAACATTCAAGCAATGAACTTAACAAGTCTCGTTTATTAATTGATCGTGACTTTACTTTGGTGCAGTGCATGCATATTCACTATAATGCACCTGCAGACATGAAATAGTTGTCAAATAATCTACCTTGAAAATATTCTGTCTTTCTGTAGAGTAAAAGCACCTTTGAAATATTCTGAAATAAGTCAATTTTAACCATGTATATTATATATTGACTTTGATGTAAATATAATATATTAAAACATGTTAGTCTATTGATTGACATGAAAAAATGCATGCCAAGTAATAATGTGTCACAGGGCATTGTAAATTATTTGTATACTTTGCTGATGTCAACAAATACAAATAAGTTTATGTGTGTATTTTTGAAAAGTTTGTGTGAAGAGATTGATGTATTTAAATCATATGTTTATTTATCTATGAAAATGAAGAGAGATAAATAGAGCTATCGCATTTAGGGCTGCTGTTGCATGAAGTATATAGATCTGCTACCGGTATATTATTTATGATTCCCTATCCAGAGTTGGTTGAATTTGAATAATAAATAATGGAGAAAAAATGATTTACCCAGTAAATAGAATGTGTTACACTATTTGTATGTCTGTACTTGTTTTCTTTGAATATTTTAGTACACTTTTTTTTCTCCTTTTGATTGGCAAATCATTTCATTGTTACATTTGACAATCAATCACTCACACGGACATGAATGAGTTGCTTTAATTTCTTGATTCTGATGTGTTTCAGCAACATTTTGAAGTCGGCATGCCTCATTTTTCATGACCTTATGTATGGGCAATTCCATGCATCGAGTCCATTTTTCTTGCTCTCATTACGTATTGATTCAATCATTAAATCGTTCCTATTTTCACGAAGTGACGGTAGTGAAGAAAATCCGCACGCAAATTGTATGCGATTTTCATTCACTACCGTCACTTCGTGAAAATAAGGACGAATTTTGTGTGGCAAAAGGAGGTTGACACATGGGGAAAAGAGAGAAAGAGAGCCCGAAAGAGAGAGAGAGAGAGAAACTGATTAAACGTTGGCCTGTATAATACAGTGGATGAATATTCATCGAACAGCTAGAGATGGATCTATAACTATAGAGGCAGGGAAAGCTGCAAAACGAAAGAAATGCAGAGGATGGTACTGTAACGTTTTGAATAAAATTATGTGGATTTAATCATTTTACCAAAGTTTCGCCGTAGAGGGCGCTAAATTGTTTGGTCAAATTTGTAGCAGCGCAACGCGATTGGCTTAAAGTTTTTTTTCTTCCAGGAAGGCCGGTGCGCCAGAGTCGACTATGTCTTTCGTTTGAGTGTCCCGCCATATTTTAATCAGTCGCTCCGAGACCCCGGTGCCGGGAGGACCTTCGCAAATCTGGTCCTCCTCGATTTGGCACCATCCATGCAGTATCGAGTGAGATTTCTTTTGTATTGTTTTGTTTCGGCAATAAATCGACAGTTTGATTGACTTTGCTGCATCATTGCTATTTTGCTGTTTTTCTGAAAACCGTGGGTACGTGGTTGGTTGAACTTCGCTCGGGACCTAGCTTCGCAAACTGTCTTCAGACTTCACGAGCTCAAGTGTATATCATCGACCTAAGCTTCGTGTCCATGAAGACCCGCCCATATCCTCCTCTTCGAAAGTATAATTTAGTAGCCTACGAGTTCCAGTTCCTGCATTCACCAATGTTGTCGACTCCCGTTTCTTCGACATAGTCAGAAACTTTATTCTTCTTTTCCACGCCGTCAACTCTTCGTTCTTTGTTTGAACTTTGAAGGTAACCTTATTCTTACCTTCCACGTCGTCAACTTTCGTTTCTACGTCTAGTCAAAAACTTGTCTTTACGACTTATTACGTTACCTTCGCCGTCAGCGACATGGTCTACTTTCGTGTTAACGACATAGTCAGAAACTTTATTTTACCTTCGCCGTCATCGACATAATCGACTCTCGATTTATCGTTTGACGGTCAGAACTTTACTCTTACCTTTTAGTTCCACATCATCGACTCGTCACTCTCGTTTCTTCGACATCGTCGGAGATTCTCGTTTCTTCCTGATCTTCAGATGACAGAACTATACTATCTTATTATATGGGGCGTTGCAAGAAAGTTGCAATCAATTGCAAATCCCCCAAATCAAGCGTAAGTCTTGCTATTAATTGGTAAATGTGCAACTGATTGCAACTCACCTTTCTTGCAACGCCCCATGAAGAGGAAGAGAGAGAGAGAGAGAGAGAGAGAGAGAGGTGACTTAAGTTAACTTAAGTTCATTGTTAAAACTTTCATCTTAACAAAATCCTTGGAAATTTAGGAGACTGGTGGGGCGTTGCAAGAAAGTTGAGTTGCAATCGATTGCCAATATCAGTTGCAAATTTTGCAACTTGCAATCAATCGCAACTTTTTTGCAACGCTTAATTATCAGCTTACCATCCAGTTCATCGACTCTCGTTTATTCGACATCGTCAGTATACATCATCAATATCAGCGACATCGCATTTCGACAACTCTAGTTTGTATCATGTAAGCTACTGTAGACGTAGTTATTATTATTATTATTTATTTGGCTTTACAAATCAGAAATTCGCAATATATACAAAGTCAACATAATAGATACAATTATCTTTAAAATAATAGAGAAAGAGAGGGAAATGAGAAGCAAGGAGAAGAGGAAAAAAATGGTTACCTATGGGCCAGGGGTCGCAAAAGTGAAATGATTCACTGTTGCCCAGAGGCATGCGAGCCCTCGAGACATCTCGCTCTTCTGATATTAAAGTGGCTCTCAATCGCTGGAGTATCCTTACCAAATCATCCTTGGAGATTTTATGAAACGCGGCAGTCTTTTTCTATAGGCCTCATATAAACTACCTTATTATGATTGTGAATGTTATTGGAATATTTCCCGGTTTGATTTAAGCACGGATTGATTAAACGCTCATTTAAATTTCGTTTCCATTGTTTTTGTTTATTGCTGTCTATACTCTCGTAAATCACAGTAGAAAAAAAGGGAAGAATTAAATTGGGACGTTGACCGATGTCAACCCTTTTCTAGTTTTTGCCGAAGTACGTTCAAATGGACAATGAATGAAAGAGAACAAGTTAGACATGGAAGCGCTGATAAACACTGATAAAGCCGAATTCACACCCTAAACTGGTATTTCAAAAAAGTGTACTCCTAAACAAGTACTGTAAAACTGTCACCTCCTTGAGTATTTTGAAGTGCAATAGGGATTCAAATTGCGCTTCTGATGTCAAATTCACAATGTAAACATTAATTTCAATATAGAAGCAATAACATCAACCTGTACACTTCCAAATGGGTTTAATGCACAGCCCTCATAAGTCCTTTCTTCATCCATTTTGATTTACTGCAGATCTTAAGATTGTTTCAAACAGACTAGCGCTATATAGACCCGGCCCCCCACTCAGTGTTATTTAGGGTACGCATATGCTCGTACCCTCTTTTTGAAAGCACCCCCTATCTGAGGACTGCCAACATTTCCGAACCCCCCTTTCGCGGGCTTTTCACGGGCTTTTCCTGCCTTGGAGACCCCCCTAAATCAGGAAAAATGCTCAATGTACCCCCCTAAATTCGGAATAATTTCTCAGGAGTCCAAAGAGATGAGAGAAAAAAAGAAAAACACCCCCTTTTTAAAGAAATCTCCGGGTGAAAAGTCAAATACACCCCTTTTCTTACAATTCTCGGGCCGGACTTTGTCGCACGAAAAGTACCCCTTTACCGGACATTTTGGCAACACGCATGCGGTCATTCCGACCTCTGAGTGGGGGGGGGGGGGGGGGGGGCCGGGTATATAGATAAGCTACCTCTCGCAGCCGACGTCCACAAAATAAACACGACGGAAGCAAACACGATGAATATTACCCTAATTGTTCCCAGTTTGGCCCTGAGGTCTAGGAAAATACCCCTAAACGCGTATACCGGCGTGTTCATCAGCAGGATTTTGAATCATTTCGAAAAAGTACCACTTTTCTTGGAAATGGCCCAAATGGACGATTTTGACCGCGTCCACTCTCCAAACTGAAACACCCCTCTAGCGCGCAGTCAAGTAAAACTGGGAATTCCCCAATTTGCTTTTTTTTTTTAGTTAGGGAGCCGGAGCACGACTAATTCATCCGCGTTAGTACTTAGACGAGGACAGGTGTGCTCAATTTTAGTGGACTGTCACATTTATTAATCGAAGAAGACTAATTAAAAGTATGAAAACAAACTTTCAGTCGTCTTTAAACAAGAAAGTAATTCGAATTGAAAAGAAATCGAAGCTCAAATTAGCATAGATGCCCGCGCTGGGATATCTACGCAATCGCTAGTGTACGGTAACCGTCAAGTGGACGTACAGGAGTTATGTTTCAGGCAGAACGGAACAGACAGAACGGAACAGACAGAACCGCAATCATGGCAGTGGGACATAACTGCCAATGTTAACTGTTCACCTCACGGGAAGTTTGTTTTACATGTAAGTTTATTTACATAGATTTTGATCTGTAATTTATTGTATTTTTAGATCTTGGTATATTGTTGTCGTCGACAAAATTATGTGCGTGCTATATGAGCTAGCGCTAGCCAGGCTTCTAGGCGGCGTAGCTTTGGCTGAAGTACCGCTGAGCTCGGGCAGCCACAAAAGGCCCGGCAGCTAATTTTTTTTTCCCAAACAGGTTTGCCGATGCTAATATTTCCGGTCACCTGATTGTCTGATATTAATTTTGATCATCCTATCATTTTCTTTTTCTATTTCTCTTATGTTATTTTTTCTCTTTCCTTCTTTCATCTTCTTTTCTATTACCTATTTATAATTTTTCCTCTTTCGGTCTTTCCTTACCGGTATGTACTTTTTAGTCTTTGTTTTTCCTTCTGTCAGTTTCACGTCTTGTGTTATTAAGGGGTTGACGTTCATACGGCTAATTGCCCTTTTTGTTAACCTTCTTCTCTTCTTAGTTGATCCCTCCACTGTTTTGGAGATTCCTGGAGTCCAAATAAAGTAAATGTTTAAAATCCGATCGGTTAGGAGCTTTGGAGAGTCATAGAACGAGAAGCATCAATTTTGTGTAGGAAAAAGAGCGATAGTAGAAGTAGGCTATTATGAATTTCGGAAGGCAGGCATGGATGAAGGGGTAACAGAGTAGCAGGGGTAAATTGCTGTGAGTCATCATCATCATATAGGTTTAAACAGATGGGATAATCCACGAGGCATTCCTTGACTTTGCTGATGAAATCCTGACGGAGATGGTCCAGGTATGAGCAGACTCCAACAAAGTGCTCCACTGTCTCATCATTGGTTTTACAAAGGGGGCATGTAGAGATAGGCGATTTCTTAAGCGTGAAGAGACGGCATTGCGTCAAGTAGGTGGATGTGAGTAATTGGGCTCTCACTATCAGAGCTCTTCGGATGGGAGGAGATGGTGCATTCTTTGGATATAGGAAATTTGCAGAGGGTAGAGTGATATTTATCCAGAACTTGAGAGAGGACTTAGAGCGGATTCCTTGTAGAGTATTGTGTTTTACCACCAGGATGACTTTGTAATTGATCATCCTTTTCCATGTTGAGTAGAGGGGTGGGTTCGAGACGAGGCTATGGAGGTCTGGTAGATCATACTTCCTCACTGTCTCTTGAAGGACCAATATTGAGGGTGTATGCGTTTTGAGGGCATCTAGGAATGTTCTGAATTCAAAACGGCTGTGATCAAGCTTGATGAGTTGACCTAAAAGCAAGAGCCTACCAAGGTCAATTTGCACTGAAACAGGCAGAAGGTTGGTGAGCAGGTAGACAATCTCATCAGCAGCAGACTTTGGCACCCCCAATATCTGTTTGAAGAGATGTGATTGGGCCCTGTCTAATTTCAGCAGCATTGATTTTGTGAACTTGGTTGTGGACGAGCCATGTAGCATTCTCGGGATGCAGAAGGTTTTCCACAGTTGGGAAACAAGTGTAGGGATGAGACCACCAGTATACGCACCAGTACCAGAGAGGGCGTAAAAAGTTCGGAGACCCGTTCCGATGATACTGTCTGTGGGGTCGTGCCGTGCGCCGGATTTGGAGATACCAAGATGTGGATGAGTGACTTTCTCCTCAATGGTTAACCCATTAACTACCCAAGCTGACCTTGTAGATTGCTTTGACTTGCTGGTCACAATCACTGCACTTTTTGAGGAATTGATTTTGTAGTGCCAGTGTCTAACGTAGTCGAAGGTGATCTCCAACATCTGTTGAAGTTCTGCCGATGAGTTGCTGAGGAGAGCAACATCATCGGCGAATACAATAATGCCGGAGAAACGGCCACCTATTGAGCATCCCAGGTTCTTCTCACGCAATTCCTTTATTAGGCCGTCAACAAACGTTGTGTACAATGTCGGAGACAGAACCCCGCCTTGCCGGACCCCTTGAGATATGGGAATTGGGTTGCTGGTCTTGCCCTTCCAGAAGACCTTGCTTTCCATGCCATTGTACAGAGACTCCAGCATGTTCTGAATGCAAGGGTCTAGCTTGGATGCCCCTAGCTTGTAGAACAGGCCTCCATGCCAGACCGTGTCGAAGGCTTTTTCTGCATCAAGAAGGGCTAGGTAGGTTGGTAGTTTGTGGACAGTGTTAAGTTCGATCAGAAGCTCAAGTGAGAGAGATGTGAGTGCACAAGAGTATTCTTTCCGAAATCCAAATTGTAGCTCGTCTGGAATGTTACTGATGTAGAGCTGGCGCTCAATATGAGGTTTGAGAGATACCTCCAGCAGTTTACATAACACAGATGTCAAGGTTATGCCTCTGTAGTTCCGCGGGTCATGTGGGTCTTTCCCTTTCCCTTTGTGAAGAGGAAGTATGAGCCCTTCTTTGAATGCTTTGGGGCAGTATGCATGAAGCAGGAAGGTGTTGAACAGTGTAAGTATGAGGTGACGAGAGGTATCTCCAAGGTACTTCAGATGTTCAGGAGAAACGTTGTCAATGCCAGCTGCCTTGCCCATCTTGAGAAGTTTAATAGCCTTGTTGATGTCTAATGATGTGAGATGGATACCATTACTAGACACCACATCATGACTTGGTCTACATGTACTTTCCAGATTTTGCTCGCACCCGTAGTTGTCAGAGGGAGTCCCAGTGCTAGGAGACGCCAGGGCTGTGAAGTAGAGTTGCCACCCAAGTAGCATTTCGTCACCATCATAAGATTGATCTTCATAGGTGAGTTTATCTACATCAGGACGGGCAGAGTCAGAACCATGGTTCATTTTCACAATATGATAAAACAGCTTTTTGTTGTTAGATGAAGCTGTTTCAATTTCTGTGATAAGGTTGTTCCTCAGTTGAGCTCTAGATTGGCGTAAAGTCCTCCTAAAAGACTTCTTGGCGTTGATGTGGTCTACCTTGACTTGATCATCATTGTTGGAACAAGGTAGCAGCCATGCCTTCCTAGCTTCCTTAGCTATATCATAGGCCTCACTGACCTGAGCATTCCATTCTGGCTTTCCCTTCCTGCTTCCCGAAGGGAAGGTGTGGGGTAGATTCAGTGAGTTCGTTATCATGGCTTCTGCAAGAGAGGAGAGTAGGTTCTCAGCCTCCAGAGGACGGATGTTCATCAGATCACTGATACTTTGGAAGAGCTCACTGGACACCTTTTCCATAGGGAGTGTGTACAGATACTTGATTTTGCCTTGATCAAGACTTTGCCATTTAACCTTGAGTCTTTTGACACCAGTACCGGGTTGAGAACATGTTGCACGATTGCTGTACGCTGTGACTTCATAAGACCTAAGAGCTGTGACTAGAAGGTGGTCTGAGGTGTTAGTGGGGTCCCCCTTCACTGCCCTGACCGAGCTATGAAGATGTTTGTCTCTTGAGAGAATAATGAAGGTATCAAGACATGACTTGTGTCTTCCATCGTCAGAGTGAAAGGTGTAATCCATAGTGCTGAAGTGGTCGGAGGTGAGGGAACAAAGATGCTCTCGGGTCATGAAGTCTTTGAGAATGTGAAGTGTTTTCTTTGTGTTGGGACGGACCAAATCAACATTGAGGTCCCCAGCAATGATTGGAGATGACCCTTTGGTGTTCTCAAGAATTAGCGAAAGGAGGGACACACAAGCATGGTAGTCGGTCTGGTCTGACGTCGAGACCCCGCAGGGAAGGTAACAGTTAACTATGGTGAGACGTTTTCCCGCATCTTTCAATTCGATGTCTATTGCAAGAATCCTTGGTGAGGGGCACTTGATCTCTCTGGATTCCGCTATCAATGATTTCCGTATAAATAAGGCGACCCCGCCTTTCCCTCTTTTGGTACGGAGATTGATTGGACCATCCAGTTTCTCTGCTGGTTTGTGGAAGACGATGTGTTGATCACTCACAAGTTTTAATATGTGACAGTCTTGCTCATGCAGCCAATGCTCTTGGATGGCCAAGATATCTAATTTTAGTAGTTGTTCCTTTATGTATGCAAGAATGGTGTTAAATCCCCTCACATTGAGTGTGCCGAGGGAGAGTGTTTTGGGGATAAATAAGTTCTGTGACAGAGTATTTGGCTGCATTGGAGAGATGGAATTAACCATCGTGGAAAATAGTTGCTCTGTGTCATGACTGAGAGTTGGTGCGGTCGGGTGTTCCGTGTCGTCAATGGTGATTTTTGGATTTAGATGCTTGGTACTTGGGTTAGGTTTAGTAGTTTCATGCTGGATTGGGTGCACTCTATCACCTGTTCGTGAAGCATTCTCATTTCCGATGAGATCACTGGGTCTTGACGAGCCTTGGGGTACGACAATAGATGTAAGGTGGCTGAGAGGGAGTACTGGGCCCTTTCCAGAAGTGTTATGTGCGACAGAGAAGAGGCCCGACCATGCCGAAAACCCTGAGGTTGTGGAACACGAGGGTTTACACTGGGCGGGGCATTGTCAATACGGTCAGTGTTTGAAGACCCAGAGGAAGGATTCTGAGATCTCTTTCGTACGGAAGTGTCCAGTTCCTTGTCAGGTCTCTTCCTGATCTGTTGGGGGTTAGTTGTATGAATAGAATGCATCACACTCCTGGAATGAGGGTCATCAAAATGATCTGTGATGCAGACAATGTCTTCCTCAAGCTGGGGCAGTGTCAAAGAACTAGTGCCTGAAGGTTTTGATTTGCCATGAACTTTCTGTCTGTTGGGGGCAGTGGGCTTTACTATTCTAACCGGTGAAACATCAATGGGAGAACAGGAGCTCTGCTGTTGATCAATGGGAGAACAAGAGCTTTGCTGTCGATCATCTATTGAAGCTCGGGGTTCTGGGACTGAGGGTGGGAGGGACCGGGTCATGATGAGATCTGCCTTGGAGCTTTGTTGGAGTCCAACTCCTAACGAGAAGGGTTTAGAGGCAGAGACTGGCAGGGGTTCATTCTTGGTGAGATCTACCTTGGAGCCTTGTTGAAATCCATCAGCTGAAGTAGGAAGTTTTGAAGTAGAGGCGAGAGCTGCCTCTGAATTTGAATGCGTTGTATTGAGATGCGAAGCAAAGGGGGTGTCAGAGAAAGAGGATGAACCTTCAGAGATGTCTAGGTTACCTGGTAACGATCTTGTCCTTGGGAGAAGTCTGGATGGTGAGAGACGAGAACCCCTTGAGGACTTGTAGGACTGTCTGGATGGAGAGGAGGGAAGAGACTTATGAGCTGTACTGCTATTTGTAGTAAGGCTTGATCGGTTTGTGGCAGCAAAGTTCGGTTCTGCCGTACTCAGTTTGTAGATGTGAGATGACTGTCTTGCCAGAGTAGGAGTTTTGTTTGTGGAAGGACTACTTTTTCTCCTGCTAGTGTTCCTCCTATCGGTGTTAGCAGGATTACTGGCAACTTTGCTGTCATGGTTACGGAAAGCAAAACCGTTTTGATTGGATGCAGAGTTTGTTGTAGAGTGTGAGGGCTTCTTATAAGAAGCATTCTTTCTACTACTAGTACTAGCCCTACTATCTGGATGGACCTCATCCAGGTCACTAAGTACGCTGAATGCATTATCTACTGCAATGCCTGTGAGTCTACCGGGACCTCCCGTGGTAGATACGGAAGGGGAAGGAGGATCATTGATAAAACCATGTGTGGCAATACCATTTTGTAAACAGACAGAGTATAGATAGTCATTATCGGATAGAAGGTTTAGGCTTTGCTGTTCTGACTCGTAAAATTTCAATTTCAATTCTGCTATTGTCTTCTCTTTTTCCCTGATGATATCTTTATCTTTCTTTTGTCGTAATTTCAGGGTTTCATGCTCTCTTTTCAGTTGTTCGAGTTCGCATACGATTCTTTCGTGCTCACAGAGCAATGTGTTGCAGGTTTGTTTCTGTTCCTCATAATTTTCTTTTGTTGTCTTTAATGACTTCTCCAGCTTAAGGCACCGAGAGCATGGCAGCTGGGTATCCTGATCAGATGTTTGAGGCAATGACACAGCAGTTGATTTCTCAGTTGATGTATCTAGAGTCGAGTGTGCAGATTGAAAGATTTGTGATGATTGAGACTGAGTGCAGCCATCACAGAAGAACTGCTCGTCTAGGCTCGTGAGGCGATCAATCTCTTCCACCGACAGACAGGAGCATGAGTAGTGAAACCAGGAATCACAAAAGGAGCACTGTATCGCATCCGTGCAGGCATGCTTAGAGCAAAGAGGGCAGCTCACAGATTTATCATCAGGTGTGCATTGGCATGAATTCAAACTTCTTCCATCAGACGATGCTTTACTCACTTTACTAACTTCCTCAAGTAGGAAGTTCAGTTCTGAGCTGTTCTGGAAAAAGTTAGGGTGATCTTGTTTAAGTTTCTCACTGACCCACGGTAGGATGATTTCATTTAGAGATGTCATGTGCCTCCCATTAATTTGGACTTCTCCTGTGCCACACTGCAACATGACTTCAAATTGTTTTTGTCTTCCTGGCTTTCCAGATTTGAGCCTGTTATTAAAGCCCAGACCAATTTGATCCTGACCTTGAGGCGACCCCTTGTTGGACCAGGAAGCAGTTAAGGATGAGTTAAATACATTCTGGTGATCCTTTATCAAGCTTAAGAAGACCTCCTTCAGCGCGTTGAACACTCTAAGGGGAAACACTGCAGATAGACGCGTTTCACCATTTTTTGTAGAACTAGAAGATGGAGTACCTTTACCATCAAGGCTGTTTCTTTTACTGCTTGTAGTGGGCATATTGAGTATAACCGAGTATAACAGGTAGTCGATAAGTGTATGTAGCAGATTAGATCAGAGATTGGGATGCGTACAATTTTTTGTCACAATATTACAATATTAAGTATAGAGTATTCTGCAGGTAGCGTAATTTCATAGAAAGATCAGTGATCAAACAGGACACAACATGTACATGCAGGGATACAAAACACTTGTAACAGTTATGCCAGCAGTACTTGTAAATAGAAGTGAACGTGAAAGTGAACGTGAGCGTGACTTCATACATGCATACAATAAAACATGCAACACGGATAGTGAGTCAAAGGTTGGTATGTAGCTGAATACAGTACTTGTACAGGAACATAACGTAAAGATGGACGTGACTAGAAATAATATATTACCACTTGAACAAATTATGGCAGTGACAGATACAAGTGGTAATGGTAGACAGGCATGCAAGCACGAGGAAGGGTGCACACAGTGATGTATAACGAATAAGGATAAGTAAATACTAGGCACGAAGGAGGATAGGCAATAATAGCATGAACTGAAGTAAGGACGAGTACATGAAATTTTGTTTGCTTCTTCACTTTGTATTTTTCTTGTAATCGATCTTTTATCTGTATACCATGTTTGTATGTTTTAATGTTTTTTATGGAGAATGAAATAAATGAAATGAATGAAGTGAATGAATGAATGAATTTTTCGTTTATTATTCTATCATTCTATCAAGTTCGATTTTGGAGTATGTAGGTCAAAGGTCAAAGGTCATAGCTCATTAAATATGCGAAAAAATACACATCTGGTTTCTGATCGATAACTTCAGTAAATTTGATATGAAGGTACATATCAAAATACAGGCTAATTTCGCTTTTGGAGTACGTAGGTCAAAGGTCAAAGGTCATAGCTCATTAAATATGCGAATCTGGTTTCTATTCGATAACTTGAGTAATGTTTGACAAATTTTAATGAAATTTGATGAAGGCACATGGTATCAAAACACAGCCTAAGTTCAATTGCCGAGTATGTAGGTCAAAGGTCATAGCTCATTAAATATGCAAATCTGGTTTCCATTCGATAACTTGAGTAATGTTTGACGAATGTTAATGAAATTTAATATGAAGGTACATGCATCAAAATACATGTACAGCCTAAGTTCGATTTCTGAGTATGTTGGTCAAAGGTGAAAGGTCATAGCTCATTAAATATGCAAAAACACCTAATTATATATATGTGAAAATATGGTTAACTTCCTTGCCTAGTAATATAATAGTATAGTCCAATGGAGGTAACTTGTTCTGACGTACATGTATATAGGCCATTTGTACCCTGCGAGGGGGATGCTACGCTTTGCGTTGACTTGTTTGTTTTTATTATTCTATTATTTTTCTCTTCCTATCTTTCCTTACGCTATCCTTTGTTACATCCTTCTATCACCTTCTCTTATGTTATTCTCTGTTTTTATCATTTGATCACTTTCTCTTTCTGTTTTCATCATCATCATCATCTGGTACAGGAAGAAGGCGTTGGACTGTAATTCCGGCTCATGGGTTAAGCCTGTTATACTCTTTTCACACTTGTTTTGCTTTACCCTTTACTTTGCATCCACGTGACTGTTTTCCTAATGTAGCCTACTCCTGTTTTGTATTCAATGATTTTCTTTGTTTTTGCTGAATAAATAATAATGATAATAATAATAATCCTTAATCCCAGACTTACTTTTTTGGCTTTTCACACACGCTTTTTTAGTCCTTGTACCAAGCATCTATCCTGGAATAAGATAATTCATGTTTTTCTCACTGCAATTTGTTAGCCCCGTTCTAGCTGTATAGCATGAATATTCATTATTTTGCTCCATTGCGTAGTACTGGACCATTTTTTGTTCTGTTCTCATTCATTTGCTTGGCACTGCAATTGCGGAGTTAGCACCATAATTGCGGGGTTAGCCCTGCCTTTTTGCAGGGCATGCAGCTAAACCCGTACTATAGGTGGGGCTAGCCCACTTTGGTAAATATGTGTCTGAACAGAAAGTTGAATAAGCTTAACCCCGTACTATAGGTGGGGCTAAGACCCCCCTTTAATAACCTCACCTATAGTCCGAGGTTATGCAAAATGCAAAGTAAAGAATCCTTTACTGAGTCTATGTGCATGCACATGAGTGGAGTCATGGGAGATCAAAGCGATGCTCCCACCAAAGCTTATATCAGGCCTGATAATTACCTGATTTTATATTTTTGTCCTCCAAATTTGTTCAATTTTTCTTTCTGAAAAATGCACAATTATCTTACTCATAAGGAGGGGGGGGGGGGGGTGATGGTCACTATGTATGTCTTTTGAATTTGTCTGTTGTTGTCAAGACCATATATTCTCTGTCAAGCTGTTCCAATCTTGTATTATCCTGAATTCCTGAATGACTCGCTTCTAACAACCAGTCTGCAGTGTTTTTTCTGGATCTTGAAACAGTGCCTTCTCGTGGATCTACTTGCACGTTGGGAGAAGAAATGATCTTGTGGGATGTCAAGTTCAACTAGTCCGTGCATGATCTGGTGGACTGGGATCATGTCTCCTTTTCTTCTTCTGTAGAACAGAGAGTTCAGGTATTCAAAGTCTTTTTTGGTATAGGAGGTCCTTGATTTCTCGAACCAATTTGGTAGCTCTTCTTTGCACTCTTTCAATTTTCTTTGCATCTTCTTTACCTGTATATCTGCTATGCCAAAGAATACTCCCATATTCTAGGTGTGGTCTAATTAGGGTCTTGAACAGAATCGGAAGTGTTGTCTTATCCAGTTGCGAGAAGTTAGTTCTTTTCATTATTCCCATTAGTTGGTATCCCTTATTATATTCCGCATACTAAGAATATTGCTCTACGATTGGTCAATAGTGAATCATGTGATGAAAGATAGTTCGCCCATCATTGATGGGAGAAGAAAAGTTCGGTGTAGATAGTAGTACTATCTACACAGTGTAACACACTTTCACTGAAGATAGAAGTACCATCTACACAGTGCAACGCACTTTAATTGTATACATTGCGTATTGCTCTCTTCTTTAAGCGCTTTTAGTGTTAGTACGCGAACTTAGCACCTTCTCTTATATGTTATTCCTTGTTTTATCATTCTATCACTTTCTCTTTCTGTCATTCTTATGTTATTCATCGTTTCTTTCTCTTATGTTATTCTTCGTTTTTATCATTCTATCACTTTCTCTTCCTGTCTTTCCATATATATCATTCTTTGTTTTTCCTCTATCACCTTTTCTTATGATATTCATTGTTTTTATTATTCTATTATTTTCTCTTCCTATCTTTCCTTGCGCTATCGCTATCCTTTGTTTCTTCCTTCTATCATTTTCTCTCATGTTATTCTCTGTATTCATCATTCTATCATTTTATTTCTATCTTTCCTTATATCATTCTCTGTTTTTATTCTTGTTCTGTAAACTCTTTACTAATCTCATTACTTCCCGCCAAAACACTCGCTTTCGGTTGGAGATCAATTCCTGGCACCGTTCGGTCTTGGGCGATCTAGGAAGCGAACCGGTCCAGAAGACCACCGTATTGCGAAGTGATTTTCTGGATCTGTCCAGAAGATCGCTTCCTGGACCGCTTGTCTGTTCACACGTACAGTTAGACCGATCTAGCCTAGATCGGTCTAGGAAGTGAGTAAGAACAGGTTCTAACTCTGCCAGTCTCTGGCTGCATGAAGAGAGCCTTTGCAGTATGCCCTCAGCCTTGTCTCGCCGTGCAGACACTAGGTTTTTTGTTGTTGTCATGTCCACATAGTCGATGTCAGAGATGTGATGTCATATCGGCGATTTGCACATGCGTCGAGTCGTCTGGCGTCATCAGGCCAAATTTGCAAACCCGTTCATCAATGATTTGAGGTTCGTCAGAAAACTAGTGCTCCGTCGTCAGAATGACGCCATCTTGCTACATAGCAGTGTAAATCAGAAAGTAAAAACAGAAAGAGAAAGTGACAGAATTCTAAAAACAGAGAATAAAATAAGAGAAGGTGATAGAAGGAAGAAACAAAAAATAACATAAGGAAAGACAGATAGATAAGGTTATAGAAGGAAGAAACAAAGAATAACATAAGGAAAGACAGGAAGAGAAAGTGGTAGAATGATAAAAACTAAGAATAACATAAGAGAAAGTGAAAGAAGGAAGAAACAAAGAATAACATTAGGAAAGAGAAAGTGATAGAATGATAAAAACAAGGAATAACATCAGGAAAGACAGAAAGAGAAAGTGATAGAATGATAAAAACAAAGAATAACATAAGAGAAGATGATAGAAGGAAGAGATAAAGAATAACATAAGGAAAGTCAGAAAGATAAGGTTATAGAAGGAAGAAACAAAGAATATCAGGAAAGACAGAAAGAGAAAGTGATAGAATGATAAAAACAAAGAATAACATAAGAGAAGATGATAGAAGGAAGAAACAAAGAATAACATAAGGAAAGACAGAAAGAGAAAGTGATAGAATGATAAAAACAAAGAATAACATCAGGAAAGACAGAAAGAGAAAGTGATAGAATAAAAACTAAGAATAACACAAGAGACGATGATGGAAGGAAGAAACAAAGGATAAAATAAGGAAAGACAGAAAGAGAAAGTGATAGAATAAAAACTAAGAATAACACAAGAGAAGATGATGGAAGGAAGAAACAAAGAATAACATTAGGAAAGACGGAAAAAGAAAGTGATAAAATGATAAAAACTAAGAATAACATAAGAGAAAGTGAAAGAAGGAAAAAACAAAGAATAACATTAGGAAAGAAGAAAGAGAAAGTGATAGAATGATAAAAAATAAAAATAACATAAGAGAAGATGATAGAAGGAAGAAACAAACAATAACATTAGGAAAGACGGAAAGAGAAAATGATAAAGAATTGACAATGGAAAGATAGAAGAGAAGATGAAAGAAGGAAAAACAAAGAATAACATAAGGAAAATAGAGAGAGAAAATAATAGATTGATAAATGAAGAATAACATAACAAGTGAAAGATGGAGAAATTGAATAAGCGCGTGCGGGGGCCATTACGTCATCGGCGTCGACTAGAAAAAGAAAAGGGTTATAAGGTAGTGAACAGGACGGGTGTCTGACGCCAATTTGCATCGTTAGAGGATGGGAACCCCGTCCTCGTCCACACATACGAATAGCCCCTAATGTTACGGACAGTGACTGGCAAGGCTTTGTGTCTGCAAACTATCAGGACATCTGCCTAGTACAAGTATAGCCTGCAGTAAAGATGGTACACTTTGTTTGCGAGATCATTGTTGGGTTTCCTCATATTTTCTCAAGGTCTAGGCCTAGGCCAAATACAAAGTTGGTGTTATTTCCTGTGTACCGGTAATCGTTATTTTGAACTCTCATGATCTTTCTTTCCTCTGGAGCAGAGTACGTAGAACCTATCTATTTAGGTGATCTGCTGCGTAGTGTAGCAGCTGGAGCACCTATTGATTTTGTCAGAATCTAGATATTTAGTTTTCTTTTCTTTCTGTATGGATTGGATTTTGTTCGCTTCATATCTCTTGAAAGACATGGTTAATGACAATGTCAATGAAATTTTACATGACCCGAGGCGCGCCATGGGTGGGCGGCGCGCCGAGCGATCATATCAGGGTGTAACGTCCCCGAGAGCCAGTATAGAAACAGCTAAGCTTTGAATATTGAAGCAGTCGATATATCTTTTATATACCGAATTCACAAACAAAGCTACAAAGAATTGGCCTTCATCCTTTTCTTGAGGAAAGACTGGTTAAAACCCTGGGTTAAAACATCACAGAAAATCTTAGACACGCGTCTGTAAATCTTCGCTAGAAAGTTGCCTGAATGTTTAGATCATTCGGAATTGCACACACACTGCACTGTATTTTGTATCCACGCTCGCACAAAGAACATTTTTACATGTAAACCATTGGGGATCTCAGCAATTAAAAAACCTAAATGTAGCGATCAAATCGCACAAAGGTATCCGCGCTCGCACAAAGATAATTCTTACACGTAAGCCAATGGGGATCTCAAAAACTATTGACCGATAGGCGGGCATGCGGACATCTTAAAACTATTGACCAGTAAGCGGGCATGGCTAAAATAACGACTCCAATTTCGCCCAATCAGATGGCTAGATTTCTAAAGAGAGGTATATAAATCTTAATATGCACTATATAAAATGGCATATTATTATTATTAGGTATCAATACATTTTGATTTTGTCAAGATTTTTCTTTATTATTTATTTATTCTTCCTCAAATTTGTTTGCAGGATACATGTATCTCACGATTGAAGCCATTGTCATGAAACTTGCCATGATAATAGATCCTAAAATATAATCGAACCTGGGTCGCTGGAATGGGAGGCAAATGCTTTGTCTGATATACCGAAATACTCCACATAGACATTACACGTAAACAGAAAATGGGATTCTCAAAATTACATTTTGTAGTTAGAATTTCACATATCCCAACATCTGATTAACAAATAAATGTCACCTCTTGTGTAGAGAATTTTCTCAGCTACAAAATATCTGAAGCTGGCAGAAAATCAAGCGAAAATAAATTACCCAAACAAGACTGGAATGTAGAATTAAGATTTCAGAATAAAATCACCTCCCATAGCGAATACCACAAAATTGGGAAAATTGACACGCCTCCTTTAATCGAAAGAGTGGACCGTGAAGCCATTGTTAAAATGACAATTAAATGTTATATCTCATTAAGACAATTTTCTCAGCTACAACATATCAAAAATTGAGAGAAAGACAATCAATATTTAAGATTGCTGAATTTCCCAGGCATAAATATGCTGAGGTCATAATATGCAAATTCGTATTTTGAGTTCCAATACCATTATGATGATGTCATGATGTACTTATTGGCCAAATGAGACATGTAATCATATCTCTGACTCATATTCTATTCAAATATGAACCAAAAATGGGGTATCCCCGGGCATCCCAAAGAGCTATATAATGGATTTTGTATAGGCATGTTTTAGCACATACATTGTATTTGCAATGCATTACGAGCTTGTGCGCACGGACATTCATCTTGAACCGACGCTCATTCCGTTATTAATAGTCATAAAGAGCTAAGCATGTTATCAAATTGTTCAAGAGTATGGGAAATTTCATGAAAGAAAAAAGAATGGCGATTCTATGTTGCGTATTAACGGACTGTTTCAAACTTTTTTGTTGTGCGATATGTGATCTTATCTTCAGCCCCACTAACTCACTTTTTTGTTGTAACTAGGTACCCAAGACGAAAATCCAATTGAAACTAATTGAACACCAATTTAATTTTCAATTGGTTTCAATTGGTCTCAATAGGTTTTAACAGGTTTTAATGGGAATTTAATAGGACTTCAGATGGTTTCAATTGGTCCAGATTGTCTCTATTGGACCAATTGGGCCCATTGGCCCCATTGGCCTATGCCCCATTATACTTTAATGGGACCCAAATTGGCCTGAAGTTGGACTTCAATTGGTCCAATTGAAACCAATTGAAAACCTTTTAAAGTCTAATGGGGCAGATTGGTCCAATTGAAATCCCATTAAAGTCTAATAGGGCCAATTGAAACCAATCATCTCATGAATATTCATTATTACTTTACACGTGTGACAGAAAAATACATTTATCATGATTTGTTAAGCAAATTAAGACAATGCACATCATTTTTGTGATTTCTATTTTCCTTTTTGCCATTATTAACCAATAGATTATTTTGGCTGATCATTTTACAATTACATTCACGTTTTAGCAATAGATTGATAGATTGATATTGATTATATGATTACTAACCAAGAAACAATATACATATTTAGTATATATATATGTGTACGAGCCTGAGTCACTTTAAATGTTACTCTTGAATACACTTCAAATGATCTATGTGATGGAGTTAATACAATTGAGAATAGAATATACCTAATTGGTAATATCGATATATATTGGTATTACCTAATTGGTAATATCGATATTGCCATTATCGATTATGAAGTATCGATCATTTTACCATTAAGCTTGCAGCCATTCCACGAGATTGTCGACGAGCTTGTCGACGAACTCGTTCACGAACTCGCCGACGAACTCGTTGACGAACTCGCCGACGAACTCGTTGACGAGCACACCAGTGACGAGCGTGTATATTTGGAGCATGCCAACGAGCTCGCCAACGAGCACGCCAACGAGCTCGTAGCTAATTTGCATATTTGGAACGAAACGAGCTCGCTGGCGAGTTCGTCTGCTTGCTCGTCAACGAACTCGTTGGCGAGCACGCTGACGAGCTCGCGTGTAAGCGTACTGAAATTTGTATAGGGGTACAGCCATGATGAACTGAGACTCAAAATTTTGTAATGCTTAAAATCTCCTAAAACGTGTGCAAAATGATTTCGAGACGATTCTGAGTTTTTATTATTGTTTTACGCGTCTTACTATTTGGAATTGACCGGACGGATATTGACCTTGATCATTATAAATATGAATGAGAAATGAATTTCTGTTATAAAGATATAATCAGGAGTTGATTTTCAGCAAATTTCACAAAATGGCACCTAGATGATGTCATCAGTCATGGTCAACGTTGAAAACCTTGCTGTGCTTTGTACATATGTGTGCCAAATTTTAAGGCATTTGATCGAGCCATTTTCATCTTGCACAAAAAAAAGTGGTTAGAATTATTAGAAAAATAAATAAATAAAAATAAATAAATAAATAAATAATAATAAAGGCAATTTTAACAAAATTATAAGGTGGTCTCATTACTTACAGCCCACTTGATGATTTTTGTTAATCTGTGTGTTCCAATTGCCCCATACTTGGGGCCAGATTCAAGTAATGTGTGTGCATGCACATCTTGATGATCTTTGGAGCTACCTACAGACCGTATTTTACTACATAAATCTTCTTTTTTTGTCCTGTAAGATTTTAGGGTGGTTGAAGGCATGTGAGTATCACAAAGTTTTTCATGAGCATGATCTACCAGTAATTTGTTGTTTACTTTGTTTATACACTGTAAATTGAGGCAACCATGTGTATGATTGTTTTGTTTTGTTTTGTTTTGTTTTTTAATATGTTTTTTGTTGCGTTTAAACTGGGGAGACACATGGTACCCCCTGCCAAGTTTAACAAAAAAAATGGATCTTCCATTTCCAGTTTATATTGTAAAGATCTTTATTGCAAGTTTACATTTTGAATTATTAAGAGAAATAATGGGGGGGTAAAAAGGGAGGAGGGAGGGATGAGTGTTGAGTTAAGGCCATGAGTACTTTTGAGGTCAAATTTCATTTCATTCTTTATGTTTTAATCCATCACCTTTTTTATCATTCAAGGACCTCTGGTATAATAAAAAATCTGAGAGATCACCCTTCCAAGACGATGGCAATATCAATGCTCAGGATTACTTTTAACCTACTATGGGTAAGTAAAGTGATCTGTTACAAGCTGTTACCACCATTTTTTAACAGGGACTTTAATAGTCTTTTATAATAATAATAATAATAATATTCTGCTCTTACATAGCACTTGATTGTTAGGTACAACTTACATGTATGCCTAGGTCACAAATACATCGGGGCCCCGTATGATTTACCCTACCCCGGCGGCTTGTCGTGGATTTTAGAGACTGTACATGACCTTTCTGATTTTCATTTCTACGGCATGTGTGCATGGTCACATATTCTGCGGGGGCCCGGTGATAATTGGTCGAGTGAAAATGCAAGGGGCTCATGATGCAAGTCGGCAGTAACCTTACTGGCTCCTCCCTGTCAATGTCACTAATATTCAAAGACAAGACACTACCAGAAAGTGTTAAGATTGGTTTTGAAAACAATCCAGTGAGGCCCTACATGTATGTAGAACAAGTCATGAGATGCTACAAATAATAATAATAATATTGGATATATATAGCGCACATATCCACCCTGCAGGGGGGTGTTTGGAAAACGAAGATCGAAGAACGAAGACCGGGGACCATGTGCGCACACGTACGTGCGTCAATGAGATGATCCCCAGTCTTCGATCTTCGTTTTCCAAAATAACCCAGGGTGTTTTGGAAAACGAAGACCGAAGACCGGGGACCCATGTATTATGTGTGTTCGGCGTTAATAATAATTACAATACTACTTAAACACTGTCAGAATGTAAAAAACTATTATGACAACAACAACAACAACAATAATAATTATAATAATAGTATAATAATAATAATAATAATAACAACACTAATGATAATACATGTATAAAAGACGATGATAATAATGATGATTAAAATGATAACATTAATAATATGAAGCATAACAACTTATGCAAAGGAAAACCAACAAAAAAATAGCCTTTATAGACAGGTGGCTGCTACAGACAGGTTCTTCACACCTAATCTATATCCATGGGAACCAATTTTTAGTGGCCACTGATAGGAAGGTGTCTACTAAAGAGAGATGGCCGCTAATTAAGACAGGTTTGGCTGTATTTTCATCATTAATAATCGCATATGTGCGCCCGGCCAAATCGAGGAGAGAGAGGAAGAGACGATCCCCGGTCTTCGATCTTCGTTTTCCAAAATACCCCAGGGTGTTTTGGAAAACGAAGACTGAAGACCGGGGACCCATGTATTATGTGTGTTCGGCGTTGATAATAATTACAATACTACTGAAATACTGTCAGAATGATGAAAACGATGATGACAAAAACAACAATTATGATAATAATAATAGTATAATAATAGTTTAATAATATTATTATAATAACAATAATAATAATAATGATAATAATCATAATGATGATGATAAAAGATGATGATAATAATGATGATAAAAATAATAACATTAAAAATAAGCATAACAACTTTTGCAAACGAAAACCAAATACAGTGAAAAAGTGTCTATAATGGCTTCCCAGGGGAAACCCCCCAAAATGGCCTTTTTAGACAAGTGGCTGCTGCAGACTGGTTCTTAAACACCTAATCTATATCCATGGGAACTAATTTTTTGGTGGCCACTGATAGGAAGGTGTCTACTATTAAAAGAGAGATGGCCGCTAATTAAGACAAAGATGACTGTATTTTCATTGTTAATAATCGCATATGTGCGCCCGGCCAAATCGAGGAGAGAGAGGAAGAGACGATCACTGGTCTTCGATCTTCGTTTTCCAAAATACCCCAGGGTGTTTTGGAAAACGAAGACCGAAGACCGGGGACCCATGTACTTTACGTGTTCGGCGTTAATAATAATTACAATACTACTGAAATACTGTCAGAAATATGAAAACGATGATGACAAAAACAACAACAACAATGATAATAATAATAATAGTATAATAATAATAATAATAATAGTAATGATAATACATAATAATAATTATAAAAGATGATGATAAAAATGATAATAAAAATGATAAAATTAATAATAAGCATAACAACTTTTGCAAATTATTTCTTGTTGATCAGAGAAAGAACAACCGACCTGAGTTGTTATCTTGTTTATATACAGTGTTGTTGTGTGTCTAATTTAGCAGTCATAACAAAGCAATAAAAGAGTTCATTATTACATTTTACAAGGCAAGTGATTGATTTTACTTATTGCTGGTTGTGTGCAGTCATGTGTGAAGAGAGGAAGGATGTGATCACATTGGAACGTAATGCACAATACAAGTAATTTGTTTAACATTCTTGACACAGTAGTGATAACTGGAGTTATATTAGAATGATTAAACAAGAAATATCAATATCTTAAACTGATTAAGAAAGTGGGTCTGGAAGTATACGATTATAGGTAGTTGGAATATGGAAATCTAGTGGGAGGGGGGTCTCACATAATAGACATACGGGGGTGTGCCGCTCTATTGGACCCATTTTTAACCAAAAAAAATCCATAAACATGGGTCTGTTTTTTTCTTCAAAATTTCAAAAATGTTCGGGTGGTTGCATGTTCGGGTGGTTGCATAGCAACCACCCGAAAATTGTGAAAATGGGCCTTTATTTCGAGTAAAATCCCCCCAAATGACCCTCAGAAATGGGTAGGGTTTCGAGGCTTGAGCGGCACACCCCCTTCCAAGCCAAATCTGAGACCCCGACTCCGGGCTGGAAATACATGATAAAGGCAAATGCAATTTGTGAGTACCGGTAGTAAACTACAACCTTTGTTGTAAGATCCCCGGTCTTCGGTCTTCGTTTTCCAAAACACCCCAGGGTATTTTGGAAAACGAAGATCGAAGACCGGGGATCGTCTCTTCCTCTCTCTCCTCGATTTGGCCTGGTGCACATATGCGACTATGATGAAAATACAGCCAAACCTGTCTTAGCTCTCTTTAGACTAGTAGACACCTATCTATAGGGGCCACTAAAAATTGGTTCCCATGGATATAAATTAGGTGTTTAAGAACCTGTCTGTAGCAGCCACCTGTCTATCAAAGTCATTTTAGTTCACGTTTTTTCTTGGCTAGCCATTGGAGAAAATTTTTACTGTCATTTCCATTGCATAAGTTCTTATGCTTATTATTAATATTGTTATCATTATTATTATCATTATTATCATAACCATTATTATATTATCATTATTATTATTATTATTATTATTATTATCATTATTATACTATTATTATTATTATCATTGTTGTTGTTGTTTTTGTCATCATCGTTTTTATAATTCTGACAGTGTTTCAGTAGTATTGCAATTATTATCAACGCTGAACACACATAATACATGGGTCCCCGGTCTACAGTCTTCGTTTTCCAAAACACCCTGGGGTATTTTGGAAAACGAAGATCGAAGACCGGGGATCGTCTCTTCCTCTCTCTCCTCGATTTGGCCGGGCGCACATATGCGATTATAAATGATGAAAATACAGTCATCTCTGTCTTAATTAGCGGCCATCTCTCTTTAGTAGACACCTTCCTGCACCAAAAATTAGTTCCCATGGATATAGATTAGGTGTTAAGAACCAGTCTGTAGCAGCCACCTGTCTATAAAGGTTATTTATTTTGTTGGTTTTCCTTTAATTGCATAAGTTGTTATGCTAATATTATTAATGTTATTATTTTTATCATTATTACCATCATCTTTTATCATTATTGTTATGCATTATCATTACTATTATTATTATTAATATTGTTATTATCATCATTATTATTATATTATTATTATTATTATCATTGTTGTTTTGTTTTTTTCATCATCGTTTTTATCATTCTGACAGTGTTTCAGTAGTATTGTAATTATTATCAACGCCGAACACACATAATACATGGGTCCCTGGTCTTCAGTCTTCGTTTTCCAAAACACCCTGGGGTATTTTGGAAAGCGAAGATCGAAGACCGGGGATCATATCTTCCTATCTCTCTCTCTCTCTCTCTCTCTCTCTCTCACGTGGGTGCACTACACGTATAAGTGCATGCACGCATGGGTCCCCGGTCTTCTGTCTTCGTTTTCCAAAACACCCTGGGGTATTTTGGAAAACGAAGACAGAAAACCGGGGATTGACTCCTCGACGCACGTACGTGCGCGCACATGGTCCCCAGTCTTCGTTCTTCGGTCTTCGTTTTCCAAACACCCCCCTGCAGGGTGCTCAAAGCGGTCCAATATTACCCCGGCTCTGCTAGGCTACCGATGACGGTGCTCACAGCATCCAAGGAATTACTTCCTACCAGGTACCCATTTACTTCACCTGGGTGGAGTGTGGCAAATGTAGATCAATGTCTTGCCAAAGGACATTAATGCCGCGGTGGGATACGAACCTTGGACCTTGAGATCAACAGTCCGACGACGTATCCACTGGTCCACGACCTGCCAACATTTTGGTCATTTGAGCAAAAATTGTCATTCAAAATGCTAGCGCAGCTGTTCAAGATGTGGTAGAGAACATGATTTAATACAAAGATTGCCCTAATCAAGAATTGGCGCCAAAATGCGTGAATTGTGCAGGCCCACACTCGGCAGCTTGTCAAGGGTGCCCAAAGTACAAAGACAAAACAAAATTCTCAAAGTGAAAAGTGACCAAAACCTTTCCTATGCTGAAACAGCTAAAAAAATCAAAACGAACCCCATTCTGAATGCTCTAGCTCCAAAACAGATAAGTATCCGAAGAAACCCAACCCCAATAGGGACTTTTCGATTTGCACGTTCATAAGTGGACTGCGACGTATGCGGTCAATTTTAAGCAGGGTTGACAATCGAGGCATGCTGACATGTTGTTCGTTACCGTTTCAATTTTGCAACTACGACGCTCGCTTAGTGAGCGCGGATCTCGATCGAATAGCTAAAGATATAACACCAAATTCGGTGCATGGCACTGTTCTCAAAAATTATGCTGCAACAGATAGCGTTGCATAAATAAAATGTGTTCATTTTATGAATTATTCTGCTTAGTGAGCGCGAAATTCGATCGAAAAGCTAAAAATTCAACACACCAAATTCGGTGCTTGGGACTGATCTCGAAATTTATGCTGCAACAGATTGGCGATGCACAAATAAAATGTGTTCATTTTATGAATTATTCTGCCACAATTTTGATTTAAGGGAAATTACAGACACGAAAATGGGTTAATGGGAGAATTCACGCTTCCACCACTCTCATTCATTTTGTGACTTCAATGTGATGTTTCGTGCCTACAAAAGATTGCTTACGAACATGTATCGTCACAGTTTGCGAACGCCGGCAAAACAAGGGCGAACGCGTTTGAGAATTCTGCTACGAACGATGAGCTCGTCGATGCGCATGCGCACTGCTTCAAAAGTGACGGCATACGTCACAGTCCACTAGTGAATGTGCAAATCGAGCCGATTAGAACCATGCACTCAACCAACCCATGGTAACGATTATGACTATGTGAATGACCCCCAGTGTTCCATCAGGATCAGGCTCAGGAATGCGTCCAAATACAAAACAAAGAGAACATTATGTCCCTCCAAAAGCCCCTGAACCATGCACATCAAAATGAAAGACAATGCAGTTTCGTCGAGTTTTCGGCTCACATCACTCAGTAATATATCTGACAAAAGCAGAAAACGAGTTGGAAAAAATAGTGCAAATAGTAACTGAACAAAGGCATTTGAAACATAACAATAGAACCCACTATTTCGATGACGCTCTTGGAGGATCAGAGAAAGCAGTGAAAAAAAGATTGGTGACGCAATCCAAGGATTGTACATAGTGCAGTGGAATGCCCAAGGTTTAATCCATCGCATGGATGAGTTTCAAAATTACGTTTATAACCTAAAAGAAAAAACGCATGTTGTATGTATTCAGGAAACCCTGGAGTACACGATCCAAAACAAAAAGATTACAATTGTAAACTTTTATAATCCCTCCAAAAGACTACCGTAACTAAAACAAATCTATTAGCAAAAACAAGGAATGTAAATGGTAACTTGGTAATTTGAGGCGATTTCAATGGGCATATAACACTATTTGGGGTAGCGATAAAACTGATCCTAATGGCAGAGAAATCAAAGAATTTGCTACAGACAGCAATATACTTGACGGGAAAGGAACCAGACTGGATCCTCAAACTGGGAAACTATATCTTGTCTCGATTTAACATTATTCACTCCAAATTTAGCAGCAAACAGCAAATGGGAAGGAAGTAGAGAAAATATGGGAAGTGACCATTATGTAGTAAACACTTATATAGGAAAGTCAAATCATCAGGATAATAGTGGGTTCTTATATAGCGCTCATGTCTGTCAGACTTGACACTCTTGGCGCTACCATATGTATCTCATATTACAAACAGAAAGTAGTCTTTCAAACGGGCAAACTGGAGACTTTTAAAAGAATTATCCAAGGCATAGGTGACCGATGATCTCATAAGGGGTTCATGTTCAAACTTCTTATGATAAATCTGTTACAGTACTATACAAAATGGCCAAAAAGTGTATCCCTAAAGTGAAATGCAAACAGGACGGGAAACCACCAATGAGCTTGTGGAATGACAAGTGTAAAAGGCTATCAATGAGAGAGAGGCTAGCAGAAATAGACTGACAAAGTGAACTACGCCCCAATTGTTAATAGAATACAAATTCAGAAGAGCATGCGCCCAGAGGGTTATAAGGGAAGCAACTTCATTGGAGGACCTTCTGCTAAAAAAACCTGTTTTAACCCAATAGGAGTTGTGTGGATTCGATTCGTGAAATCAATTTAAATCAATCAACCTTGAAAAAAGAAAGACTTGTTTTGCCGACCACTAATAACGTAGAAATAACAGATGATAAGGAGAAGCAAACCTTAATCTTGCAAAAGTACTTGCTGAGTCAAGTGAAAATCCAAACATATATGTCTTGACTGGAATCCAGTCTGAATAAGAAACTTGATGAATCCATATTGAATACATCAATAGACGAGCCCTTCTTAAACTGACTTGGTAACATTGTTCAGATGAGAGAAAATGGTGCTAATTAAGGTAGTGACTTCGATGCTAGATGTACAGTTAAAGATAATTTGAAAGTTTGAGTGAAAACGGACCATTATGAATGATAAAAATTGAGAAAAACTGATCTGATCGAATCCTTATAATGTTCCACCTATATTATTGCAACCTAATTACATGTTAGGTAAAGAGGTGAGCCTTTTTTAGTCTTATAGGGAAGTCTGGGACATCCAGTTCACTATTCGACGGCACCTTTCTCCTTTTAATAAGCAAGCATGGTATGACATCTAGATATATGGTGTTTGTGTATGTAAGTACGAAACATATTGTAGACGGATATATATATAAGTTGGTCATTATCTATCCATTTATGTGTTTTTTTTTTTTTTTTTGTGTGGCTAACTGTGCACACAATTATGATTCATCCCTGGCTACAAAACAGGGCTGTACTAATGTGTTTTTATCGTCCTTGACAGGACAACATCGGCCAATCAGGAAAGCATTGTGACGTCATGCTGTAGCGGTACACAGTGTATCTGAGTGGCCTAGATCATACGAGTGATTGAGAAAGTCACTCAACGTACGCAGGAGGGTTGGCCGGGATGATACTTTCCCGCAATGGACAAGCGAAAGCACAGGCGCACAGTTTTCTCAACGATAAATGATTTGATGGTGGACAATATTACTACGTACTACTTAACAGACAGACGTAAATAGTCAATTTTGACTGAACGCCCCAAATAAAAACAACGACAACAACAAAAAAAGTAACTGAGTCAAACCACAAGATGTAGAGTGACTGTCCCAATGAACAGTTATCATTAGGACAAGTGGCTTATCATATTCTCTTAAAGGGCAATCTGACCCTTGTAATTAGTTTATTTGTATGAAAGCAGAAATATGGGACAAGCATGATGACGAAAGTTTGATATAAATCGAACCTTTAACTAGACAGTTATTAAGTATTTAATAAAAATGAGATCACTATATATATCTATTCGAATCTCAAAAATACAATTCGGTCAGTGGATTGTGATGCATTCACGGACAAAATAATGAGAAATTTACATACATGTACATGTATAAGTAGTTGCACTTTACAAATAACAGTCCTAAACATACTAGTGTGCGTTTATGGTACAGATATGTGTCGTGTGTCACTTAAGAACTTCAACAAAAAAATCTGGCACAATTTACTATCTCATATTTACAATATAACCAAAATAACTTTCTTTTATTACATGAAGGGTCAGAATTTTACTTTAGGTGTTTCTTCTTTTCTCCTTTTATAGTTGGTTCTTATCGTGCCGTGTCAAGCTGTAATACCGGTAATCAATTGCAACTATGGGTAAGTCATGGTTTTGCCAGTTGCCATATTATTCTTGTCACTATTTAGATGATTGCATGATTGTAGAAATATTTGTATATTATTCAAGTACTTGTCAAATCAGGCACTACAATACACATCTATATTTACTTCAATCATTCTTAAACTTTATTTTGAGATACATGTAGAATATTGAATCTAATAAAAAATGTGGGATGTATAAGGAGCAGCTTATGTTTGTTTACAATGTTTTACAAGTTAGTTTTTAAAAAGTTCACTTCTTTGATAATCACAGTCAATTCAGTTACCGTAACTTTTTCCGCCCTTCTGTCCAGTGGATTTCCCTGATTTGTAATATACACCATATTATCTCTGGCACATGTAATATTAATGAATTAATGAATGATTGTAATGTTTTACTCAAGATACCTAACCATGAATTAGCTTAAATATGTTTTATTACATGTACATAAGTTCTGTGATATAGACCTGATAAAAACCCAATTTAAATCGGTTTCCCGATTTTTTTTTTCTTCCTGATTTTTTTTCTTCCCCCAATTTAATTTCTTTTTTCTCTACCCGATTTTATCCTGATTTTCCGGATTTTTCCCTTCCCTATTTTTCCCTATTATTTCCCAATTTTTTTTTTACTCGAAAGGGGGGAAATGTTGTTAGATGTCAATTTTCCCCCCGAATCCTCTTCTTCTTTTTTTTTTACTCAAGGAGGGCGTGGTTGTAGAGAATTTAATTATTTTTTTTTAATGCTCACTATCACCCCTGGTGATACGTCTCTTTCAATCTTTATTTTTGATTTGTCTTGTAGGAAGTACTGGGACACTTCTTACCGTGGGTGTCTCGATTGTTCTCCCTGCCCTAAAGATGTCATTCTGGGCACAAGCTGGGACTATTCCCCCATGTATGAGTGCAAGCAGTACCAATCACTTTGCCCTAACTGGTGCTCAGTTGAGACGCCAGCATCTAACCCCAACGACGGAAGAGACGCATGCCCCCAGCACTCGCCCCCAGGTAGATTGCACATGCACTCCCAGGTTTTTGACAAATACCAAGACGCCCCCATGGAATTCCTGCGGCCGCCGCAATTTTTTTCGGTTATGCAAAAGTCATTTGTAATTCATAAGACCCTAGGGCAGCCGCATTGCAAACGCAAGGCCACCGTACGCCCGATGTATGGTTGCCGTGGAACCGCTCTCCGGCATGGCTACGGCGTGTCTAATTGCTATGGCGAACCTAGAAATGAAAAAAGTTTTATATAACTCCGCGTTATAATTCCACAGCGGCGCGTCCGGCCTGTAAAGATAGGGATACGCCCCAGGGTGAGCCTGAGGCCATTGCACAATTTCTGCGCCCGCCGCAAATGTCTCTCGATTTTTAGGGCCTACGGCTGCCGTATCCTAGCCGTAGAGCAAATGTGACCTAGGCATGAGGGTCATTACTCATTAGGACGGCTACTCATAATACTTCAATTATTTTGCAAATTTGGGGCTCCCAACACCTTAGAAGGGCTTTAAAGTTATGATCGTTCATATACTTTGCTTGTGATTGGCAATGTGTAATTTACCCCGGCCCATTACATGTGTAGATTAAAACAATACTAATGTGCAAAGTTTTAAGAAATGTGTATTATTTTAGGAATGTTATTTTTCTACATGATCGCTTAAACCATGGTTTTTTTAATCAAATATCCTTCCACAGTTCCCTATGTCAACATTACAATTGAAGAACCACAATACAATTCCACTGCCAATGCCTTCACTGTGTCATGCACTGCGTCCTACAGAGACATGGGCACCCCTACACTGGAGTGGTATGATCCATCAGGGCAACTCCTTGCACCCAATGATACGTCGGGCAAATGGAAGGTGACTGAGGAAGGGGTGACCCCAGAGGTCATGTCAACAACTCTCTCTTCACCGTACTTCACCGAGGGGGATGAGGGTTACTACACGTGTGCCGCTCGAGGAGCGCAGAGTGACAATCAGACAATTTTCCTAGAATTTGGTATGTTCCTCCCTGGCTCGTAGAGTAAGAGGCTCATGTTCTAATAAAGCTATCGTTACGTTGAGACTTTTGTCCAAACTGGGGTTAAAAAGAGGAAGTTAGTATGACGTCTATTAAGGAAAAGACGATTTATTTGAAATCTAAGAAAACTCTGAATTGCTGTGTGTAGTATTTATACTTACCATGGTCAGGGTCAGAGTACAAGTTTGTGTTACTCAAAGAGCAGTGTTCTTTGCGTGGTCACAAGCGGTAAAAGGTGATTTCAAAGATTTTATAGGGCAATTTATAGTCACATTATGTTTTCGGCCTCCCGTCCGGCCGTGCGTCCCGTTCTCGTGATCGCGTATCTCAAGAACCGATTGATGGATTCCTGCCAGACTGAGGTCATGTATGTATCTTGCAGAGCCAATGAATTGATCAGATTTTGGGGTCACAAGGTCAAAGGTCAAAGGTCACGGTGCTCATGTATGCAAAAATAGCATGTGATCACGTTATCTCAAGAACTGATTGATGGCTTCCTGCTAAACTTAGGTCATGTATGTATCTTGCGGAGCCAATGAATTGATTAGATTTTGGGGTCACGAGGTCAAAGGCATACCTGCCAACCCTCCCGCATTTTCCGGGATATTCTGCATTTCTGGAATTTTAGGACCTTAAAATGCGGGAGATTCCGCATTTTGGAAATTTAAGCCAAATTGGGCTTGTATTACCATTTGCCGCGATTTGTGTGAGAGCTCTCGTATAGTATACTGTGTGTGTGTTGATGGCCGCGGAAGCTCATTTGGCTTGTAATGACGGTTTTGCAGCGTATTTGTGCCACTGATCTATAGCGTAGAGATCAGCATTATGTGTGTGTGTGTAGCGTCTGGCCTGGCATGTACTCTCCATACACGTACACACACACACACACGCATACAAGCGATGTACAAGAACATGCACGCTTCACGTGCGATAAATTTTGAGCGAACGGGTTAGCTTCGACGTGTGAACGTGAATGGTTACTAAACTTGCAAAAGTTTGTCAGTTTTACTTATAATCTTCCAATCCCAAGGAATACGCTTGCTTGATGGATTCATGGAGTTTACCGTACCGTACTAACTTTTCAATTGTCTAATCCAGTATTTGGAAGAAGTTTGTCGGGACTATGGTTTACAGAGTGAACGCACGCTGCAGTGCGGTACCGGAGGTGAGTCAGTGGCAGTGGAGTGGGGCAGCGATGGCGAGGCGTACCGTACATGTACTGTGTATAGTTTGATCGATGCATGTCAAATATTGCCGTAACTGAGCTGTGTTGGACAATCGCTACACCGAATTGAATTCAGCATACCTGCCAACCCTTCCGAATAATCCGGAATATTCCATTTTTCTGGATATTTAGGACCCCAAAATCCGGAATATTCTTTTTTTTCCTTCAAAGCGCCCGAGGGGGGGATGGTGTGGAAGGGGGGTGTCCCCCCTTCCACGGTAGGGAGCTTTTACAATTTTGCAATTGAAATGGTGCAATCTGGTTCATACTTTAACCCTGATTCCACAAATACATAGGCAGGATTCAAATAGGTTAATTGATTTCATGAAGTTCACTGACCTTGAAAATATACAAACTTCCACATTTGTAAGTGCATTATTCACAGACACAGTCACACTCTCAACACACTCTTTTTGGAAAAAAATTAAATCAAAATTTCGTTCTCAATAGAATACACAGAACATAGTTAATATAACTGCCATATCAATTATATACAAGCACCCTTCCAAAATCATTCTTACTCTCGTATAAACGATCGAAACCATGAATTTCAATATTTCAAGACAAGAGTTTAAACTCACCTGTACCGGCTGAAGCCTGAAGTACTGTACCATATGGCCGATCTGGTCGTAGAGGGCTAAAGAGGACGGCCCAGGCCCAATATCCGATCGCAAACACTGAGCCACCCGGGCCGGGCCGGGCTAGGGGCCGGGCGCGATGTACAGCGATGACAGGCCATGGCATCGACACTCGCTTGTCGTGTCTCGCACAAAAACCCCGCTTCATAGTAAAGTGACGATGTCACTCGCACACGCAGGATAAGCCAATCGCAATTCACACTATCTTGTCTTTGCGCGGCAAACCGAAACCAATTTGCATTGATGGTTTAGCTTTGCGCATGTGTGGTTAAAAAAATGTTGAAACTTTCGGCAGGGATATTGAATATCCGATATAATAGACATTTTTTTTTTTTTAATTTCTATTTTCGGGGTTCAGCGTGAGAGTTCCTATGATCAGCCTGAGAGCTTGAGAATTGGGTGAATTGCGTGAGACTCACGCAGATTGCGTGAGAGTTGGCAGCCCTGTTATATCAAGAACTGATTCATGGATTCCTTAGCCCGGACTAAGAACCAGGCTAAGGATAGCCCGGGCTTTTTTTCTCACACCTGGTAAATTAACCCCAGATTCACTGCCTGCAATTGCGGGGTTAAAGCTAAAGACCAGTTATGGTCATGCGATTGCATTGTGAAAGAAACGTTGTGAAATCGATCAGAAAAGGTTGATCATCTAGCATAGATGTACTGCAAGGTTCTGGAATCATCAAAATGATAAGAAATTTGGCCAAGTCTTCATAAAGTTAGAAGCACTGTACACAGAAAGATGTATATGGGACTACACACACGTGCGCGACACGTGCATTTGTATCTCTCAACAGGCAAGAGATATACTAATTTACCAAATATATCAATTAGTAGGCGGTTTAATTCCCGTCAAAATTGTTATCATCATGTAATATTCAAAACATATTCTTTCACATGATTGGTAATAAGAGCTTCCATTTCATTATTTTAAATTGGGGCGTTTCCAATACTGATCTTTACCTTTAAGCGCCGCTTGCGCCACAATTGCCGCAATTGCCGCGCTAACCCTACTCAGGAGCAGTGCAAGCTTAGCCCAGGAACTTGCAGAGCTAACTCACTTTCGAAAAACCAGGTGTGAAAAGGAAAGATAGCCCGGGAACTTGCAGCGCTGAAAACCCTCAATTAACTCACTTTCAAAAAACCAGGTGTGAACACGAGAGATAGCCCGGGAACTTGCAGCGCTAAAACCCTCTTAGCCCCCTCACCCTCAAAAACCAGGTGCAAAAACGGTATATGACGAGCGCGTGAGCGGAAGGATGAAGAACATGATGTAAACAACACGCAAGCTTGCAGCAGCAGCGCACGGATATGATTGGAGCTGTTATGAGAGAATATTTGTTTTGTATGGTTTCTAATATGTCTTACCTATAATTGTAAACAGCTCTTCAGCATTGCAATATTTACACTCAACCTTGCAGATTTACGCAATACACAAACCTCTTTAAACCTATTTACTGTGACCACCTAAACTGCCATTTGGCAATTAGGAGGCCCGGCTGACAACTAAGAAAAAAAGTTAAGTGAGAGCCCCGACTGTGATGCAAACATTTCTTTGATCTAAAATTACACTCTTTGATTCTATGTTAAATAGGTGGACTTTCTACACCATCGATTATAGGCATTGCAGTAGCAGTTGCAGTTGGAAATGGAGTTGTCCTTTGTCTATCTTTTGTTATTTGTGCATTCCTGATTTTGAAATTAAGATATACACTAAAGCGTACCAGTACTCAAAGGAGCAGAGTTACTGTAGCGGACACTGCAGCACATCCATTGACTGGTTACAGTAAAAGTAAGTGCTGTACATCTATGTTGGGGAGCCCATTGTCTGCGAACCTAATATTTTGACAAGAAATTGGCAATGATTTTCCTTCATGTTTCTCGATTGCTGATATTATTTCGTATAATTTTAAAGAACAAGTGTCCCAGAAATCTCAATAAAATTCTAGCAATATTGACAAGAATTTTCTTGTCATATTCTCAAGAAGAATGCAGCCATGTCATTTTAACATGATTTAAAAAAACAAAAAATCCCATGTCTGTGCACGCATTCATTTTTTATAAAGGAGTTCAGGTTTTTCACATGATAATTGGCATTTTGAGGCTTGCGGATACAAAGTATTCAATTATGGCAATTCTCCATAGTATTGACTTGTTTTCTCTTTAATATGTATCGCTACAATAGAGAAGACAATTTTTTGTTTGATACATGTTGTGTTTTATCAAATCGCACACTTACCTGCATGCACAGAAAAGTGTTTTGTTATTTTTCATTACAAATGCTGCTTTTAGTAGCACATGGTAAAATTTTAATAAAGGTGAATAACTATGAACATAGGTGCAGGAGATTGGTGATTCAGTAACATTTGTCTCTTTCTTATTTTTTAATCCCTGTATAGATTTTGTGGATAAGCTAATCTTGGAGACATCGGATTTTAAAAGTGCTATGGTTAAGGGGATCCAGGCCTGTCTAGACCAAACGAATTGTGAGGCTGTCATCATCAAGAAAAATGGAATAAAGATTGGAAAAGGTATTGATAATAACAGTAATAATAATAATAATAGTGATCATAACAACAACAAAAACGATTATAATAATATGCCATTCTTGTGTAGTGTTTATCACATATGTCTTCATGTACATGCGTTTCCAAAGGACTTTAGATAATTGTTACCCCGGCTGTAGCTCCAGCGACCGGAGCAATCGGTACATTCAAGGAATAAACCTTACCAGGTGCCGATTTGGGTTGAGCGTGGCATATTGTGTTGCCTAAGGACGCTTGTGCTGCTGCATGGGTTTTGAACACTGCTGTCCCTTGTGATTTTTAGTCCTGCCAGAGACATATCGTTCCTATTTTCACGAAGTGACGGTAGTGAGGAAAATCGCATACAATTTGCGTGACAATTTTCCTCACTACCGTCACTTCGTGAAAATAGGGACGATATAGACCTTGACCCTCTCATTTACACCAAATGGTTTGGGTATTATCGGGTAATTACTAGAGCATATTTTTTACTATTTTAAGTAGGAGTGATCTAGTATCCCAAACAGAAAATATGGCCTTGTAATCCCAATTGGTTGAATAGCACCGCAGATTGATGTGCTAGTACTGGAGTCTCTTGCATTGGTTTCAGATATAAAGCAACTACCAGTATTAACTCATATCCTGCCATAAGGCTGCTTGCACGCTATCGTTATAGTGCTTTGTACACGCGAGCGCGCTATCGATTGGTTGCTTCATTCATGCGAGCGAGCTACTACTTATCTGCTTTGTGCATGCATGTTCGCATTCGTAATAGCAGTTATTGTTCATGCCCATTGCACTGTGCCTTGTGTTTCGCACGCGCTATTGATAGTACCATCGCGTTAATCCAATTATCTCAAAATAAACTCGGCACAGGGGGATTTGTGGCTTGGCACAATGGGGATTAGCCCTGTGGCTCTGGGCTGTATTCATAATGGCACGATAAGAGTTAAAGAGAATTGAACTGACCTTGATTTAAACCAATCAGGATTGCAGATTTGGGACATAATTAGAACTCAAAGCCGGTGCATTAATTTACTTTTCAGAATACCGACTTTATTTTAACAGCAAAGATACAACAATATTAGAGATAAAACAAGTTTTAGAATACCGCCCCAGGGCACTAAATATTCAACTCATTCTGATGTTCTTGTTCATCTGTTTCAATACTGTACAGAACAATTTATATTTTATTTTGGTTTCATTATGCAGTGCGTACATGTAGTAATCAAGATGCATTCTTCATCGAACCATTAGCTTGGAATGACAACATTGAAGTTTGGATGGAATATCCTCACAGAAATATATTGATGAAGTATTTACAAGGAGACAATGAACTGATCAAGACCTTGAAGATGAAATGTAAGTTAAATTCCTGTTTTTACTTGCTTTGTTTTTCTTCTCTTAATTTTCCTTCCGTTATTTAACCGACATGAAAATGTTGCAGGTTCATGTAATACAGGTATCGTTTTGTTTTAGTATTTTGTGTGTGTGCCATTTTCAATTACAAAATGCCCATTCTGTCCTATAAAGTATCCTACAAGCATCTCACACTGGCAATTTGGGGGTGTTCATTGGTCCATCGAACACACCAGTCATGACGAAATCATGCATATTCAACCAACGATCCATAAAAAATCTCTTCCTTTATATAAGAACTGTAAGAGACAATGATCCATGTTTTGTTTTTTTGTACATTTTTTGTCAGTAAAATAGAACTTTTGGGATTAAAGAATACATTTTTTGAACTCCAGAGGTTGGCAGTTCTGTATGTGAGCTATGAACTATGAGCTATGAAAGTGTTTATTTAATCTTGTAATAACCAAATCAATAAGTATCTAAAGCTATTTTATACCCCCTTCACATACACGGATTTTCCTTACGAGTCCTTACGAATCGCCAACTCGTAGTCAATCGCAAGCATCCGTAAATAACTCGCTGGTGTCCGTAAATAGCTCGTCACAACTCGCAACAACTCGCAGATACTCATAAGGATCCGTGAAAGGAGAGGCACATTTTTTGACATGTCAAAAATCTTCTTACAATTGTCCACGGATTTATTTGTCCATAAATAACTCGTAAATAGGTTGTAACAATCCGTAAGTATCGTAAACCGCTGGCATCAACACATTACCATCCGTAAACTGCTCGTAAGAAAACAAAAAGGACTCGTAAAGATTTCTCTAACAATTTGTTTCGGTTGGTTTACGATTTGTCTACGGGTTATTAACGGATAACTTACGGATTATTTCCGGATTATTACGAGTGCTTACGTGTTGTTTACGATTTCATTCGGTTTGTGTTACAATAGCTTTACGGATTGTTACAAGTTATTGCGAGCACTTTACGTGTAGTTACGAGTACTTTACAAATGGATACGTATACTTTAAGTATTCTTACTTATCGTTTACGTTTTGGGGGAAAGGTATAACAGCTGCAAATTTGTTGTTATTTTTTGGTTAAAATTGTAAGGACTCGTAACTATTCGTAACAACACGTTAACAGGTCGTTACTAACACGTTAGTTGCTCGTAGTTATCCGTGACAACTCGTAACAAATCGTTGAATTCTGCCGCAAGTATATCGTAATACTTGAACTCGTAATAATCCGTAACAACAGGCCTGATAAAAACCCGATTTAAATCGGTTTCCCGATATTTTAGATTTTTCCCGATTTTTTCCCGATTTTTTTTTCTTCCGATTTAAAAAAAAAAAAAAAAAAATCCAGATTTTTTTTTTTTTTTTTTTACCAATTTTTTTTTCTAATTTTTTTTTCTTCCTTTTTTTAACTTGATTTTCCCGATTTCCCTCTTATTTTCTCTATTCTTCCTATTTTGCCCTATTTTTTCCCAAATTTTCTTACTCGAAAGGGGAGAAATGTTGTTAGAAGTCATTTTTTCCCCGCGAATCCTCTTTTTTTTTTTTTACTCAAGTCTCCTGTCAAATATCTATTTTGTGGATATGAATAAATCAGCATTCTTAATTTGTATGATATCCAAAAGATAAACAAGATTTTACTGTGATTTTCTTTTCGTTGTACGGTAACTCTATTACAACGAAATTCACTCTGCTTGTAGGTGTCGGCTTGCATGGTGATGTAGTTATACGGTAGGCTTGCGATGCACCATGTGAGAGAGAGAGGATTGAGGAGTCCTGAAAAGGACTCTCGGTAATCTTTCTTGAGGATGTGTAGTCCTGAAAAAGAATGATTGTGTAGTGTTGAAAAAGATTGTTGGTTATCTTTCTTAGCTTATAGTTCTAAGGAGAACTATAGCGCTTGGAGAGGATGAGTGGCGGGAGTGGCTCGACGTTTCGAACAGGTTGACTATCCATCGTCAGGAAAGATTACCAAGAGTCCTTTTCAGGACTCCTCAATCCCCTCTCTCTCTCACATGGTGCACCCGCAAGCGTAACGTATAAAATTCACCCTTTTATTGATTTCTACAGGTCTGAAGATAGCAAACGTTGCAGAAACGTCTGCTCTTATCTACAGCCCGTCGGTAGAGAACACATTCTACATGCGTTTTGAAGAAACGAATGCTCCTGGTAGCAGCTCAAGCGCTAGACCAGTGGACCTCATGTGTGGCGGCAGCAAGGAGATGTGTAACCTTCGACCTAGCGTGACCTATTGCGTGCAGCTTGGTATCAAGGGTCAAACCGGGGATTCTGGAGATTACAAATGGCATTGGGCGGAGGAGTTCACAACAAGAAGTGAGATTCTTTTATTGATATTTTGGGTTGTATTTTTGAAGATGCAGAATCCTCATATTAGAAAAAAGTGACACCTTTAATAGTTGGGTTGTTTAACTTGAACGCTGAGAAGAAAGGATGTTTGTGCTTGTATGTATACAACCAGGGGACCAAGGGTTTAAGTCTTCTCCGAGGGACTTATGAGGATCAATGCCTTACCATAGGGCATTAGCTCATCGAAAAGGGCACTCCCGGTTACGAGACCACTGCTCTACCACATCTAGCCAGTTGAAGTTTTTACAATGTTTATAAAGAGACTGTCATTGAATGAACTATATTGGAATCACTTGATTATGTAGTACTGTATTTAGGTTCATGAATAACTCCTTTATTAATGCATAGAGGCTTAAAACTACGATCATTGAATGTCAGTAACCACAATCATCTTTATGATTATTTTTTGTTTCAGAAATCTGGAAATTTACTCATTTATGTGTTGAGATGCTTGCAGAAACTCTTCTTTGTTGATTACTGTCTGGCATTGATTTTAACTTACAACATAACAATTCTCTTTGTTAGGTATAACGGTCCAGTCAGTGACTTCCAGTGAAACATCAGCTGAATTGACTTTGAAGGAGTATTCAATCCCAGAGTCCGTACAACTCTATTACAAGATCAACCAGGCGAAACCGATGCCGATGAAGAGTGCTCAGATTTCGATCTCTTCCCTAATCCCCGGTATGGAGCAGGTTTTACAGATCAAGGTCAAGGAGAATGTCAGATGTACCCCTGCTTTCAGATTTCTTCAAGAAAAGATTTTCATGACATCAGGTACATCGATAAGCATCTCTGCTGCACTAACATTCTTTGGCAAGAGATTTATCTACATTAATTTTGCGACACTCTACACAGGTTTGCAAAGTGGATACCTGGTAGCATTTATTCCTTGAATGTAGCTGGGCGCTACCATGGCTTAGTTGCTGGAGCCAAAGCCGGGGTAATAGTAAATAGTAAATTCCTCTGGTAGCACATTATTGGATATGCACTATTAAAAAATCAAACTGATTTTATTATGATATACAATTAGATGCAACTCGTATGATGCATATTTCACGCATGAGTGATTAAAAGCAATTTGAAGGAAGGAAACCAAAAAGTCATTTGTATTTCTGAATTTCAAGGAAAAATTCACATTTCTAAAAAGTTCACATTACGAAAAGCTCTCGTTAAAACTATACCCCACCACTATAACACAGGAATCAATGTAAATCTGGTGGAGTATCACAACCCCAATTTTGTTTCTCTTGTTAAAACTTTGAGAGAGCTACTACTATAACACAGGCACCAATGTGAATCTGGTGGGGTATCACAACCCCAATTTCGTTTCTCTCGTTAAAAACTTGGACAGAGCCTTGAGGCTCTGCGTGAGAGATTATGATATGGGATTGCAGCTGGACTCTTCATCATCTTACGTAATACTAGTGTAAACAAACTCTTACTGGGGCTCTGCCTGAAAGGAAATGAGAAGTAGGAAATAAATATTTTACTTGTTTTAAGATATTTTCATGTTCAAAAGTCACTAATAATTTAGATGAAGACCTAAATGAAAGTTTGAACGAAGCAAAATGACCCAGAATTGGCGATAAACAACAATTTTAATTTTGAAAATTAGCACTCTTTCTTTCTTCCTCTCTCCCTCTATCATGCTTAACTCTCTCTCCCTCTCTATCACCCGTTAAGGTCTCGGCAGGGGGATTACATTGTATAGCGCTAGTGTTTACTTTAGGCTTAGCTCTAGGAGTAGTGAAAGGCAAATGGGGGTTTCAATTTTAAACGACGAGTTTTCGTCATGAGTTTCTGCTCTTTCATATGACACCTCAATCACTCAATTACTTGCACATTCACATTTTAGGAACAAGATATTTTTAAACCTGAATATGAATATCTACCAAACTCACACTCAACTTCTCCTCAATATCCTTCTGCACTCAGAATAGTGTACTAGTTCGATGGTGCATTTATTTTTTATATGAATTATTTCATTGTTATATGTCTTGAGATTGTGTGTGGCGCAAATAGGAATATCTTAAAGGGAGTAGGTCATCAGTTTTCATGTGCACAAGCTAGGCCATATTTCGCTAATACCAGACTTGGTGGAATTACCATTCATGTTTGTACAAGTCTGCACACAGCGTACCCGAAGGCCTATCAAGAAATACCCTCTAGTCCCTCAGAGAGTCTTCGGCTGAGGGAAAATTGAGATAATGACTTTACCATATGGGGGAATGCAAGGCATTACACGAGGCCTGTTGGTCATGTAAAACTGAAGGCTTATCCTGGTGATTGACAACACCCATTATTCGGCAAACCCCCGAACGGTGTCAAATTCCCCATATTAGAGCTCATGCCTATGCGTCTTTAAACAAAGAGAGATAATTTACACCAAATGCGATGGTAGCAATGAATGATATTCAAGCTCTTTATTATTTGCAGGATCCATGGAAGATGGAGGAGACTACAGGGGGTATGCAACCACGGATTGTCCTAATTCAGATCCTGAAGAAGAGCTTGGCCCATCTAACGGGCGAAGGAAGAAACCATCGCGAACAAATGTGCCCACAAAGTGTCATACCGGACTGCTCGAAGCTATCCATGCTCTACAAGATAGTGATAAATTCAAACAGGTGTACCTTCATACAGAGCAGTGTGTTTTGGAGGCTGTGTTGGAAAGTCTTATGGAGTTCTTGAAAGATCACAAAGACTTTATTCCCAATGACAAGTATGTTTTAAATGCAAACAGAAAGCAGGGGGGCATGGAAGACATAGAAGGCTTCATGAAACTGTACGCTATGCAAGATTACACAGGAATCTTTGACTTATTGAAGAGGTTTATCCGTAATGACAGGGTTCACACACAGGCTGGTGTCTCCTTTGCTGAACAGCTTTTGGATGCTCATAGTAGTGACCTTAGAACCTGTCAGGTATGCAAGCATGCTGTGTATCTATTGAGACGGTATGCAGAGAGACACAGTCATCAGCCTTCAGTATGCTGACTGCATATGTATACATACATGAGCAACATAATATACATGCACATGTATGCAAGGAGGAGTCAACAACAACGATATATGAGACTAGGCTCTTCAATGGACACTTACAAATTTAGTTATTTCCCCAGGACACTTATTAGGACTGGGACGAGCTACCTCAGATCATTGTTGAACTGCCTTCTTTGGAGCAGTTCAAGGTGGCTCTTGAAACAATTTAGTTCCTTTTTCAGGAACTGTACCGCATAAAGCTGTATATAACAACTCTATGCTTTACCCTCATCTAGATGCTGAACAGGCATTGATGAGTATTACCGTAGAAGTAGAAGTTACTCCTTCTCTCCCCTTCACTAAATTCTCCTCTATTTCTCTACTCTTTGCCTCCGCATACTACAATTATTCATATTTTACCGTAATTTTGGAATGTACTAAGTGACACAACAGACGATTATTTAGTTAGTCAAGCTTCTCATTTAGTATGTAATTTATAATCTCTTCCTCTAGATCGACACACTTCTGCCTCTATATCATTGTTTCTTGTTCTCTCCTTTCAGTCTCGTCTCTCAATTTCTCTTTTTTTCTCTCTCTGGCTATTTTTCTCTTTTATATTATTATAAGATTGTACACTATGGTATATCTCGCGAAGTGGACTTAGGAATTCTAAACACGTACACATTCTTTATGCAACAACTGAATAATACAGAAAGTCGAGTGTCCCCACACTTGTTAAACCGGTCAATGCTCAGTTGTAGATCATCTAAGTAATGTATCTTGTACTTTTTTCTTCTTTTTATTTGTTAAACATTTTATTTGTTTTGTTTTGCTTTGTTTAAATGAATTCAAGATCGATCCCAAAATCGAAATATCGTTCAAATATTATCGAGTGCTTTTCATTTTTCTCAGTAATTTAGCTTTTATCTAATCCTGTTAAGGTTGTTCTTAAACTATCTTGTATAATTCTGCTGCAATAACTTACTTGTAACTCAATTTTAATTTACAATGTAATGTGAAAACTCAAAAATTATAAGAATTTGTGTATGCTCATAGGCGTTATACATCACTTTATATAAATTGCTTTAATGATATATTTTTAATGTAATAATTCCATTCAATATAATTTGACCAATGTCCCATAACAGACCAACCTGTATGTATACTTTTTTTCAGTTTATGGATCTCATTTTGACAATTGCAATTGCAATATAATAATTTTCTCTCTGTTTTAGATTATGATTACTTGCAATAGTTGGTTCAACATTTCAAGTTACTTTTACAGTTATTCATCTATCTACTATCATTTAGCAAAATATGTATATAGCTTGAGGTATGAACAATTATGATAACTTTATTTTTTATCATTTCCTGTACTAAATAATCCGGTGATTCCAATATAGTCCATTCAATGACTGTGTCATTATAAACATCATTCCTGTCTTTATGCACATTTTATGTAAGCAGTGCATTATTGGTCCTTGGACTACTGCATTGTACTTTTTATATTTTTATATAAATAAACTGAAATTGAATTGAATTGAATGTTCAAATGTGTAAAACATTTTGTCTTTTGTCATTTTACCTTGTAAAATTCATATAATTCAGCCCCTACATTGCCTTGTGGAATTCAACAAAAATAACAATACAAGCTATTGCCTACATAAACCAGAACCGATTTCCAATAGTTCATCTAAAATTTGGGCATAAAAGTTAAGGTTTCACACTAAGTTCTTAATTATCCAAATTTTGTGGTCTTTATTTGAGAAATTTGTACGTTTATTTTAAGCCAAAAGGGAGCACTGAAATGCTTCGCTGCTTATTTTTTGCATTCTATATGCCGAAGATACTCTCAGATGGCAATAACTTGTAAAAAAACAATCCTTGCAGATTTGTTTCTACATTCCGTTTGCTTTAGAAAGAGTAGACCAACTGTTGTATTCCATGTACCGGTAGGCATTATACACAAATACCCCACCCCATACCCGTAATTGCAGGGATTAAATGTACAAAAAGAAGACTCCTCATTTTCAAGATGTCGATGGTCAAGGCACCTGCGTTTATCCCCCATTACATTCCCAAATTGGGGCACCCCCTTCAAATTATTGTGCAACTCTTTTGATGGGAACCCCCATCGTCATGGCCCGATTTCTCGGGCAACAGTCTAACTCACAGCGTCTGCCAACATAATAATGGTATATACATAAAAGAGTTGATCAGTAATCATCATGAAATGTAAGCCTGTTTCATTCAGATCCGCCTGACATCTACTTGGTCATGAACAAAATGATTCCATGTATTTGATTGATATATTCTGTGCCATTGAATCGCTTTGTATTGGTGTAGCATATGGATTATCAAGAGAGAGGAGAGAGATGATAATCATGAACAGCTTCGTCAACGACATTTGCGTGCCAAGCGCAAGACTGTCGAGAGAAAGAAAGAGAAAGACATAACAAAAACACTGTCTAAACTCATGGAAGGTACGAGAGTACATGGTACAAAAGTACATAGGCCTACAGAGAAGTTAATTAAAGGATACACATCATATATGTGTCAATTATATATATATATGGTTTGATGTTTTACATATGTTTTAAAAGAAGTGGTATTGTATCCAAATATGACACAGATTTGAAGAACGGTATGATACAATTGAGTTTCAAAATACATTCCATGTCATTTATTTTTGTTCAAGCATAAACATTTTTATAAAAAATACTCAACAATTTCAGGGATTTAGATCCATGAATACTATAACTTTTTTTTTTAATGCATAATTTTTATACAGAAACATGTCATGTCATCTTCTTGTATGTCCAGTGATTTAGACCTGGGATTGTATTCTGAAAAGAATGTTTTCTTTATGTTAGTAAAAAGTATGTTAGTTGTCATAACAAAGTGAAATCATGTAGGATAGACACATCTCATCGGTGCTCTGGCAGATGCGGCGCACAAAGCCAGTTTGCAAAAAAAGGTAATCATGACTTAGCCTACTTTTGATTTCTTATGACAATTGACATAGTTTTCAGGACACCACCCCAGTCAGACCGCAGCCGGTGCGAAAACCCTCTATTTTATTCAGCACGTATGCAAGAATTTACGTGTCTTGCATACGTAATGAGTAGTGCAGACGGTCTTGCCGATCGGCAATTTTTGCCTTTATAATTGTTCATTTCTCATGAAATGGGTCTTATTTTAAAGATAAGAAGTTGCACTCTCTATATACTTATATGACAATCATGTTAGATATATTTTGGAAACAGATATTTCGCCTTGAAAATGGGGTTTTTCGACGATAAATCTATCTAAAGAGTAGGGCTGATTTTCACATAGAAATCATTCTTGCGTCAAGAAGATGTTATAATCAGCATAAAGCATAAATATTTTTCTTTACAATGATATCAAAATTATTATATTTTACGCTGTCCCAAAGTCAGGAACCAAAAAAGATCACGCTCATGTTCATGAATAATTAAAAAAAGTAGTAAATTTTGCCGATGTGATAATAGAGAGTTCTGATTGGTCAACTACGTCACATATGTTTCGCTTTGGTTTATTAACATTCTGAATACCACATTTTGGTAACCATGCGTTGTGGCGTGCGCCTGTAAAGCACGTGCGCGCAAGCCGTCTTGACAACAATCTAAGGACCCGAGATCAAATACTTCACATGCCATGTAGAAGATTCTTTTCTACTATAATTCTTTTTTAATCATTTTTCTAATTTTTTTTCGGCTAGTCGATGGCGCGGCGGAGCTCCCTGGAGTTTAATAATCAGTTATGCATTGCCATTGCTCAGACGGCGAGCGTGCACGAGTATGAAATCACACAATTTCGCGCTATCATAAAAAGAACAAATTGGTAATTTCCGGGTTTTTAGGGTCTTAATTACTATGATTATAAAAAGAACATGATTTTGCGTCAATTAGGTTTTGACATATTTTTGATCAGTGACTTTTCATCTTTCGAACGAATCTCAAAGTGGACAAATTTATTTTGTCCCAAAGTCAGGAACCAAAAGTGAAATTCCCGGGTCAAAACAGCAGTTGAAATGTTACAAAAATAACGTCAATAAAAGTTGTGAAAAATTATTGTTTACAAATTGCGAAATATGGCAAATTACATATCAAACTGATGCTGAAAATCTCGAGAGTGACTTTCCGTTGCATGCTGCCATGTTGAATGAAGTTAACGACCAAAAACGCAGCTACATGTACACCCCTACAAATCTCACTGAAAAGCGCATGGAAATTCAGCAGACGTTAATGTTATGTGATCGCCAGATATCGCTGAATAAAAAACAGCTTTCAGCCTCATTAACGCGCGCGCTGCGGTCTGACTGCACCCCAGTGCCATTGCTTAGAAGGGTTGGCCAATCTGATTCGAGTTGGGCACACCATGGTGAATACTGCTTTTGTTGGGAAAGTACGAGAAAACAGAATGCAGCCATGTTGTGACCAACTGAAACCAAGTTTGCCAAACTCTGTGTATAGATGGCTCTGATCAAGACTAGAAACCATTACTTTAAAAGGTAACGCAGCCTCCTTTCTTCTATAGCTAATTGCCCTATGATTTGGTGTTCATAGGCATCTGGTCTCACTGAAAAAAGACTAAACACAAAAGGCAATCAGTCAATGTGATCAAATAATTACTAATGCATACAGGAACATACAGTGTACAGGGGTGCATACATGTGTCTATCAGGAACTTATTGTATCCCCCCCCCCCCCCCCCAAAAAAAAAAAAAAAATTAAAAAAGAAAAGAAGAGAAGCTGGTTCATGAATCTGATGAGGAGTCACTCATATCACTGTCACTGAAATCATAGCCCCCTAGCAGACTCAGTCCACTTGATTTCTCTTTAGCGACCTTCTGCGATGCAACCTTCTGCTTCTTAAGTCCTTCTTGTATGCTACTCGCAAACAAAGCCTCAGCCTCCTCTTCCTTCTCCTCCTCCGTCTTCTCCTTCTTCTTCTGTTTCTTTTCCTCCTTCTCCTCCTCTTTCTGCTCCTCCTTCTCTGCTGTAGCATGATTACCATCCGAGTTCTTGCTATGCGATTCACTATTTTGGTCACTCTCTGCTGCTGATTCAGTTCTCTTCTCAATATCTGCAGTCCCACCTATTGACAATGGTGCTGCATCTGCTGCAGTATCAGATTCAGTCCCATGTGTTGACAATAGTGCTGCATCTGGTGCAGTATTAGATACAGCCTCGACTAGTTTTGTGGTCAATAGTGCGGCATCTGTTGTAGTATCCGATTCAGCTGCAACTGGTTTTAAGGTCTCATTTGGACTAGTTTCTGTTGATGATGTTGCATTGTCTTGATCCGGTTTGCTGCTGCTATCGCTCTTTTTGACCTTGACCAGACCAGAGAGGAATGACCTTGAGGATGACTTTGTGGATGACTTTGTAGATGACCTTGAGGAGGAGGTGTCTGCTAGCTTCTGTTTCTTGACTCCTGATGGTCCACCGACTTCCTGTCGATCAAAAGGCAGACAAGAGAAAAGGAGGATGAGCTGATGTTTCAACAATGCTATTAAAGGCATCATTTAACAATGTTAAATCTGAGATGCACGGCCCTACGTGTTATCAGTGTATGTAATATGGTGTAATATTGAAGCCTAAAAGAATTGCACGTCAAAATGACCAAGAAGTGCGTCAAAAAAGTAGAAATATTTGAGTGCCGGTTTTACCATACTCGTTTTGCACAATAGACTGTAGTGTTATGAAAAACGTTAGGAAAACGCAAAATTTGATTTCGATTTCCAATCATAAATATCTTGATAATCAGACAGGCGATCGGCTTGTAAAAGTCATGGGGTTCCTGACTGACCAAAAGGCTTATAATTATCATTGCAGCATGAGCTAAATCCAGGATATTGTTTCAGAATCTGAGACAAAGTTACCCAATCCCTTAATTTCTTTCATCCATATTTCAGACACCAGAAATAAATGCTCGATATTTTGCAGGCCTCAAGAGTCTGTGGGACAGCACATTTCCATTTTGACGCTGCACAGTACCCATTGGTCAAACATTTATAGATTTGGTATCAAAAGATGTGTAAGACTCGCAACGATAAAGTCATGAGAGCTGATGGCGCAAAACAAAATATCCTAGAGCATATCACTGCGCACAGGGCGGAATGGGGGAGGGGTGGATTCTGCCCCCGGCCCTTTTAGAGTAAAGAAAATAACATAAAGGACATGAAATCATACAAAAAGACAATGCTTACATCTGTCAGAATATCAGTAGGCCTTTTAAATGTCGTGGAGGATGGAGAAGGTTTGGAGATGCTGGGGGATTCATCATCCTCGGCATCATCATCATCGTCAAGTCTCTTGATTATGATACCGTCTCCTCCCTTGCCAAATAGTCTCCTACAAGAACCATGTGAGAAAGAGACGTAGAACCAAAAAACAGCAATGAAAATAATACTACGACCACTGAACAAAAACAAAACAATAACAGCAACAGAATAATAGTAACAATAATAGTAATGGTGGCTTCTTATTTAGCGTTAAAGTTTGTCAAACCTGAACTGTTGGTATGAGAGTCAAGTGAATGAACAACTACACCATAACACCTCTACACAGAACAGAGCAAGAGAGATATATAGAGACAGAGAGAGAGGGGGAGAGAGAGAGAGAGAGAGAGAGAGAAAGGAAGGGAATAGCCAAATATGTATCCCTCAAGCATATTGGGTAGCCATTAATACCTGGGTGGAGAGTGGCAGACTTGAAGTAATGTCTTAATTCCAGGCTGGGATTAGAAACCTGAACTCTTGGATTGAGAGTCGAGTGAATGAACCATGAACATAACAGAGAGAGATATAGAGAAAGAGAGAGAGAGAGATAGAAAGAAACAGTGAGACAGACACAGAGAAAGGAAGCGAATTTGTTTAACAATCGATCAGTCAATCATGCAATCACCTCTTTCTTCCATCCCTCCGTCCGTCCGTCCGTCCATCCATCCATCCATCCATTCAATCCATCAAATTCTTACCTAATCTCCTCTTCATCGTCCTCCTCTTGTTGTTTCAGCCCTAGCGCCTCTTGCTCCGCGCCTTGTTTGAGGATCTCCTCATAGTTGATAGTACCCTGTCTCATGTTGAGCTCCCTCAGCTCCTCAAGATTCTCCATCACCTCCATCTCTAGCTTAGAGTCCTTGGTTCGGTTCTCCAGCACCTACACACCAGGAGCAGAGCAGTCAATATTTGTTACATCATTCTTATACAGCACAAAGCGACAGCCATTTAATGCCTTTGTGTTTTTGAAGAAAGAGAAAGAGTTTCTAAATAATGAGGTATTTGCCATGACAGGAACAAGAAAAAAGCTTCTGAATATAATAAGAGATCGACAGCTAAGCTTCTTGGACCATGTTATACGAAAGAATAGTTTGGGAAAATCTTGTACTGACTGGAAGAATCGAGGGGAGGAGGAGTAGGGGTAGAAGGAGGATTCTGTGAACGAGTAGCTTAATGAGTAGGATTTCTGAAAGAGGAATTGATCTCGGGGAGAATGAATTACTTCATAGAATATGGGACAGAGAGTTGTGGCACTCTATGGTCATCAACGTCTCAGGACATGGCACGTAGAGAGAGTGTTTGAAAAACGCATTTGGTGATAAAGCTGTATTAACATTTACTTTGTGTCCTAAATTTAAATTCTATCACATTTTCTCACCATACAATTTGGAAAAAGGCGTGGATACTTTTTCCCCTTTGAGATAACATGGGTTAAAGAGGTGCGCATTGGCTGGTTTTGCCATTGCCCCCTCCTCCACCCCTTTTCCCTTTTGCCAGAGGATAATTGAAGAACATTTTCATCAGTAAGTCAATCTTCTTTCCTATCATCTGGGTCCTGTTTCATAAAACTTTCATAAAACAAAAGTTACAATGACTGTTATAACTGAAATTGCTGCATTTGATTGGCTAAGAGCAAATTTGTTATAGAAATGTGACACTTGTTAATGATAACCTATTTTACGAAACAGGACCCTGTACTGACAGCGGGTTAAGCTCGCTATCCATAACGCCCGACAAAACGAATAGCGATCCTTTATGAACAGCGGCCATTATAAATAGCGAGTAAACCATTGACAATTTACCTCGCTATTCATAAGGACAGCCATTCATAAGGACCATTATTCATAAGGATCGCTATCCATAACGCGTGACTAAATGAACAGCGGTCTTTTATGAATAGCTGCCCTTATAAATAGCGAGCAAATTACAGACACTTTTTCCCCGCTATTCATAGGGACTGCCATTCGTAAGGACCACTATCCATAACGTGTGACTAAATGAAAAGCGGTCTTTTATAAATAGCGGACCTCATGAATAGCGAGCAGACCCCCTGTACTGGACTGCTACCTACCTTCATGGGGTTCGTGGCATCTTCCTCTGCTTGCTTCTTCTCCTTCTCCTCAGCTGCTTGGTAGAGCTTGGCCGCTTCAAACAATCTGATAGCTCCTTGTTCTAGGGTGTAGTCGGTTTGTTGGGGATCCGTCTAGAAATGTAAACAAATTAAACATTAAGTAGCATCATGAAGTTGCGATTTTGAAAGATGTGGTGAAGGTACAGTTAACTCTGCATAAGTCAAACATGTTGGGACGGCCAGAGAACGGTCTGACTCTTGCATAATTCAACTTAGACAGTATAAATAATACATGTTTTGCATATTTTGGGTCAAAGATTAGAAGTGATTCAACTTAGTGAAAATCTTGTTCTAGGGTGTAGTCGGTTTGTTGAGGATCCGTCTAGAAATGTAGCCATAAAACAAAGTGTGAAGTAACATTCTTGATTTGCGATTTTTGAAAGATGTAGTGAAGGATGTTGCAAGTACAGTTAACTCTGCATAAATCTGAATCTGTTGGGACTGCAAGAAAAAGTCTGACTTATGCACAATTCCATAACGAACATCGCTAAGACAGTTACTAGAAGCTGGTGATCAAGAGGACACAATCACATAATTTCATGCTGATATTTTCGAGAAGTTTTGGCAAAGGATAATGCAGTAGATATAGTTCCCACGGTCATGGAAAAATACATTCTTCTGGAAACTAGTGGAAAGACCCAGAGAAATATATACATTTTGAGGAACCTATCCACAACAAGCTCTACTTTTCCATAGGCTCCGCCACTATATCTCTTAAGTTCTACTTAATGGACATATTCTGAATAGTGTGGACCGGTATTGTATGTACATGTACATGTATATTATAATCATTATCAATATGTTGTTACACTCTTTGTAAAATGAGATATTGTGGAAACCAATAAACTATCTATCTATCTAAACTATCTATCTATACATCTTGTACTAGTCGAACCAAAACAAATTCCACAACACTCACAAGGCGAGTTGCAATATTACCAAACCAATATTGTTTTTGTTTAGACACCCTGTATATGCTTACCTTGAAGACAACTTCTGAGATGCACCTAGGGCATCTGATATAGAAGCGATAGATGCGCAGTCCCAGGTAGTTCTCATTGTGGACATTCTCTGTCTTGGCGTTGAACTTCTTCCCCTTGTAGATATACTCGTTGCACACCTTGCATCTGAAAAAAAAACAATACAAATTAATTAGCAAACAATTACGGTCGCATCAAGTTTACTCTTGTATGTTCAGTGAAACCTGTCTATAAAGACCATCCAAGGGAGACAAGAAAAGTGGTCATTGTAGAAAGGTTGTCTTTCTATACAGGTGGTCACTAAAGCAGATTTGACTGTATTAGGCAGGGCTTGACACTTACAGGCTCCCAGGACACATGGGCGCCCACAATCTTAGTCCAGTCCCTAAAGGTTTTGAAAGTTTTTACATAGGACTCATACATGTTCATACAGATAAGACTGCAAAAAGTTCATTCTGAAACCCCTTCCCATGACCAATGGGCTCGCTGTGTGCAGAATGAGACGCACATCAAGTCTTTTGTCAGCAAAATATGGCCCTGTGGACATGGAAACTGACACCCACTCTGTTTAAAGGTAAAGACCAGTTTTGGAAACGCCCCCCTCTCAAAAAATGAAATGGAAGCTCTTATTACCAATCATGTGAAAGAATGTTTTGACTAATACGTGATGATACAAATTTTGCAGAGAAACCGCCTACTAATTGCTATATTCGGTAAATTATTATATCTATTTGGACCTGATAGATATTGCGCACGTGTCACATAGTCTCATATACATCTTTCTGTGTACAGTGCTTGTAACTTTATCAAGACTGGGATAAATTCTTATCATTTTGATGATTCCAGAACCTTGCAGTACACACCAATACTTTATGCTAGTTGATCAACCTTTTCTGATCGATTCCACAACGTTTCTTTCACAATGCAATCGCATGACCATAACTGGTCTTTGTCTTTAAAGTAACGTATCGTACTCACTGCATGTTGAAAGGTGCCATGATACGGACAGTGTATTGCCTCTCCTTGGCTAGCTTGAGTTTAGGGATCTTGGCAGGATCAAACTCTGGTGGGTAGTATTTCTGAAAGAAAAAAAGAAAGAAAAAAGATCTCATTTAATTTTAAAGATATCCAATTTGCAGTTCAGTGCTAAACATGACTTGAATTGCATGAACATGCTCTTTTAACAAAACAGTGTTCTTCAACATTAGGTTTTTTTTCACAGGAGGTATTTCATGACATCTACAACAGATCATAGACAAAGTAATCACTTCGCGCAAAATTGTTCTCAAAAAATCATGTCACTGGCTGCTGACCGAGGTCGGAGTGAAATTCATGAATTAGACAAATTGGCGCTAGTGTAGTTTCGTATCCATTTTTTTAGCAGTTTCATATCCATTCTAAGCAAAGGAATTTTAGCCCAATTTTTTACTAATTTTAATCATAATCATATATTGCATTTTCCACCTGAATTTGGATCACATCCGACATCGGGAAGCCTCCGCTTGGGGCTTCGATGTCGACGTCGTCGCTCAGTACCGTCTCCGCGCTATAGCTCTGCAACTCAAACTGAAGCTATCAGTCTAAAATTATGCAAGCTTCTCGTATAGTTTATGGTATCGTGCATGTGCGTAATACCATAAAGCATACGCGAAGTTTGCATAATTTTAGACGGATAGCTTCAGTTTGAGTTGCAGAGCTATAGCGCGGAGACGGTACTGAGCGACGACGTCGACATCGAAGCCCCAAACGGATGCTTCCCGATGTCGGATGTGATCCAAATTCAGGTGGAAAATGCAATATATGATTATGATTAAAATTAGCAAAAAATTGGGCTAAAATTCCCTTGCTAAGAATCAATATTAAACTGCTAAAAAAACTGCTAAAAAAAACGGATACGGAACTACACTAGCGCCGACAAATTATTGATAGATCTCTATGTTCGGAAGGAAATGCCATAGGGTAACGTGCCCGATATTCGGTCAGACAGCTGTTTCAGCAGCTGTAACAAATTCAATAATAATTCATGAGCCGCAGAACTTCACAAATCAGGCAGCTGAACAATTTATCCAAACTCTCAAAATTAAATCAGGCAAATCGATCTCGGACTGGAGCTACGAATACGATGGAAACAACATTTAAATCGCTGTTTTCGTCAAGATATGTTTTGAATTCTGAAATGACGCCCCTTTGGAAATATGGAGAAAAATCTGCTCTTTCATATGACACCTCATTTATTGAGTATTACCTTCAGGATCACGAGCAATAAAGGTTTGAATCTCGATTTGATAATAAATACATTGACCAATTTTGCATGATCGCGCGATGCACGTAGACTGCATAGGGATGCGTGCAAGCTATTAGCACACAAAATCAAATGCGCGATCTGACACCCTGGCTTGAGCTTGACAGCGAAAGGGAGACAATATTTCATTGAAACACTCACATTATCTTAACATAAAACTACTCTAAAATATTGAAAACTTTATCATGCACGATCTACTTACGTTTAAAACTTTTCTCTCAGACATCTTCGGGAATTTTCTCTCCTTTCTCTAGACAATTTCTCCTTTCTCAAATCAATTTGACGATGCATAAACGTACGTACAATGTATACAGTGCAGACAATGAATGGTAGCTTCAAATCGAAAATATCGAAGCTGTTTTAGTTTGATTAGATGTCATGATTTTACTTCTTCAAATAAAATCTTCTGATACACTAATACATATTTTACTAACATATATTCAAATTTATGGATGTTTTTTTCTTTGGAACCTAGTGACGAGCTAATACTTAGAATCCAGTCTGCATATATTCCTTGTTACTATGTCGGGCAAGCAAGCCTCGGGCAAGTTTTCAGGGTTGTCAAGAACAAACTTTGTTTAAAAAGTGTTATAAAATCGGTCTTTTAAGTGGCGGCAATCAACTATTAACTGATTAGAACTGTCACTTTAAAGAGAGATCATCATGAATTGAATTGAAATGTATTCATTTATATATGTATGAATTCGCTAATAGGCTACCTCTTGAGGAGGGTAAATAAAACAACAATAATAAATAAATAATTATACACTCAGTTAAAAAGAAACAAAAATTGGACACTCTTTTCTGTTCAGAATCGTTCACATATACCGTGAATTAATATAGGCCTATATCAAATAAAAGAAAAATCAATTGTCTACCAACTTCGATTAGGATCAAGTTTTTAACCTTCACCCTTATATAGGCACATTCATTTGATCCTTAGAAGCTCTAATTAAGAAAATTGCAAATTTAGAGCAAGCTAGTAGCCATTCAAATGTTAACGAACATGTCTGTAAGACATTCTTGTTCGACAATAAAAGGAAAGAATGAGAAAAAAATAAGGAGGACCGAGCTTTGGATGTCAACTGTTGTCCGTCAGGACTGCGAGGTTTTAAGAAAACACGGCCAAAATGCCTCTCCTTTTCACTCAAGATCGTGAACGAACTTCAGGATACCTATACAACATTTGAATGCCCAGATGCCCCATTTTATGCAATTTTCTTTCAGAGACTTGTTTATTGTTAAATGCAGCTTGAATGCTTTAATTCCAATTGCACAGTGGCGGATCCAGGGGGGGGGGGGGGGCACGTGCCCCCCCCCCCCCCCCGGCCAAAAAAATGTTAAAATCAGCCCTAAATTCGCCCAAAATGTACTGAAAAACAGGGGCGTGCCCCCCCGGCCAAAAAAAAATGATTACAAATTTTATTTAAAAAAAAGAAAAAAAGAAAGTGTCCTCTTACCCCCCCCCCCCCCCGCTTTTTCAGCGGCTGGCTGAGTCGTTGCGATTTTTTTGTTTGTACCCCCCCCCCCCCCCCCCCCCATTTCAGGATAGGTGCGATACGCCATTAGGGTCTATTCCAGAGGTTGATGAACACAGGTGGGTAGCACTTGTGGTATGCGCATGGGTGTCGATCCCGGGGGGGATGGGGGGGGGGGGGGGGATATCCCCCCAATATTTCAGGTGGGGGGGGGGGGATGGCCTGTACAATCATCCCCCCCAATAATTCACCCTCAAAAAAAAAAAAAAAAAAAAAAAATTAATGATGAGAACCCGATGAGAGTAGTTAATGGTTATTACTCCCAAGATGACCATCAATATATACATTTTGCTATCTCATTTTCAAAATACATACATATATACGAAGTAAATGAGACAACTTTTTATGAGATAAGAATAAATTGAATTCTCGCTCATACGGCTTCATCAGGAATTGATGAATTTATTCAATTTGTTCAATCAACAGCATCATAGAAATGCAGTGCGCCAAATGCAAAGACGCAACGTTAAAATGCAACGAGCTAAATGTTAAACGCGAAGCGCAAAAGTAGCAATCTGCAATGCACATCAGACAATCCTGGACAGTATGAACTCTGTGACGAATTTGTGATGAGATCGGAGACAAGGAGAAAGATTTTCGGACATTAGTATGACTTATAAGATAGTTCACTAGTGTTATGTTGTTTTCCTCCACCCTTTTAAAAATTCACGTCATTGTATCTTTATTCGTTTGTTTTTTCACTCATTTTGTTTCCTGATATTTCCTAAAACATTTTTCATTTTTGGAGAAAGATTATTATGTCACAACTTATTTTTGTTTGATTGAAAAGCTGATGTAGGCCTATGTCACTAGCGTACTGGTTAGGGGCGGCGGCTTGGGGGCGCTAGCGCCCCCACCCCCCAACAAAATAAAATAAAATCCAACCATGACTAATTTTCAATTTCATACAAGTGATTTATAAATGTTCGTGATATCACATGATTTTTAACAAAATTCGCGTTTCTCCATTTCTGTCGCAAACTGACACATTCCCAAATAGCCAGGAAGAGCATATATTTTGTATAGTCACTAATGGGCCTATGATTAGTGGTCATTAACACTAACAGTAGTATACAATTCCTTTCCAGAAGCTATTGCGACAAGCACTGCCGGGAGATAACATGCAGGCGCGGATCCAGGATTTCTTAGGGGGGGGGGGGGGGGGGGCCCAAATTTGAAATTATGCGAGCCAAATATTGGTACGTAATGGTGACCAACAGTGACGTGATGCGGGGGGGGGGGGGTCGGTGCAGGGAGGGGCGAATTTCCCCCTCCCTCCTCCGCGAAACGCGGAAGCTTTGACGTTTCATTTAATTATTAGAAAAAGAAGACGGTCGTTGTACCGTTCTCGAAAATAAATCTCGTCTGAATTTAGTTTTTCCCCTCTTGCGCGAAGCGCGGAAAATTTTAGGATTTATTAAATTATTAGAGAAAGAAGACGATTCGTTGTAGAGTTCTCGACTCTAAATTCTCGTCTGAATTAAGGTTCCCCCCCCCCTACCGCGCGAAGCGCGGAAGCTTTTAAGTTTCCTTAAATCATTAGAGAAAAAAGACGATTCGTTGTACCGTTTTCGAAAATAATCATCGTCTGAATTTAGTTTTTCCCCTCTCGCGCGAAGCGCGGAAAATTTTAGGATTTATTAAATTATTAGAGAAAGAAGACGATTCGTTGTAGAGTTCTCGACTCTTAATTCTCGTCTGAATTCAGGTCCCCCCCTTTTAAGTTTCCTTAAATCATTAGAGAAAAAAGACGATTCGTTGTACCGTTTTCGAAAATAATCCTCGTCTGAATTTAGATTCTCCCCCCCCCCCCTCCCGCGCGAAGCGCGGAAGCTTTTACGTTTCATTAAATCATTAGAGAAACAAAACGATTCGTTGTACAGTTCTCGACTCTTAATCCTCGTCTGAATTCAGTTTACCCCTTCCGCGCGAAGCGTAGAAGCATTTACGATTCATTAAATCATTAGAGAAAGAAGACGATTCGTTGTACCGTTCTCGACTCTTAATCCTTGTCTAGATTCAGTTCCCCCCTCTCCCCCTCCTGGGCGAAGCGCGGAAGCTTTGACGTTTCATTAAACTATAAAAGAAAGAAGGCGATTCGTTGTACCGTTCTCGAATCTTAATCCTCGTCTGAATTCAGGATCCCCCCCCCCCTCCCGCGCGAAGCGCGGAAGCTTTTAAGTTTCCTAAAATCATTAGGAAAAAAAGACGATTCGTTGTACCGTTTTCGAAAATAATCCTCGTCTGAATTTAGATTCTCCCCCCACCCGCGCGAAGCGCGGAAGCTTTTACGTTTCATTAAATCATTAGAGAAACAAGACGATTTGCTGTTCAGTTCTCGACTCTTAATCCTCGTCTGAATTCAGGTTCCCCCCTCCCGCGCGAAGCGCGGAAGCTTTTAATTTTCAATAAATCATTAGAGAAAGAAGACGATTCGTTGTACCGCTCTCGAAAATAATCCTCGTCGGAATTAAGTTCCCCCCTCCATCCCACGCGAAGCGCGGAAGCGTTTACGATTTATTAAATCATAAAAGATTGGTATTACCGTTTTCGCCTCTGAATCCTTGTCTGAATTCAGGTTCCCCCTCACGCGCAAAGCGCGGAAGCTTCACGTTTCATAAGATTATGAGAGAAAGAAGACGATTCGCAGTACCGTTCTCGACTGTTAATTCTTGTCTGGGGCGGCGGCGAAGCCGGCCCCGGAAGCTCAGAGGTTTTAGGCGTTTAATTAAGGTCATATGAGCATATTTTTCTTTGTATACCTTATTATTTCGTGACACTGGCAGGCAACTATTTGGCGTTGGGTCCAGGGGGCGGAGCCCCCCCAAAATCAGGGGTTTTAGGCATTAAATTACCGTCAGATGAGCATCTAAGGGCCCGCCGTAGGGCCCTTGGTGGGATCCAGGGGGCAGAGCCCACGGAAGCTTAGGGGTTTTAGGCATTTAATCACGGTCAGATGAGCATATTTTGATGCCTCATTATTTGTTAACACTGTCAGTTAACTATTCTTTCTTTCTTGCTCTCATTCTATTTTATTTCTCTTTAATATACTTTTTCAAAAAAAGTGTGTGGGGGGGGGGGGGGGGGGGGGGGGGGAGGGGGGAGAGCTCGAGGCTCCCGATCCCCGCCGTACCTCGGGCCCTGACATGTAGGAATATCAAGAATCATATTTCTTGCCTGACTGCAAATTTAGGAATTTGTCATTTTCCAACAAACACATACAAACGTATAATTTACTAAAAAGTGAGGAAAAATCTCGGAAATGATGTCTTTTCAGCATTATTTGTAATCCCCCGTTGTGGAATTAGAAATAAACCACGTTTGAATTTGATTTCCACTAAGCCCCCCCCCCCCCCTTTCAGTACGCCAGTATCTCCTCTTTTCCTTTCCCTTTCCTTCCTTCTCTCTTATTTGTTTTATGGGGGGGGGGGGGGTCAACAGCCTGGGAGGCAAAGCCCTTTCGGCCCCCGATCTCCTTCTTCCCCCTTTTCTTTTCTTCTTCCTCTTCTTTCTTTCACTTTCTCTCCTCTTTCCCTTTTGCTTCTTTTCCTTTTTTCTCTCTCTTTTTTTTTTTTTTTTTTTGCGGGGGGGGGGGGGGCAAGGCCCGCTCGGCCCCCCCCCTGGATCCGCGCCTGATAACATGCTACCCACTACCCAGATTTGCGAACAAACGTTCCATATGTACATCATGTGGGGAAACTGAATTCAAACAACGATTAATATAGAGAACAGTACAACGAATCGTATTCTTTCTCTAATAATTTAGTGAAACGGCAAAGCTTCCGCGCTTTGCGCGGGAGGGGGGCAACTGAATTCAGACTAGGATTAAGAGTTATAATTAAATGAAACGTCAAAGTACACGATACAACGAATCGTCTTCTTTTTCTAATAATTAAATGAAACGTGAAAGCTTCCGCGCTACGCAAGGGATGGGCGAAAATGATTTAAGACGTGGATTTAAGAGTAATAATCAAATGAAACGTCAAAAATCCCGCGCTTTGCACGGGAGGGGGAAAACTGAATTCAGACAAGGACACAAGGATTAAGAGTCGAGAATGGTACATCGAATCATCGTCTTTCTTTAATAATCTAATGAAACGTCAGAGCTTCCGCGCTACGCGTGGAGGAAGGGAAACTTGATTCAAACATTAAGGATTAAGAGTCGAGAATGGTACATGAAATCGTCTTCTTTCTTTGATAATCTAATGAAACGTCAGAGCTTCCGCGCTACGCGCGGAGGAGGGGGAACTTGATTCAAACAAGGATTAAGAGTCGAGAATGGTACATCGAATCGTCTTCTTTCTTTAATAATCTAATGAAACGTCAGAGCTTTCGCGCTACGCGCGGAGGAAGGGGAACTTGATTCAAACAAGGATTAAGAGTCGAGCACGGTCCAACGAATCGTCTTCTTTCTCTAATAATTTAATGAAACCTCAAAGCTTCTGCGCTTTGCGGGGGAGGAGGAACCCCCCCTCCCTGCACCCAACCTGATTCGCACGCTTCGCATGCTCACTACCGCCCCCTAAAATGAAATCCTGGCTACCGCTTGGGGAGAGGGTGCAACCTGCCACACGCTTCTACCTCTTGGATGCTTTGATCCATTGCCGAAAATATTTTGGCACCTATCATCCCCCCCAACCACGGATACAAATCGACACCCTTGGGTATGCGAGTGACCCCCCCCCCCCCCCACATTCTCTCTCTCTCTCTCTCTCTCTCTCTCTCTCTGTTTAACTCCATGATATTCGTTTGAAATTCACACAGAGTTTAGAAGATACTTTACTTACAAATGACCTGCGAAATTTCATCGACGATAGCAAAATGGTTTTTAAAAGAATATTGTCAATCAAAATTTCGTTGCATTTTGTGTGTGAAGATACCCGTGGTCACAGTTACGCCTTTGAGATGAATCGATGGTTTAGTACCAGTTGATATACGGGTTGAATAAGAGATCTTTTTGAATATTTGAATTTTTAAATGTAATCATATTTATACACCTTTACCTGACGAGAAGCTTTCAACTTCAATTAGATGTTCCAGGTCAAGCAAATTACATACAGTTAACAACTAAATATTCATACCTTTATCAAGATTTGTAATTTTTTAAGTACGTGGAAAATTGATTTGTCCCCAATTTATGTTTCTTGAGAATGTGACAAATTAAAAGTTAAATCTAAAAGTATTCAACATTATGCCCTAATTCAACCAGTCCACCTATCATTCTTGAGTTACGAAAAACAAAACAAAAATATCAAATTTACAAGGGGTATATAGGCCTATGAATAATTTAGTTGTTAAGTGTATATGATTCTACTAACAACGCGTATTATGAGCCTGTTCAATATTGTACCCTGATTATTGAATATTACTCGTATCTAGACAACAGATGAATGAATTCGCATGGGGCACTCAACAAAGGTGAAAGACTATGATATAAAGATAAAGGTGAGTTCTAGTGTTTTTTTTTTAAATAATTAATTCTCACAGAATCAAACGAAAATTACACTGAATGTTCTTGATTACATATAAATGTCAGTTGCCAAACAATTTTGGTAGCTAGAAAAAGTATACTGGCCGAGTAATGAGCATAGAAAGATTAGGAAATCAAGGTTATTAGCCCCGGCACCATTTGTGTAGTCCCATATACATCTTTCGGTGTACAGTGCTTGTTACTTTACCAAGACTGGGCCAAATTTATTATGATTTTGATGACTCCAGAACCTTGCAGTACACACCAATACTTACATGCTACATGATAAACTTTTTCTGATCCATTCCACACATTTTCTTTAACAATGCAATCGGATGACCAGAAGTTCAAAACTCACCTTTATCTTTAAATTAGGTTGAATAACGAAAATGGTCAAGGTAGGTCTATTATTTGCAACCCATCGATATTTCGAAGTTAAATCGATGTATTCCTATGTTTTTTTTAAATTTAATGGAACTTCTTCGTTTATTGGGGATGTATATTTCTATTCTAAATTATGTGGAGTTGAGAGAGTGCACGTGAAGAGGGAGGGAGGGAGTGCGTGTTATAGAGAGAGAGAGAGAGGGGAGAGAGAGAGGGAGAGAGATAGAGGGAGAGAGAGAGGGAAAGGAAGAAAGAAAGAGAGAGAGAGAGAAAGAAAGAGAGAGAGAGAGTGAGAGAGAGAGAGAGAGAGAGACTGAGATTTTAAACAAAATCGCTACCCTGAGTAACGGGTCTGCAACGAATTGGATGGGATAGAAATCCCCACCATCGCAAGCTATGTGTATACATCAGTGGTGGGTCCAGGAGGGGGGGGGGGGGGGGGGGGGGGTCTTTGTGCTTCAAAAATTGATTTATGTTTACTGTCATTTATTGTTATTTTCACCCATAGACTCCCCCAGTTATATACACTTTCTTTGCCCTATTAAAGCTTCTTGGGTATTCAACATTTTGAATGTTGTACCAGAAGTTAGCACAAGTGCTAGTCGAGCCTAGTTCCTTGTTTTAGCAAGATTTATTTTAAATTTGTTAATATATATGAATGTAAACTTGTTTGTTTTGTATTCACATACAGTATCATGTTACTTTTGTACATAATTATATAAAAGAAACCAACAAAAAAGTTTAAGTGCTTTAGCATTATAATGAAAGATACAAAAATCTTTTAACATATACAATCATCACTATGTTCATAAAATGAAAAGGATGTATTCATAAAAATGAATCATACAGATGTGCGTATATGCAAACATACTGTAATATTTAAGGGCAGCTGTAATCGTTAACATAATAGCAAGTGTATTATATAAACGTAAAACAAGTAAAATAATAGGCAAACCGAAAGAGGGGTGTTGAACCCACGTAATTTACATAGAAGGTAAGGAAAAGATGTCTCTGAAAAGATAACTTCGATGTTTATAATTTAATTTCATCTGGGAGATCATTCCACAGCTTTGTTCCTACAAACGGAATACAAAATTTTTCTTGCGTTTTCATACATTTTAGTTGATAGAGTAAGCCACTTTGTTGCACATCTGAGCTGTATCATCTGACAATAATCGACTAAGAGTGTGGTAATACATTGTTTACCAAATCATACACATAATTATGTTGATACAAGAAGTTCATGAAGTTTCAAAATATTTGATATTTCTAGACTTTGAAAAAGAGGTTTGGAGTCTGTTTTAAGTGGACTGAATGTAATTGCTCTTATTGCCATACATACATACATACACACATACATACAGTATATATATGTATACATTATATTATACATCATGAAGTGTAGACTTATGTACGAAATTCCAATCTCAGTATAAATTTGCATGAAATATATATGCAATGGATATTCACCATTATGATGTGCGGACTTACAGGTGTATGCACACAAATCCAATCTCAGTATGATATCATATGAAACATAATATGCAATGAATAATCACCATTATAATAATGCAGACTTATGCACAAAAATCCAATCTCAGTATATCATATGAAATGTACAGTATATACAGTGGACATTCACCATTATGATATGCAGACTTATGCACACATATCCAATCTCAGTACGAAATTACATGAAACGTACGGTATATGCGATGGATATTCGCCATTATAATGTGCAGCTTTAGCACAAAATTCCGATCTCAGTATAATATAAAATGTACTATATCTGCATTGGATATTAACCAATATAATGTGTAGACTTATGCACAAAAATCCAATCTCGGTTTGATATCATATGAAACATTTATATACATTTCGCTTCAACATATGGAGCCCTATATGCACTAGTATCCAATCCATGCAGGTATGATATCATATAACATATATATGCATTTAACATTTACCATTATAAAGGGCAAACTTATGCAAACAAAGAATCCAATCTCAGTATGATGCCATATGAAAAATATATGCTGTGGGCATTCATCATTATAATGTGTAGACTTATGCAGTTACACATTTAAACTGAACAGAGAGATAATCTTAGTGTATCTGTCACCCGGCCCATACACTACTAATGTACCACAGATCTAATACTAGATATATATTTACATAGTTGCATTCAATATAATAAACATATACATGGACATTCTTTCATTCTATAAACAATGAACTCGTTGAAATGCTTAACAATATAGCTCTAAAAATATATGTTATAAGACCGTGTATAAACTTCCACGTTGTTATAATAACCACACAGGAGGCGTGACTTGAAATAGCTTCCCTTTAATAGTTGTGGCGCTGTAAAGCACATTCAACAATCGTGTGAATCCTGTAAAGAAACAAAGATAAACAAAAAATGACTATTGATTCAAAATACCCAAATTGTTCCTTTTTCCTTAGATTACATTCTTTGTAAGCAAACTAGAGTAAATACATGACCTACAAGGGTGTATTTAAGTTTAAGACTATAGTGTAAAGCAACTATAGAAGTAAAGATCCACATTCGAACTCTTAACAAATAACTATTCATTTCACTTCTTTACTCTAATAAATAGTGTCTTCTTTAAACAAAATAAAAATGTGTTGTTTTGTCTCGTTTCTGAATTACATAACAAAACCATTCAGCATACTATAAATCACATTACAAAAATCCCCTTTTTGGCTATTAAAACGAATAAAGCGATATTACCTAGGGCGACATAAACAAGACTAACCGTAAGGCGAATCACTTAAACTGGCGTCTAAAAATATCCCTCCGCTATATAATCTGTGCGTACTATAGGTACTACAATGAACTGAAGTCCTAACATAGCGTAAGAAAAATAGGTCTCACGTGTCATCCCGAATTTATGAAATATGATACCAAAAACAATAATGAACGTCTCCAGATAACTTATAAACTATCATGAGACATTTCAGCATCTCTTACACTTCCTTGAAGTATAACCAAGAATTATTTACAAATTATCAATCACTTTCACAAGTACCGTAAGCACCTGAGCACAGTCAATACCATTACGGACTTTCGATCACCACTATCCACACTTCAAAAGAGGCCCAAATTTGTCCTACAAACCTCAAAAACATTAAAGATACACGTACAATCCTAGCATAACATACACTCATAAGAATAATAGCACAGAATTAAACATACCTTCAGTTTTTGCATATAAATGAAGGAAAAACTAGGATCAACCAACATGGTTGATGTACCTTCGTACGGTCTTGTTTTGCGCTGTAGCGAAAGTGCTGATAGTCTCAGTTCAGGTAAAAAAAGGTAATTATTCTGCCGCGTAACAAATACGGGAAAAAATAATGTCATGCCTTGACATCCCAACCCCCTAAGCGTGACGGAATGTCACAAAAAGTACAATCTAACATGATTTAAGACTAAATGGAACACTATAAGATCAAAGAGAAATACAATGAAATCACTATCCTCTATAAATTGCCCATTAATAGCAATTTTTCTTCAAGCTGTTCAAATGTCCAGTAATCAACAGTTCTTGAACCTTTAAATGTCTGAATTTTTCTTCAAGCTGTTTAAATGTCTGAACGTTCATCTCGCTTCATCAGGGATACAAGTTTTGTGATCGGCCTGGTGGCACGCGTCCCATCTGCGTATTTCACTTCGACGACTCTAACAAGGCCATCCTGTCCAGGCTGAGTCTTGACTACCTCGGCCATCTTCCACGACCCGCGCTTTCTGTCATCACCGATGACGAGGACGATATCGTTCTCTTCCACGTTGTCTGAAGATCGTTGCCACTTCTGACGTGGTGCCAACTTGTGGGTGTACTCCATCCATCTACGCCAAAAACCCTCCACCATTGTATTACACAGTTCACGACGTTTCCGTAGATCTCCCTTGTAGTCCTCACAAGGAATATCAGGGCAGTTCAGATCTCCTCTCCCAATGAGAAAGTGATTGGGAGTCAGCGGTGGATGATCGAGAGGTGACGATGACATCGCAGTCAGGGGACGGCTGTTGATGAGCCCTGAAATCTTGCAGAAAACAGTCTCCCATTCTACGAAGGTAAGACGGTCAGCCTTCACAAGGTGCCTCATAGCTTTCTTTACTTCTTGGACCATGCGCTCAACTGCCCCTTGGTGGTGGGGTCCTCCTGGTGGTCCGAACTTCCACTCAACCTTATAACGTTGACAGTGCTCCCGGACCTGCGTTTGGTTCAGCTTAAGGTTCAGCTCATTGATCGTGTTGTCAGCCCCTCGGAAACAAGTAGCATTGTCACTAACCATCATCGCCGGTGCTCCTCTAATACTGACAAACCTTTCCAAAGCTTGAAGGAATGCCTGAGTTGATAGGTCTTGGACTACTGTCAGGTGGACAGCCCTTGTAACCGCACATGTGAATAAGGCACCATATCCCTTGGTCGTGGTATTACGATTCAGTTTCACCATTACTGGGCCTAGGTAGTCCACCAAGGTAGTCTTGAAGGGTGGCGAACATGGGCTGACCCGAAACTCTGGTAAATCAGCCATCCTCTGGTGCGTCGGTTTGCCTCTATGCCGTCTGCAAGTGATGCAACAGCGTACAACACGTCGTGCAATGTTCATGTCCCCCACTATCCAGTACTTCTTCCGAACCTCATTTGCTGTCCGCAAATGACCACCATGAAGGGCATGTAGATGTCTATCGCATACGAGGAGGAAGCTGATATGACTCTTCTTCGGAAGAAGATATGGATGGCGTATGTCATACGACAGCGGTGCTCTACCTAGACGTCCACCAACACGGTACACTTCACTGTCCTCATCGAAGAATGGGTCTAGCTTCTGTATATTGGAATCTTGGAAGTTTATCTCCTTCTGAGCTTGTCTGACCCAATACAGTTCTGCCTCTTTGATCATTCTTTGGGATGGCCATTCAGAGATCTGCCGGAGGAACTGTTTCAGCCATTGATTCCGGGGAAGCTCCTTGAGGGATAGCACCCTCGCCGTGACCATCTGTAGCTTGGACCAGCTAGAGAACTTGGTAGCATCAACAACCGGGGAATTCTTGGACACAGCATTCACAGTTACTGAGAGGGTCTTGGTGTTTCGGGAGTGAAACTTCTTCCGTTCAGGATCTCCCGGTTTGACAGGAACATTCTCTGGTGTCCTCGGCCAAGAATGAGGAGGTAGTCTCAAGTACTTTGGGCCCTTGATGATCTCCTGCATGTCTGTAACAACGCCTCCTCTGGAAATGAGATCAGCAGCATTTTGATCCGAGGGAACGTAGGCGATATCCCTGTAGGGGTCAAATTCAGATGTGATCTCACCGACTCTATGTGCGACGTATGATCGGAAGGTCTTAGACTGCCCTCTAAGCCAACTAATCGCTGTCATGCTGTCTGTCCACATCTTCCATCCGACTATGCTGAAGCGTAGAGCATCTCTGATGGTGATCATCAGTCTGGATAGAAGGAGAATAGCTTGTAGCTCCTTCCGAGGCATGCTTGTCTGTTTCAGAGGTGTCACTCTAGATCTGGCACAGACGAAGGATAGATGAGCTTCTTGGCTGTCAGCATGTGACCATCTCAGCCACACTGCAAAACCCATGGCGTCCTCTGAAGCATCACTGACACCATGCATGGACACTATGGGTAGGGGTCTCGTTCCCCTATAAGGCTCTGGTATCAGACATCTTGGGATCTCAATGCCGTCCATCTCATTAAGGTCTCTGTTGATCTTACTCATCATGGAGTAGAGCTCACTGCCTTGGTCAAGAGGGGAGTCCCAGTCAAGGTCCAGCTGCCACAACCTTTGAAGAAGAATCTTGGGGCGTACCAACAGTCCGGAAAGCATTCCAAAAACATCGTAATAGGATGCCGTTTGAGCAAGAATCTTCCGCTTGGTGAGGATAGTATCCTCGGAGGGTTTGACCTTCTTCACTCTCAGTGTGTCCTTAGATAGATCCCAGCTGGTACCTAGGACAGTAGCAGTGTCTGTGTTTTCTGTCTCATCACAGATCTTCTTGACATTAGACTGCCACTTCCTTAAGTTGAAGTTTCCTTTCTTCAATGTCTCTGTTAGCTTGGACTTCAACTCTAGAGCTTCCTCAGCATTACTAACTGACTCGTTCAGGTCGTCCATATAGAATTGCTCGACGATCACTCTCTGTATCTTGTCATCATCTGGTGCATGCTCACGAGCCACATGTCTGAGGGTGATGATTGCTGCGGTTGGAGAGGGTTTATCCCCGAAAGTGACTGTTGTAAGCTCAAAGACTTGTATGGGATGGTTTGGATTCTCTCTGAAAACGAACCTGTGGAACCGAGCATCCTCTGGTGAAATCTTAATAGCCTGGAACATCTTGGATATGTCTGCGATCATGCCCACTTCATTTTCACGGAACCGGAGGGCTACCTCGAGAAGATTCGCGTTAACATTCTCTCCTTTGATGAGATAGTCATTCAGGGAACGCCCTTGGAACTTCGCCTTACCATCATAAACTACCCGGACTGGAGTTGTTTTTGAGTCTTTAACAACCCCAAAGTGTGGAAGAAACCACATCCTTCTGCCAACATCCCTGTCTTGTTGCAACTCGTCCTGTGTAACCTGCCGGGAGACACCCCTTTCCAATTGGTCTCTCAATTGGCGGCAATAGACTTCCCACTCCTTAGGCCGGTCTCGGAACTGGCTCTCCAGGCTCTTCTGCCTTTTAACTGCGTAGTCATAGTTGTCTGGTAGTTCTTCCGGAGATCGCTTCCAGGGTAAGCGAACCTCATAAGAGCCATCTGGTAGTTGAGTAACACTCTTCTGCATGGATTCAGTTCCTTTCTCGTCATCAGAGAAGCATTTACATTTCCTGGGCTCCAAACCAGCTGTCTCGAGTCCAATGAACTCCTCCAGGGATCCTGAAGCAGCTACACTGACGTAGTTGAGGAGTGGTGCTGAATTAGCTGCTGGGCCTCCTTGAACAAACCAACCTAGAGGACATTTAACCGCAACTGGCTCATCTGGTCTGCTTCCTCTGATGTACTGTTCCCATACCATAAGGTGAGTATTGTCCACTCCAAGCAGCAGATCAATGACTGGTGATGGGGCCACATTTATCTCTACACCTGTCAAGTGGTCATAGGACTGTAGATGCTCAGGAAAAATGACAGGTGTATTCCCGCATGGCTTATCTATCTCAGTAGCTGTCAACGGATAAGACCAACTCCTTTGTAAATTCTCAATCTCACAATCAAGGACTCTCAGCTTCCGCTTGATATTACTGCCGCCAACAAGGCTAAGGTCATGATCCTGGAAAAGATCACCCTCCATTCTGGGAAAGATTCCTGTTCTCACGAGTGTGGCCTGACTGCCTCCATCCAACAGAATGCGTACTAGGTGTCGTTTGCTGCCACATCGTAGATATCCCATCACGGTAGGTAAGGTAGCTTGCAGTTTCCCTACATAGTTGATTGCAGAAGCCTGTACGGCACTGTTAGACTGAGTGGGCCTCACAGAGTCTGCCTGGTTAGCATAGCCACTTCTCTGATCCTTATCTCTGGCATCACCATGGGCTTTGGGACAGATGGCAGGAAAGTGCTCGTCACTACCACATGTCTGGACTCGGCATGGTGCCCTGAACTGGCACTTGTTGCGGTCATGAGGGGGTTTCCCTGCAATACAGTTGTTATGACCACAACGGAAACATACACCATTTGCTTTCATGACTTCATACTTCTCCTTGAGTGTTAGGGCTTTGAACTTGTTGCAGATCTTGAGGTAATGAGAGGAGTTCTTAGGATGTAGAGCACATTTCGGGATATCACGAGCATATGAAGGAGCCTCTCTGGAGTCCCAAGACGCGGCTGCAGTCAAGGACTTATAAACTCTTTTTGGTTCCATACTATCTGCGATGGTGGCTTTGGACTTCTCCATGAGAATTTGTTGCTGAAACAACCACTTGCTTAATCCCGAAATGGAGTCCTCCACATTCTCATCCCGAACACTTTTGTAGTAGTCCATTCTGTGATCTTCTGGGAGTTTCTGCTTTATTTGGGTAAGCATGATTCTGCTATTGAGCTCCCCAGCCAGGCCGATGGTTTCCGCCTGGCATTCAAAGTTCTGAAGTACCTGGATGAATCGCGCCATTGCTGGAAGATTCACCTTTCCTTTATACTCGTATGGCTTGAGACCATCCAAATCTTGTAGCAAACTGTCCACCACTCGGTCTTTGTCATCAAAGCGTTCATCCAGCATTTCCCATGCCCTCGCTACGCTTGAACAGCTTTTGACCAAGTTTCTCTCCCTTTGAGACACCATTGACTCTGCTAACTGGAAAAAACACTCAATTTCTGACAATTCCCTTGTGCAGTGTTGGAACATTTCCTTGTATCTCCGGTAATCTTTGATGTCACCATTAAATGATGGTAGTTTCAGTCTCGCCATCCTAGGGGCACAGGCACCTGCAGATTGATTCTGAAAGGAGGTGCGGAGAGGAGAGCTTGGGAGTGTCACGTTCTGCTGTTGCTCGGATGTCTGCTGTACTGGTGGTGGCGACAACTGCTTGCTGAGAACTCTCCTACCAGCAATTAACTTCTGGACAAAGTCTGTCTCGCAGTTGGTCATCCAGACTTCCTCAGCCTCAAATTCCTCATCATTCTCTATGAACTGTACAAGCTCTGCATGCGTCCCTTCCACCTTTACAAACTGTTCTTCAGCCTTGCTGATGTACTGCTTTAGAAGACTAAGGTCTGCAGATTCATCGGAGAGATTGACAATGGATGTTAATGTCCTCGTCAATTGTCCCTTCAGATTTCTCCTCACCAGCTTTAGAGTCTTCATGTCAGTCATCTTCAGTTGATAGTTATACAGCCGGATTGTTGAAGAATGTTATAAGACCGTGTATAAACTTCCACGTTGTTATAATAACCACACAGGAGGCGTGACTTGAAATAGCTTCCCTTTAATAGTTGTGGCGCTGTAAAGCACATTCAACAATCGTGTGAATCCTGTAAAGAAACAAAGATAAACAAAAAATGACTATTGATTCAAAATACCCAAATTGTTCCTTTTTCCTTAGATTACATTCTTTGTAAGCAAACTAGAGTAAATACATGACCTACAAGGGTGTATTTAAGTTTAAGACTATAGTGTAAAGCAACTATAGAAGTAAAGATCCACATTCGAACTCTTAACAAATAACTATTCATTTCACTTCTTTACTCTAATAAATAGTGTCTTCTTTAAACAAAATAAAAATGTGTTGTTTTGTCTCGTTTCTGAATTACATAACAAAACCATTCAGCATACTATAAATCACATTACAAAAATCCCCTTTTTGGCTATTAAAACGAATAAAGCGATATTACCTAGGGCGACATAAACAAGACTAACCGTAAGGCGAATCACTTAAACTGGCGTCTAAAAATATCCCTCCGCTATATAATCTGTGCGTACTATAGGTACTACAATGAACTGAAGTCCTAACATAGCGTAAGAAAAATAGGTCTCACGTGTCATCCCGAATTTATGAAATATGATACCAAAAACAATAATGAACGTCTCCAGATAACTTATAAACTATCATGAGACATTTCAGCATCTCTTACACTTCCTTGAAGTATAACCAAGAATTATTTACAAATTATCAATCACTTTCACAAGTACCGTAAGCACCTGAGCACAGTCAATACCATTACGGACTTTCGATCACCACTATCCACACTTCAAAAGAGGCCCAAATTTGTCCTACAAACCTCAAAAACATTAAAGATACACGTACAATCCTAGCATAACATACACTCATAAGAATAATAGCACAGAATTAAACATACCTTCAGTTTTTGCATATAAATGAAGGAAAAACTAGGATCAACCAACATGGTTGATGTACCTTCGTACGGTCTTGTTTTGCGCTGTAGCGAAAGTGCTGATAGTCTCAGTTCAGGTAAAAAAAGGTAATTATTCTGCCGCGTAACAAATACGGGAAAAAATAATGTCATGCCTTGACAATATACATGTATATGATTGTTGTCTCAACACATCTAATCTTGTCATATAACTTGGCACTTTACATACACGTGTTGTATTTATAATCTTACAAATACACTGTCACTCATATAGTTGGAATATTTTTGTTTTACCCCGATTTATGGAATTATTTAAAAAATAATGTATTCCTAATAAATCTAGATAATAGTATACATTCTCAGATTTTATTGAATAATAATTTGACAATGTGTATTTTGTGTGACTGCTAAAGCATGTGTATGCTACTATGCTTATCAACTAGGGGACCTATGCCCTTAAGTCATACATGACAGTAATGAAGATTAATGCCCCACAAAAGGGCACTAATATAGCACATCGACACGGTTTTGATCCTGGGGCCTCACAGTTACGAGGCCATTGCTTGGTCACTGAACCATGCCTGTACGCAGCGGGGGCTAGGGTAGGGGGCAGTTTCCATAAATATTTTTTTTTTTAAATGCAATAAATTTTCAATAATTTATTGCATTTTACCCCGGTCCCCAACATAAACAAAATCCTCTGTGTGCCCATGCCTTGAGCCATAATGCATGGCCGTCCAGAGGATTTTTTTATGTTGAGGACCGGGGTAAAATGCAATAAATAATTGAAAATTTATTGCATTTTTTTTGTTTTTTTAAATATTTATGCAGAAGCTTGGTTTAGTCGACTAATGCGGGCGCCATCACTTCCAGAAGTTACGCTTAAAGTAACACTGGGTCGGAGGAAGGTCGTGTTAACTTAATCGTGGCAACTTTGTCCGAGTAAGAGCGTATGGAATGGTTAAGTCAACTATTTATGGAATAAACATGCTGCTGGGAAAAACTCACGCCGACTAGAAAGCGACATCTGAATGTTATGGCTTGTCCTACCTAGCAACACGGAATGTAGGTAATTCGCATAATGACCATTCAAATACAATTAGTCGTAACAGGTGAATGAATAATTTGTAACATCGCACTAAACAAAGATGTACGCATTAATTTGACTACATTAAACAAATTTTCTATTAGAACGGTATACGGTAAGGGTTAGGCATAGTGTTTGGTACAGGGTTGAAGTTCAGAATTCGATTAGTGTCGACAAATGAAACGGATCTTTATCGCAGGAGCAGGTGCCGTACACCCTCCTTGCCACGACTACTTTTTGTATTCAGTTACAAGCCCTCCAAGTTCAGCTTTTCTCAAAGCTGCATCGAGATCCTTCATGGATCCACCCTTGTCATTCCATTCATGCAACAGTTCTTCGAAAGCAGCCGTCGAGCTCTTATTAGTATGTAATATCTTCTGTCTGTAGTTGTAGTTGAATCCCAAGCTTCCGAACAGTTCGCTGTATTTTCCGTCAGGTAAAAGTCTGGATAATCTGGTGATCTTCTCATCCGTTACTTCTCTGTTATTTGACATAAAAAATATGTTTTTATCAATTTACTCAAATTTAATAACTTTAATGATTACAGACCCATGATTTTGAAAAACAATATTTTGCCAAAGTGCAGAGTTATATTCATTTCGTATGATTTCTTTTCATTTAATTATTTTTGGAAATAGCATTTTTTCCTTTAATGTTCCCGAATACAAAGCTTGCATTTATTATGTCCTTATTCTATCAATTCTATTTTTTCTCTTCTTCAAAACGATTATAATTATTTAGTACCGGAGTCAAAAATGACCAACTGATTTGCATATTAAAGTATATTATTCTCAACAGTTGCCTTTTCTTGTAAAAAATAAACACATGTACGAAAATGCTTCTAAATGTAACGGGTTTTTTTTTTTTGGGGGGGGGGGGGTTGGGAGGGGGGGGGGGGGGGTTATAAATCAAGTATGCATTGATTTCACAAAACACAGGCACATATGCATTAAAACGTTGGCTATCATCATGAAAAAAGTACAATTTAAAAAGGAAGTTTCTTACTCTTTGCCATACCCATTTAGTTCGTGAAATTCCATGAAAATGATTCCTCCTCTAAGTCTCAGTAGAAGTAAATTTGAATATCACTTCTGGAAGATTTGTGGACCTTTCTAAAGCCTTTGATATCTCAATATATAGTTTATAATAACAATTCCTCAAAATGTTCTTCTATTACACACGGCGTACCACAAGGTTCTATCCTAGGTCCTCTACTCTTTTTAATTTACATTAATGATCTTACATACTCTTCTGGCAAATTTAATTACATTATGTACGCTGAAGATACCACTTTAATTTACACCCAACCTAAAACTCATAACTTACAAACTAATATCAATACTGAATTAGACAAGGTAACAAAATGGTTCAAATCAAATAAATTGATGATAAATCCGAGTAAAACAAATTACATTACTTTCTTCCATAGGCAGTCAAATTCCACTAATTTGCTTCACGCTTTGTGTTTTTTGTTTGTTTGTTATCTTTGCTTTACATTATGCTAAGAATCCTTTGGGAACTACGCTTGTACAAGGCTTAAGGGCTATATTTATGTAGTTCCCCCGTTTAATTTTCTAAAATGCTTCTAAATTATTGTGTATCTATTGTATCAATGTATTTTTTAACCGAGAATGAAATAAATTAGAGTTGAATTGATTAGAACAAAGAATCGCTTTTCACATGATCATTTGTATGTATCATTTGAGTGGGACACTGGTCTTGGGATTACGATTTGAAAGAAACTGTGTAGAAACGAATGGGAAATCTTTATTATGTAATGAATTATAATTGATGTATACTGTGAGGTTTGGGAATGATCAAAATCAAAAGAAAACCTTGCTGAAGAACACATGCACTTCAGAAAAATATTTTGTCCACAAATTTCTGTTATTTCTTGTAATATTTCAAATAAAAAAGGCATTTGAAGAGCAATCCGTTTCAGGTATGACTTCTACCGTGATATTCTACCAAACCGACAAACACAGATTGAGGACGCTCACAAAAGGTTTTTTTTTTCAACCATAACTCAGCCAGCTCATTGAAATAATATATTATACATACCCTGAGAGCGTTGACACCCCTGCTGATTGTGATCTGGCACCCATTGGACAGAATGCTGCTCCTCCTGCTAGTGTCATTGCCACGTTTGTTGTTGCTGTTGTTTTCAAACCATTATTGGAAAAAACGAAATGTGAGTTTGTAAATTAATGAAAAGCCAGGTCCATTCCTGTCATTGTCATGAAAACAGAGTTTAAGGCACTAGTATTTAAAATTGCTACTTTTTAAGAGATGCTATGGGGGGGGGGGGGGGGGGTGGCGGGGGTTGCTTCTATAATATGACGTTTTCGAACCGGCACAAAAATTCGGGCCTCTCGGTGCCCTCATTTATCCTGTTTCTAAATGCGTATCCAGACACCTATCCTCTGGACATCCACCCCCGCATAACCATCCCAAGACAACTTCCCCCTTGGACAACTACCCCATAGGGCAACCACCCTCTAGGACGACTACACCCGGGACAACTACCCCCAGACAACTACCCCCTACGACAACTACCCCCGGACAACTACCACCCGGACAACTACCACCTAGGATAGTTGTTCGGGGGGTAGTTGTCCTATTAGATGGGGGGAATTGTTCTCGGGGGGGGGGGGGTAATTCTTCGGGGGGGGGGGTAATTTCCGGGGGTAATTGTCCTTGGGGTAGTTTTCCGGGGGGTTATTTTCCGGGGGTGATTTCCCGGGGGGTAACTGTCCTGATACGGTTTTCACACATAATTTATGACGTAAGAAATAATTGACATTCGATCCCGGCCCCCCCACTCAGTGTTATTTAGGGTACGCATATGCGTGTTCCAACCGACCCCCCCCTTTTCAGCAAAAGTCCGGTGTGTAAAGTCAATACGGCTCGACCTTTTTCTTTTGTTACGAAAAGGACATTTTGGCAACACGCATGCGGTCATTTTGAAACCTGAGTGGGGGGGCCGGGCATTCGATCAAAAGCCAGTTGGTCCGATACCCAGATCATCTATTTTGCTTTTGTCTATACACAGATTTTCTCCACTATACACATGGTCAGCGTTTCGTACAATCATTATTTAGTCTAAATAGCAAGTAGGGCCAATCTATAATCATGTGCTTCTAATTGCCACTTTCTCAAATCAATAATTTGTACGACTTGATAAAATAATTTGGTGCATCATTATCCGGTCCATTTCCCATTTTGTCTATAATAAAATGGTCTGAACCCCAATTACTCCAACCACCATTTGGTCCAAACACATTTCGTCCATAGTTTAGTTCATCTACAGGTAATCTATCTTAACTTCGTCTATATTTTCAGTTCATCTACACCGTATGGTCAAACGAAATATACGAATTAGTGGTAGCCTTAACTATGCTTACAGTCGAACCTTTGTCATGACAATACAAAACAAAGCCTACATGTACATCATGATATCAAGTTTTGACGGCAAAGTCGCTAAACCTTAAGTTCTACTTATTTCAATGTTGCAATCATTTAGTTTCTGTGTCGCGTTTATGCACCACAGGTCAAGTTGTACCGTGCACATTACCAATAGGCTGTCATTTTACCGTAATAGGTACTTTGTGATAAACTATGAAATATTAATACTCATGGATTACAACAACTAAGCATCTGCACGAAATGTTTTACCTTGGAAACGCGTTTTGAATTTGATCGTCTGTGTAGAGGTTTGAACCACTTCAAGTACCACTAAGGTTTCATCACTCTCCTCGGTTAGATCGAGCGTAAAGTACTCTGTCATTTTCGTTTTCGACCTCATTTCTCCGTACTGAATAGCCTGAGGAAATTGCCAGATTATATAATTAATTTGCATTCACGATTGTATAGAATATGCGCTAAAACGCAAATGTAGAGAATACAGATAAAATTAATGAAGAAAAAAAGAAATTTCTGTATTCTCTACATTTGTCCATTCAATGCCATCGTTTCGCATCTAATTTCAACTATATGAATCAAATGTCTTCATCCCCGGCTTCTTACGTACAATTGCATGAAACAATTAAGTAATTTTGAGTGAATTTCGTCAAAGCGTCATTCAAATTCGTCACTCGTTAGCTCGCTTAATCATAAACATGTATGTGTTACGTTACATATTTTCCTTTCTACATGAACCCTGCTTTGTGTATGTCTAAACAATGATAAATTATATATATATAAAAGAATATATTTTCCTAGTAGCGTGGGTCCATGAATATTTATTATCATGACATTATCATCACCATCAAAACGATTCAATTGAGTTCTTTGACACTTTGTTTTACCTTTCGCCTTCTCCTGTTAGCTCTGCATTGATTGTTCTACCTTTTATCATGATTTTTTTTTTCCACAGGGCTCTTGTTTCAAATACTTTTACTAAGTATAGCAATTCAGAGAACCAAAGTACACTTACATGTACATCTGATTTGATAGCAACTGTTAGTGTTCCCTGCCCGAACACAATTTCATCGTCATCGTCCTTCACAGGTTGGAAACTGTGGTACTTTAATGCATGGACATCGTCCTGAAAAATAATGTGTACAAAAAGTATTCTGATAAAGTTATCTGGAAATTGTCAGGTTGATAGAAATCACATGTAAAATTGTATTATACACCTACTCTCGGATTTATGTGTATTTCTAATACAGTACGCGCTGGATTCGTCCTAGATGTGGTTGCATGGGTCAACCAATTCATTTAGATCAGTGAAATGACCTTTATCTGTCAGGAAAATCGGAAATGGCATCGATTGAGAGAAACAGCCAGAACAGTATAGAGCTAGGGCCTTCTATTCACAGTGGAGATTTCACAGAAAAGTCTAAGAGTACCGTGTTAGTCAAAACAAGTTTACACCTAGAAAATTGCTAATTATTAAAAAAAAAAAATTATGAACAGTAAATTATTATACATTTTATGAAAGAGTGTTTTATCCCAAATCATTTGGTATCATTTTTGTGTGGTGTGTGTTCACACTTGGATGAACAGGAGACATTGTTTAGGAGAGTGCAAATATCGACTTGCGCCAAAGTGATGCCTAAGTGATGTTAATTGAATAAAACAATTGGGATTTAAGTATATTAATTCGGTCTTTGCAGATTCAAATAAAATCCCTAACAAAATTAATCATGCCACACATATCAAAACACACGCAGAGTCACACTCAGTCAGTCACACACACACCCACACACCACCATACACGCACGCACACACACCCCCACACACTTCCGCGCACTCGCACACTCAGACAAATGAAAAATACACGCAGCCAAGTCATTATTACGTAATGAACATTTCTGTAAAATCGCAAATAGCAAATTTACCATTTAATATCAAAATGGAATTTAAATTCAATCATAATGCCATAATGAAAGTTTGGTGCATTAACATCACAATGAATTGTTTCTCCCAAAGGACTCGGTCAGTCTGCATCTAAATGTGCTATGTGAGTGTGTGTGCGTGTGTGTTTGTGTGTGTGTGTGTGTTCTTGTGTGCGGTGGTGTGTGTGTGTGTGTGACTTTGCTTCTGAAAAAAGCATATGCAATACATCTCACTTGATACATTCAATTCATTCTCTCACTTTAATACTCCTGCGCAAGTCGATATTTGCACTCTCGCAAACAATGTTTGTTCATCCAAGCGTGAACATATACCACAAAAAATGATACCAAACGATTCGGGATATAACACTCTTTTAAAACATGTATGATAACCTTTCGTTCAGAGCTGACTTTTAAAATAAATGACAATTTGTGTAAACTCACACTGTATATTTTCGGCATCGGGATATTCATTCTTTTAATTGATATTATGAAAATGGGAAAGTTACAAGGTATAGTCTAAAATGCAAGACAGTTATCAAGATGTTGACTAGACCATGCTCGATGAATATTTACGACCAATACTAAAAGAGCAAGAACAAAAAAGAACCAATATCGTCATTTAAAGAACCAAAAGATGCTGAAGTAGTTTACATTTTTGGTTTTAACGTGCATACGAATACTGATAGTTAAAGTGATACATTTGCTTCGTTTTCCAAACATGACAAGGCTCGAAACTATTAATCTGCGACATAACTTTTTAATGGGGTTGTTACAGTACCACATCCTCGCCATTGACGCCAGGATAAACAAATCCTTTCTGCAATGATCAGGCTTAAATACGCCCCCTAAAAATGGTGTTAATATCTGTTTACCCATTTTTGGTCATGTTGCTTCTTGACAAATCGAACCTCAAGGATTGGTTTTCTGTCGGGAGGCAAGAGTCTGGGAAGAAACGGCATGCATGACAATAATATGCCCTTCAGAAATAGCCAGTTCCAAATTAAGGCAATGAATCCTCCACAAAAATGGCTGACTGAGACCTCGAGCCATCGTTCCTTTACTGAACAAATAAAGTTGGAGGAATCTGGAAGCCGTTTAGGTGTACCTTTCAAATAAAACAAAACGATTTAAATTCAATTAAAAAAACTACAGGAAACGACTTAAATATGGGGAGTTTTATTAACTAATTAGGCTTATTTAACATAATTATACATCGTATTTTTGTGACTCGAAGACGATTCAAAAGGGAAAATTCAGACAAAACAAGCCTTCGTTTATTATATATTTGTTTATACTACAAAATACATTATTTGGGCGAATATGAGGACTAGGCATTGTCAAATATTTTGTCAATTCAATTCAATAAACACAATATTGTCTTGAGTAAGGAAAGAAAAAATATGTGTACAAAGGCCTTAACCTGCTTATGGAAGAAATGAAGATTTTTTTTTTGATGACCGTGATTAATCTATTCTTATACCAAACTATACCCACTGTGAAATTTTCGGTAAAATTAAAAATATGAAAAGCATTTGCGAAGAGCCCCTGAAACCACAGAATTGGTTTAAAGCTTTGGATCTGATTGGGGATGCAAAAATTATCATAATAGGTGGATCATGACATATACATGTATTCATCATTCACATGGCATGATAATCAACGACAAAGGCTTCATTCAATTAATGGACATCCTCACATAAAGCTATTTGGGGCAACATTGCCTTTCTTCGGGTTGTTTTGTAACTTTTGCGTTGATAGAAATAAAAGGAAACACAACAAAATAATTAGCGTCAGGGTGTAGTAAATTCTGCCAGTAATCTTTTACCAATTTGTCAAATATGTCAAATTTTATAAATATGAGGCATGAAGGGTGTCGAAATTCACGAGCATTTCAGACAACCATTCTTAACATAAAATGACGAATCTTGAGTTCTTGACTAATATTGTAGGCATTTTCGTGAATATTTTCCAAGCGCTGACCCGTATAGCCGCTAACGCCATCCGAAAAATTAGAAAAGGCAGTGATCTTATGTAATTGAGCAAAATCTGATCTTTTGGTCCTATTTATTTTGTTTCTATTTCTACCGTTTGTGTATAAAAAAAGAAGAAGCTATTTTCCTTGCAAATATTCTTATTGTCAGTTCTTAAATTCGCATTTTCCTTCTTTATGCAGGACCATTAAAACAGCCTGCGAGCTGATCAATGTTTCCCTGTTAAAGGAGCTACACAAAGAAAATTCACCAACAACTGATAATTAGAAAAAATTACATATGGATGGAAAGATTTTCTCTTGAAAAACACGAATAATTTGCTGAGAAATCATATAGATATCATGGAAATGTGTAAAATGCAATTTTTCAAGACCCTTCTTAGACCCTCAAGCGCCCCCGAACGTAAGCCAAACACACGAGCGTAGCGAGCTCTGAATAGTGACGTCACACACTGGACAAACAGCTCAGTGCCGTGTAGCAGTCTGCAGCTAGCCAGCCATGTCCCATATGTGACGTCACAAATATTGACGCTCTATAAAGGACCGCTGATTAAGGCAGACAATCTGGATCTCAAAACTAACATTTTTGAGAGTTGATTACTGCGGGCCCCAAACATATTTTGAAGAAAAGAGTTGTTGTATTAGATCAGCAAGGCTTCCCCTTCGCAATGATATGAGTTTTGCATTAATTCAAAACACTTATGATTCTTCGTGTGGCTACTATGAATAAAAATTAAAATAAATTGCTTCTGGAAGCTGTGGCAATCTTTATACAGCTATAAACATAATCCGCCAATAGCAGAGTTTGGGGAGTTATGTACTATCCCAATATTAACCAGATTAAATTATGTAAAGTCTCCTATGCTAACGGCGGCCACAGATAATCTCTATTTGCAGAGTCGAGAAAAAAGAAATCTTAGAATATGAGATTAGGGCATTAGACCATTACATAACAATTTGGCTTGAATAGGAATCAAGTTCAAGGCCTATTCGTATGTGGGAGTCAATCCAGTAGATTATATACCAGTTCACGAACTATGTGATTTCCATGTTTGTAGGTCTACTTGCGGAAAGCCTGAAAACGTGATTAACAGCATTTTCACACACAGCTAAAATGCTATAAACATGATTAGTATAAACGTGTTTGAAACGTGTTTGAAACGTGTTTAAACTAATCACGAGCCTTTCACACACAGAAATTTCGGTGCGATCGTTAATCGTTTCGTGATTAACTACTGCTCGTAAAATGCGCAGTAGTCCCATTGCGCATTGAAGGTCATGCCATATCAATCAAAGTGCACGCTCCATCCAGTTTAAACACGTCTGAAACACGTTTAAACACGAATAACCTTCAACACAAAAAATGTCAAGCTTTCTAGATACGAACTTCGTATCTGCAGCCTGCTTTTAGGATCGCGACTTCGTATCTATCCCAACATCGTATAAACGATGTTCACACTGGGAAAATTTTCTATAAACATGTTTAAAACTGTTGAGTTAAACACGTTTATACTAATCATCTCTAGAAACGATGAATTTTAGCTGTGTGTGAAAAGGCTGTTAGTTACCTGGCTGATTCCAGGAATACAGTACGGCCTGTACTTTGTTAGGAGCAGTGACTAATGCACAGTGAGGTATTATCAGCTTTGCCGGTTTCTTAAAGCGTAGCCCAGACGGGTAGCACTTGAAGCCATGGCTGACTAGAAGCTCGTCCTCTTTAAGTGCGAGGCCATTTGGAATCTCGGTCAGTACCCGAAGGCTGATTTCCTCATCTTTCTCAAGGGCACCAGGTGGAATGTGGAGTGTAAACCCATGGGATTTGGTGGACAGCTTTCCTCCAAGGGCCCCAAACTTTCCAGTTGCAGAACAATCATCTAATATTAAAATATATGTATTAACAGTATACCCTAGAGTATATATTTAACAAGCTCTGACGACAAAGGCGAGAATCTCTTGCTTAAGATACATTTCACTTCAAGTTTAGTAGTATTTGCAAACTAAACAACGTGAAGAGGATACAGTTAAAGACAAAGTGAATTAACGATATAGAGACAATAGAAGAAAAATGTTTAAAATTGTGTTGTTTATATATTTTCTTTTTTTACCCTTGATCTGACGCCGGGCAGGAGATTCTTGCCTGTGACTTCAGATATATCAAAATATAATGACTCAACATTTCTTAATTTCTTCATTTGGAGTTGAATATACATAAGTGTTCTATCGGCAAAATATTCAACTGCCTTAAAGCCCCACTGTTCTACTTGTAGCTACTTGTTCCCTCCATATAGAAAACTTCACCAATCGGTGGCTGTTGGTCCCCCATGACCCTCTTTTTCTAATGTTAATTGAGAGCTGAGTTGATGATATAGCCACCTGTCAGTGACCTCGCTGGATGGTATAATCCCTTCTGGCCGAACTAGTACCCTACAGACGGCCCGGTCACACATAGACGACGCACGGCCCGCGCATTGAAAATTGGAAAAAAATATGGTCACATCGTTGCGCGCCCAACTTTTGTCAGAATTTGCGAGAAGCTAGCGAGCTGACACCGAATGCAAAGCGTGTTGCCACCATACAAACATGTGGCTTACTAAAAGTGAGGCACACATTTTTAAGTTGTTCCATTTCATATTTAAAATATAAAGGCATTTGAAGAGCCATGCTTTTCCGGGAATATTTTTTTCTCTCTGATGTTCTTCAACACTTGCAAAATAACAATGATAACGCTCACAAATTATAAACCACCTCTCCCTAGAGGTCAACCTTCTCTTTAATGGATAAGGGGGAAAACATCAGAGGCACTTATTGAGCTATTATAATGAAAAAAAGCTGTTTGTGTTTGAAGGATGTTCTTACCTGGATAACACTTGATCTTCTCTAAAGAATGTAATCTGAAATTAAGCATACTTAACAAGTGGTTAAGTCATTTCTTTACAATTTGGACAGACACCTATCGAGGACAATTTTTACTTTTAAAATGAGGCTCTAATCTCAGCATTACATTTATTTTTAACAAAATACATACATTTGCAAAACGAATGTGGTAGAAAATGTGAATCGTTTACCTGGGTAGATTGAAAACAGAGATAGAGTAGTCGTCCTTGTAGGCCTGAATTAGAAGCCCCGAACAAATTAAGAGTCACAATGGACACATAGAATGTAAAATCTAATTGTACAACTAACACATCTTCTTTAAAATAAACTATTAAAGTTTATGAAGACAATGGAATTGCTATTTTGAAATATCATTCCCTTACCAAATCTCCAAAAAATTAGATCTGTTTAAAAAAAATTGCCTGAAAATTGACCGGGAAATCGATATTCCTTATGATATGAAAGAATCACCTCGACAAAATCATCTGTTTGACCACTTCGTCCTTGGCATATTGGATAGGAAGGTTGCCTCTCTCATCCTTCACATCTAATTTAGCTCCATTCTCTAGGAGATAAAACACCAAGGCCTTCTCAGGAGATAGTTCGCCCCCGTAATGCTCTTCGGAGATCTAAAACAAAACAAAAAATATATATATTTGTTTTTCTTTGTACATTATCGTCCATCAATAGTCAGGGTGGATGAGCATCTAATTAGGTGTGGTTCTACGCTGCCTCCTGGATTCACAGTAGTGGAAATACCAATTTATGTTGTAAACTTCCCCATACACACAAACACACACCAACGTACACAATTTTCTTGGACCAACCACGGGTTTGAGATTCTACGATTCACTAATGACCTATAGGAGCGGTATATGTCAGTCACACTGCCGTAACGACTCAATGTAGACTTCAAAACTGACCATTGTTTTGTCTTAATTGAATTTGTTGTTCAGACTCTCGTCGGTCTTGTGTCGGTCTCGTTTGCGTTTCTGGGGCAAGCATGACTCACCTTTCTTAGTGTTTCACTTTCTTGCACGATGTTCTCGCTGCTATTGCATAGTTTAATGGCTTCATGGAGACACGTCTGTCCGTCAGGTGACTGGATATTGAGATCAGCTCCCTCGGAAACTAACTTCTCAATGGTTGAGATGTGACCATGTTGGATGGCAAGATGGATATCCGTTAAATTATTCTGGTCGAGCTAGACATAAGAAAATACGCAGCATGAAAACTTGAGAATAAAAGAGAAATGTCAATTATTGACAATTTGACAGGTGATCAAGTAAATCCAATGATTAAAGAAATTGTAACTTGTCTAAGAAATCTATGAAACAGAAGTGAGGTCTAACTGGAGTTATAATAAGGTATGATTATTATTGGTGATACAAAGGTAGTTAGTCAGCCTCGAGCTGGTCAAGTCATACAAAATAATGATAGGTAGCAATGCCTTATATGCTCTAAATTGAATTTTGGTACTTATTATTAAAAACATCAAGATAGATGACTTTGACGTAAAGATTTCTTTTTTAAATGTTTACCTTAGCATTGGAGCAGTCCATGAATAGATCAGCAATGCTTTGGTACCCGAGGACTAAGGATAGATTCAGAGCTGTCTGGCCGTGAAGGTCTCCTATGTCAAAATGTGCTCCTTCTGCCATAAGGACTTTAGCAACATCAAGGTAACCTTTCTGAACAGCATGGTGCAATGCAGTCCTACCGCCTTTATCTCCCCTATTCACCTCAGCTCCTTGACAGATGAGATATTTCGTGACATCAAGATGACTATTCCCGGCAGCAAGCTGAAACGCTGTCCTACCGTCATTATTCTCCTTATTCACCTCAGCTCCTTGGCTGATGAGATATTTGGTGACATCAAGATGACCATTAAGAGCAGCACTGTGAAATGCAGTCCAACCGTCATTATCTCCCCTTTTCACCTCAGCTCCTTGGCTGATGAGATATTTGGTGACATCAAGATGACCATTGAAAGCAGCACTGTGAAATGCAGTCCCACCGTAATTATCTCCCCTATTCACCTCAGCTCCTTGACAGATGAGATATTTGGTGACATCAAGATGACCATTCCCGGCAGCAAGCTGGAACGCTGTCCTACCGTCGTTATTCTCCTTATTCACCTCAGCTCCTTGGCTGATGAGATATTTGGTGACATCAAGATGACCGTTTAGAGCAGAACTGTGAAATGCAGTCCAACCGTAATTATCTCCCCTATTCACCTCAGCTCCTTGGCTGATGAGATATTTGGTGACATCAAGATGACCATTGAAAGCAGCTCTATGAATTGCAGTCCCATCGTAATGATCTCCCCTATTCACCTCAGCTCCTTGACAGATGAGATATTTGGTGACATCAAGATGACCATTCCCGGCAGCAAGCTGAAACGCTGTCCTACCGTCGTTATTCTCCTTATTCACCACAGCTCCTTGGCTGATGAGATATTTGGTGGCATCAAGATGACCATTAAGAGCAGCACTGTGAAATGCAGTCCAACCTTCAATATCTCCCCTATTTACCTCAGCTCCTTGGCTGATGAGATATTTGGTCACATCAAGATGACCCTTTAAGGCAGCATCGCGTAATGCAGTCCCACCGTAAGTATCCCTAATATTCAGCTCAGCTCCTTGACTGATGAGGTATTTGGTGACATCAAGGTGACCATTGAAAGCAGCACTGTGAGATGCAGTCCAACCGTTATTATCTCCCTTATTTACCTCAGCTCCTTGACTGACGAGGTATTTGGTGACATCAAGATGACCATTGAAAGCTGCAGTGTTAAGTGCAGTCCTACCCTCGATATTTCCCTCATTCACCTCAGCTCCTTGGCTGATGAGATATTTGGTGACATCAAGATGACCCTCCTGAGCAGCAAGAATTAAAGCAGTCCAACCGCCATTAACTCCCTTATTCACCTCAGCTCCTTGGCTGATGAGATATTTGGTGACATCAAGATGACCGTTCAGAGCTGAACCGCATAATGCAGTCAAGCCGTCATTATCTTCCTTATTAATCTCAGCCCCTCGATTGATTAGATTTTTGGTTCCCTCAAGATGACCATTGAAAGCAGCAAGGTGTAATGCAGTACAACCGATACCACATCTCCCATTCACATCTGCTCTTTGGCTGATGATATATTTGGTCACATCAAAATGACCCTTCCAAACAGCAACGTGTAATGCAGTCCGACCGTAATTATCTCCCCTATTCACATCAGCTCCTTGGCTGATGAGATATTTGGTGACATCAAGATGACCATTCCAAACAGCCCTGTGAAATGCGGTAGAACCTTCATTATCGCTCTCATTCACCTCAGCTCCTTGACTGATGAGAAATTTGGTGACATCAAGATGACCCTCCTGAGCAGCAATGTTTAAAGCTGTCCAACCGTTATTATCTCCCCTATTCACCTCAGCTCCTTGGCTGATGAGATATTTGGTGACATCACGGTGACCCTTCAAAACAGCAACGTGTAATGCAGTCCTACCTTTATTTTCTCCCGTATTCACTTCAGCTCCTTGACTGATGAGGTATTTGGTGACATCAAGATGACCCTCCAGAGCAGCAAGGTTTAAAGCAGTCCGACCGTCATAATTATCTCCCCTATTTACATCAGCTCCTTGGCTGACGAGATATTCGGTGACATCACGATGACCCTTCCAGACAGCAACGTGTAATGCAGTGAAACCATTCTTACATTGCTTTTTAACTTCAGCTCCTTGGCTGATGAGATATTTGATGACATCAAGATGACCCTTCAAAGCAGCGCTGCATAATGCAGCCACGCCCTCGTTATCTTCCTTATTAACCTCAGCTCCTTGACTGATGAGAAATTTGGTGACATCAAGATGACCCTCCTGAGCAGCAATTTTTAAAGCTGTCCAACCGTTATTATCTCCCCTATTCACCTCAGCTCCTTGGCTGATGAGATATTTGGTGACATCACTGTGACCCTTCCAAACAGCAACGTGTAATGCAGTCATACCTTTATTATCTCCCGTATTCACTTCAGCTCCTTGACTGATGAGGTATTTGGTGACATCAAGATGACCCTCCAGAGCAGCAAGGTTTAAAGCAGTCCAACCGTTATTATCTCCCCTATTCACATCTGCTCCTTGACTGATGAGGTTTGTCATGACATCAAGATCACCATTGAAAGCAGAGCTGTGTAATGCTGTCCAACCGTCCTTTAATCCCTTATTCACCTCAGCTTCTCGACTGAAGAGGTATTCGGCGATATCAAGATAACAATTCAGATTCTGAGCACTGTATAATGCAGAGTAGCTGTCCTTGTCTTCTTTGTCCATATAAGCTCCAAGGCGGAGTCCATATTTCGTTGCTTTAAGATGTTCGAGTGAAGCAGCAAGATGTAATGGTGTTTGTCCATCTGGACTCCCCACATCAGCTCCATGATATTTGAGATGCTTGACACTCCCCTGGCCATATTGGACCGTCATGTGTAAGGGTGTGATTTCCATGTCGGTTTGTTTGATTTATGTTTTAAACAAGTTTTAACAAAATTTCGACGGCTTCGAGATTACCCCGCAATACTGCATCATGGATCTCTTGATTCACATCATCCATATTTGTTAATGTCTCGCGGCATCACTGGATCAGTAAGTTCTCTGGTCGCAGATAATTATGTCTTATATTCCTTCCATGCGATAATCTGTTAAACTGTCATTACTTGACATCACTGTGTATCCATAGACTGCCTGGAGTAACATTATATTCGTTTGTCATCGAAGCTCGATCTGTTTGAAATGTGCACATGAAAGCAGAATACATGTAGATCAAAACTGCACACGACTAAGCAAATAAAAAGTTAATCATAAAGCCTGGTGATAAAGCGATAAAAGAATTGAACTTTAGAATCGTAACTCTTTGCATATATCAATATTAACCAAGATATTACATTTTTTGCTTGAACCCAGGAACCTAAATATGATAAGTGCACTATCAAATAGATTTTGTTTCATATCGCTTATCGCTTTAGTCCTAATTTGATAATGCATTGTTATTGTTTTTGTTATTTATTCATTATTTCAGCGGCAAATAAAATTAAACCTGCGTTGTGTTCTAAACGATTAAATGTATTCAAACCGATATTGCCTATTTTGAGTGTTTTAATAATTTCCCCTTCATATGCCTTTTCACACAGCCCATACATACAACATAATATGCTTCGTTAGGCCTAGTTCCACATAGGAATGATGACCCCTACCCCCTTCACCCGCCACCCCCTCTCCCTACCTCTCTCCTGACCTAATATATATCCCAAAGTATATTTAAAACTCAAGAAGGAATGGATATATTTTGGTCAGTTTTAAGTTCATGCAAATGCCAAGCTCCCCTTGAATACCTTTTGATATAAGAACACTTACCTTTTCTCTCAATCCCTTCAATTTTTTCCTATTCTTAAAGATATTACTTTTCTGTCAAAACATTTTCTTCCTTTCCGACCCCACATCTGAAACGGGTCCTACCATAATTCGAATAAATGCAACACAGTAGATTAATCATTGACCTCTTCCGAATAATGAAATGAAAAGGCATAATGAACTAATGCTTATACTGCACCTTGTCACCCGCATTGTTTTATGGTGAAAAGATAACGCACAAAAATCATATGTAACCAGAAGCGGTTCTAAAAGATTTGTGTTGGTGTTCAGGTGATTGGTAGTTTCTGCATTTATGCACTCTCAAAATTGTAGGGGTCTTTAAGAGATTGGGGCGCTTGACCCCCCCCCCCCCCCCCCTCCAAGGAACCGCTGCTGCTTATGTCGAAATTTGTGTTGTATCCGAAAGCATATTTGCAATGTGCTCATCGGACTTTCGTCACAGGGTTTATAAAACTGGAGCACTGTCATATACATGTACATATGGTGCTTCAGAAGCTAGAAAGATAGACGCTTCTCGTGAATACCAAGATCAAAATATCAGGAACTGATTTCTTACCAAATTTCTTTTAAAAATCTCTGATAAGCAAAAAATAAGTTAATCATTTTCAGCTTGCTTTCGGATCGAAATTTTTATAGCGTTTTTGTTTTTGTTTTTGGTTGTCCACTAACGTTATACCACTGGATTTCACAAAGGGGGCACAGCCGATTGTTTCCCTTCCAGAGTCCAAGAGCATAATTCCGACCCCTGTTTTCATAAAACTCGATGCTTAATTTCTATGATAAATCTGCTCTCAGCTAATCAAATACCACAATTTCAGTATCTTTTAAATTTTATTGTGACTTAATTGTTATTGATTATAAGTTTTATATAAAACAAGACCCTGGTAAAATACAAACTAGTAGGGCCTATGACGAAGTATACAATTTCCAGTGTTGTAAGATAAAACAATTTACCACTCCCAGGATCTTCTCTTCTTCTTCTTCGATCCTATTCTTCTATTTCTTCTTCATCTTTTTTTTCTCCTTGATTGTCGTCGTCGTATTTTTCTGAGGAGTAATTGTGAATCTATAGGGATCGAGACAGGAACACATATTGCCCCGGTGGCATTTAAAGGGGTGCAAAAACGCAGAAGATATGGGCGCAAAATCCAAAAAAAAAAGGGAAAACGAAAATGGGGAGCGCGTAAAGGAGGAAAATTCGTGATCATTAAACACCAGCTAAGAAATAAAAAATTGTATATTCAGGCACCGGGCTGCACAAATTCTATTTCAATGCGGATACTTGGTTATCTCGCAGCTCGAATATGAGGTGGCGGTTGTCCGAATGTGAGAACTTTATAAATCCTAAGGGGAAAGGAGCCCAAAGCCCCACCCCAACCCCTTTCCTGCCCTCCTCGTACGCCTAATTTATGAACACTCTACAGGAATATATTTGAGTAATTAGGGTTAAGTTAATTGGGTGTTGAGATATTTTATACTTTATAAAAACGAACAAAACATATTTCAATTTAATAGTAATAATATGTCCCCAAATACGTTGGATAAATACATAAGAAATGGAGTGTTCGATGGATACGAATGCCCTGCCTTGTTTTACATCTTATAATTTCTCGCCCCAATAGAGAATACAGTTAAATACTTACTTTCACCTCCTTCCATTTCTCTCTTTTACTATATTACTCATTCCCTCCTTCCTTTTTTCCTTCTCTCATCATACTACTTTTTCTATCTTATTCCTTCCTCCCTCTCTCTCTCACTTCATCAACATATTTTGATATATGCATCTGCCTTAGTCGTTTTGTTGCCTACTTCCTCGCATCCATGACCAGAAATTTGGGTTATTGGTACCACTCAAGGTGGCAAGATCTACTTATGCATTTTGAAATGTCCTATATCTATACATAATATTTTGATATGATAGCATTTCCAGACTGGCAGCTTAGTCGTATAATCAGCAGTTTCCATGGCAACACAACACTAAAACCGGTATTATTCGAAGAAACAGTTAAAGTCATTTATAAATAATATAAACACTTTTGATTGCGTACAAATGTACAGTTTATAATACATCACCATGAAGGAAAGAAATATAATGCAATTTACTTTACCATTTATAACGGTTGTCATGGAAACGACCCTTGAATAGCCTAAAATCAAGAATTTTGGAGTAATTTCAGTAACATATTAGACAATATACTCATTCAAGACAAGTTAAAGTCCCCTTTCCAAATTATTGAAAAACAATATGACTAATCTATCATATAAGCCAAGAATAGGTTATAATACCTTCCCATTGTTACCATGGCAACATGAATTAGAGTTAACAAGATGCCCTGTATGGTTTTGGCTATATCTTGGGATTGGAGAGGTGTTGAAAGTTCATTATGGTGTCTATATCCAGGTTTTCAGGCACAGGGAACACAGCTAAAGCATTATTTTGGACATTACCATGGGACATCACAGCTAATTTGCATACATTTGCATAAAAAGTATTCTGCCACTGCATATTACATGCTGTTTCTTAGGGTTTAGAAGATATAACATTGTGATGACTACATTAGATGCCAGGAAACTTCATTTGATTGTATGCAATGCTGGAACCAGCACAGATTCATCACATTAATGACCATTTTTTTGTTATTGTATCAAAATTGTCCCGAAGAATATGATGAGCAAAATGAGAATAAATGAGTCAAAGGTAAATATGAATGCCAGAAAATTTGTGTCTGTTTCCAAAAACGCCTTCATTGAGCAGAAATATTACAGGCGGTTTGCACGAAGTCTCAGAAACTATTTTGTCACATCCTCCCTTTTCTATTTTAAAAAAAACTCTCTTTGAGAGAAAGGTGTGATTGAATTTAAGTAGTCTATTTGGACACAAATTAATTCACATTCTCAAAGCCAGAAAAAAAAACGTATTTGCCTTTGAGACTTTACATTGATTGTTCATAATCATGTAAGTGATATAATGTATCTAGTACATCTTTGAGTTTAACCTACAAGTCCTTTCCATGTGATCTGGGATTTTAAGCCTACCCTAAGTTGTCACCATGACTTTTCTAATGGCAGCTTGTTTGAGAAAGCAGGTCAGCTTCTTGCTAAAGTAGCTGTCCCATGGCGCCTTCTAAGCCTATACCGTGTGCCACCGTGTGGTAAATTTTGTGTGGTCGGTGGAACACGATGAGGGCACACGGCGGGCCGTTGAGTGATCGGTGAACACGGCAAGGGCCTGTTAGTGGCCAAAGAGACCAGGCGAGACCCGGCAAAAGTTGTCGGCATGCCCAAAACTTCGCCGTGTGGGTACAAGCGGTGGCACACGGTGAGAACCAGGTATGAGGGCGATAAGAGTACGGTATAAGGACGGTGGGCTGGTACGAGGCTGGTATGGACCCGTTCATGGGGCAGTGAGAACTGTGACGACGTGTCATATTTTGTCCAACGGGCTGTCTTCATACCGCCCTTATATTATAAAAAAGTACCATGGTAACTATGTTTTTTTGTCCAAATTACCATCCACCATGGTAACCATGGTTACCATGGTATCAAACAATGATAAACATAGGGTCATCAAACAATGTATTTCATTGTTTGGTACCATGATTACCATGGTTACTCTGGTACTTTTTTGTAAGGGCGGCCTCGTTACGGTTCCCGCCAGGCTCTCACCGTTCGCTCATCGTTGACCCACCGCCTCATACCGGCCCCTCACCGATCATTACGTCCAACCGCTCTCATTAATAAACGACCTAATAACGTCATCTTACCATTCCACCGTCCTCATAACGTCTCAATACCGGCCTAGCTGTTGCCGTGTTTTACATTGTGCCCGTTCAGAAACCGTGCCAGACACGGGGTCAGACATGTGACTCCATATTTTACTGTATACAAATGCTTCCTCTGTTGTTTCCTGCGGATCGAGCTTCCTAGCTTTACCCCTCCCCCTGCTTTCCCTCCATGTATAGGCGCCGCTCCGGTGGGGGGGGGGGGGGGCTGGTGTGCACAGTGCCCCTCCATTTTTGAAGTACCCCAGGAATGCCCCTTTTACTTGATAAGTGCACCTATTACTTTGTTAAAGTGCCCATTTGAAAGTGCCCTTTTTGTCCCCCCCCCCCCTCTAATTTGTTAGTCGCTCCGCCGCCCCTGCTTCCATGTTTAGGCATTATGAAGAATTAGAAGAATTATGAATAATTGTTGAGAAGAAAGATGAGGACGTACATCCGTGAACTTGAGAACTGAAGTGTGACCGGAAACTAGGGTGAGTGCTCAGCTTTAATATACCGTGCGTTACGTCTTCAATGGCCTATTTATATGGTTGCGTTCCGGGCGGTAAGCAGCAGGCAGGGGCGTCTCCAAAGGGGGGGGGGTGTGGGGATGCGACACCACCCCCCAAAAGGAAAAGAAAAGAAAGAAAGGAAAAGAAAGGAAAGAAAGGAAAAAAAAGGAAAGAAAAGAGAAGAAAGAAAGAGAAAAAAGAAAAAGAGGGAGGAGAGGAAAGAAAGGAAAAGAAAGAAAAGAAAGAGAAGGAAAAAAAAAAAGAGAAAAGGGAAACAAAAGAAACGGGGGATGAAAGAGAGGAGAGAGAGGGGAGGTAAGAGCCTGAGAGAGGAGGGGTGGGAGTCAAAGAGAGAGGGGGTTGTTGGGTGGAGTCGTCTCGTCGAAGGAGCAAGAAAGACACGGATAAATATGTTGCTGTGTCGGGTCAGCTGTGTCGGTATTCTTGCTCGATCCTCGTGTACTATATCAATGCAGAATGCAGAAATCTCGGTGAGATGTATATTGTCGGTCGGCCGACAAGGTTTTTTCCCTACGAACTGTGACTTTTTATCCGCTGCGACGACTTCGAGAGTGACTACAACTAAAATACTTGTATTTTCTCGAAGTTTCACTTTCCTATTTATATTAGCTAAAGAAATCCGAGGTTTAAAAAATTTACGGGGAAACTGAATTCAAACAAGGATTAAGAGTCAACAACGGTACGACGAATCGTCTTCCTTTCTCTATATTTTGATGAAACGCCAACAAATTCCGCGCTTTGCGCGGGAGGGAAAAACTTCATTTAGACGAGTCGAGAACAGTACAACGAATCGTTTGATTTCTCTCATAATTTAAGGAAATGCCAAAGATTCCGCGCTTCGCGCGGGAGGAGGCCGGGAAACTAAATTCAGACAAATGAGGGTTAAGAGCCCGTTAAGAGTCGCAAACGGTACACCGAATCGTCTGCTTTCTCTAATAATTTAAGGAAACGTCAAAGCTTCCGCGCTTCGCGCGAGAGGGGGAAACTGAATTCAGACAAATAGGGCGTATTACGAATCGTAAACGTACAACGAATCGTCTGCTTTTTCTAATAATTTAAGGAAACGTCAAAGCTTCCGCGCTTCGCGCTAAAGGGGGAAACTGATTTCAGACAATTAGGGCTTATTGAGAGTTGAAAACGGTAAAACGAATCGTCTACTTTCTCTAATAATTTAATGAAACGCCAAAACTTCCGGAAGGGGGAAAACTGAATTCAGATAAGGATTAAGAGTCGAGAACAGTACACCAAATCGTCTGATTTTTCTCGTAATTAAATCAAACGTCTAAGCTTTTCGCGCTGCGCGCGGAAGGGGAAAACTGAATTCGGACAAGGATTAAGAGTCAAAAACGGTACAACGAATCGTCTGCTTTCTCTAATAATTAACAGTCGAGAACGGTACAATAAATCGTCTTCTTTTCCTAATAAATTAAGGAAACGTCTAAGCTTCCGCGCTTCGCGCGGAAGGCCTATCACCCACACCCCCTATAATGAGCGCGCTCTTTAAGTGATTCGCTTGCTCACTACCGCCGTTCCCCAAAATAAGATCCTAACTCCGCGCCTGCATTAAAATATATAGCTATGATGCTGACTAAGTTGATATAATTCGTATATTTATGTAGTCGAGGAAAATGACCATTTGCGCATACGCAAGTACTATAGATAGTCCATAAGAAAAACAATTTAGCCTTCGGCCCCGGGTTTATAGGGTTAAATTTGTAGATATTGGGACATTTAATTTTGTCGGTAATTGGTGGCTAGTTTTTTCGGTAATCGATGGCCTCTACACACCCCCCCCCCCCCCCCCCCCCCCCCACTGAAAAGGGTCTGGCGACGCCCCCGGCAGCAGGTACCCACCCGGTTGGGATCTGGTGAGACCCGACGAGGGAAAGGCCAATACGGTGACACTGGCTGGTACGAGCACGTTGTAAGCGGTAAGGATTCAGTATGGAGACGGAATGGAAACGATGAGGGCATAGTGGACAAATTTAACAACAATACAATCTCTGCGGCCCGAGAGATTTTCACCGCTTGTCATTTAAATCAAATGTTATGGGCCAGTTGGGCTTAGCCGGCGCCATGGGACTTCTTCTTATCGAGTCACTACACAAGTCCCGTCCAGTGGGCCACACAGGCTTTGTCACGGCAATTCACGGCTTCCAGGTCATCTTGGGTGCATGGCTCTGGCAGGAGTGGGCAGACTAGCAGGTGTTCCATTGTCTTTTCCTGGCCGCATTCACGTTTGTTCGTCTCCTAGACCCCACCTCTGCATCGTCCACAGCAAGTTCTCAGGCGGTTGAGGCTTAGCCAGGAAGGCTCGCTGGAACCGGATGCGAGGGATTCCTTCGGGCTGAGGGAGAGTTTATGTGGAGTGGTCTGGAGGTGGTTAGACCACAAAGTCATTCTTTGGTTGTAAGGGCGGGTATTAAGGGGCTCTACAGTATGCAGAAAGCTGTGTATGGATTTGAGCCGCTTGCCCACTGGCTGTTCTTGGAAGAGTGGGTGGAGTGGATTGTTTTCTTGTTTGTCCTTTTCTTTCTGGGACAAGACCAACCTTCTGACGTGTGGTGGGGCAATACCGCAGAGCAGGTGGAGGGCTTCTACTTTAGTTGGCCTATAAGGCAACCAGTGATCGCCCTGCAGGATGAATTTAATGCTGGGTCGATCCTACTTCATACTGGTGAAGCATATTCTGCAGCAGAGAAGCAAAGCGCACGGGCTGTCATCCGGATTGTTCTGGCATCAGTCCCCGTAGGTGTTGGCTTGCTTCTTGAGGATGGTATTGCGGGCTCCAACTTCTGACTTTGTGTTTGAAATGTGGTTCTTGTAGGTAAGGGAGCGATCAAGTGTGACGCCTGGGTAAACTGGGTTGGATGTGTGCTTCAGCCTTTTCCCATACCAACTGATCCTTAGTTGATGGTTGGCATCCCTGTTCTTGAGGTGGAATGCACTTATCTGGGTTTTATCAGGGTTAGCTCTCAGGTGGTTGGTCGCGTAGTATGGGATGAGTCCGGCCAGGGCATCACTGAGGGACTCCTCCAACTTCACAAATGACTGGTTCTGGGTGGCGATGCAGAGATCATCGGCGTAGAGGAAGCTCCTGGTGTTTGGGTGGATCGGTTGGTCGTTCGTGTACACGTTAAAGAGCAGTGGTGCAAGCACACTTCCTTGTGGTAGGCCATTTGTCAGTCTGCGCCATCTGCTGCGATTGCCGTTGAGGACCACAACGAATCACCAATTGGACAGCAACGTCTGCATGAGTCCAGTTAGTCTCACATCCTTTGTCAGCTTATAGATCTTCCTGGTGAGGATTCTGTAGTTCAAGGTGTCATAGGCAGCAGAGAGATCAACGAAAGCAGCGCCATGGGACAGCACAATAATACAGACACAGATTATCAGCACATCTGTGTCTTCAGCTGTTATTACTATGGATCTGTATCTATCCTCAGCAGCATGCCATGCATGAAGAAGCATTCGTGTGTCAGCTTCCTCTTTTGTTGTCTTCATAGTTATGATTTCTTCCTAGTGATTCTCCACTTGCCACATAAAGTGACTTATCATGAAGCTTCTCCCTCTCTGCAGGCTGCTTCCACTGATTGATTATTTTTGTTTTTCAGGGTTTATCAGGAATTTTCTTCAACTGCAAATGTTGTGACAAGGTGCAATGAGATCTGATGGTGACACAATTTTCTCCAGCTCTGTTTGTATTGCGCAGAGAGCAACGCTGTTGCCAGTGACCACGGTATTGGTCTGAGTGGGCGTGCTAGAACCTCTCTAATAGATTGCGCTCTGCTGTGAGCAATGATGATCATGCATGCGCCCAAAAAGGTTTCCGTCTGCCTTCACGATTACCTGATTCCCTTTAGCTTTGTAACCAGCCTGCTCTTTATTGATGTTGAGGAAGGTCTTCAGGGTCTCTTTCTTCATCTTGTCATGAAATTTCACCGTGGGTTGCTCTTTTTCCAAACGATCTTATCGGAATGCTTCTTTTCAACTTTGTGAACTTTCAGCAGGTCATTGGCAATATCTGGTGGGGCCAGGATACAGTAGACAAGTTGACCAACTCCGTTTCATCATGGCTCAGCTGTTCTCGATTAGTTCCACAAATGAACAAACATCGGTCTCATCTTTCCTTATCCGGCTTAGTTGCAGGTCCGGATGATTGAAGTGCTGAAAACTGTTTCTGCTGACCATATGTCTCTCAACTCTCTCAAAATAATATGAGCTTCTGTACTCAGATATCAGGGAGTACCTACTGACAGCTCCTGGTTTTAGGCTGAAGCCTTTTGTCCCCCCCCCCCCCCCCCAGTGGTCTGTGTGTCCTTGTTGATGGTTTTTTCAATTTTCTGGTCGACTGGGATTCTGCCAAAGAGGTCCTACCAAGTTTTACAGAAAATCTCTGGCCCTGCATGAATTGTTCATGCACATCTGGGTGATCAATTGCCAGCCGGGACATTTGTGCATAATAACTATAGTAGGGAAGATAGCGTGCATGGTTCAGTTTGTCGTCGGCGAAGCACCAGGTAGTCATTGCACGAATGAAAGCTAGGTGCATGCACCCAGACACCCTCTCTAGATGCCCGAACCAGACCTAGCATAACCTCGACAATGTCCACATATGACATCCCGAGGACCGAGAGAGTCCCATTCTCCTGTCTAAGGTAATCAAGGTAGACATCAAACAGCTTGAAGACTGATTCTCAATCATCTCACAGCTAGCAGCTTGAGAAACATCTCAGGCTGTCCATGACCCTGAGGCTTTCTTCCAGGTGAACCTGGTCGTCAGTGTGGTTAGTTTCTAGACAGGGTAGGAATCCTTTCCATGCCTGTCGCATAAATGCCTCGTAAAACAACTTGACTGCACGGTTGTAGTTGCAGCATTCCATCACTCCAGCTACATAACCATTAGCAATGACACCTGACTCTCCACATAGGTCCCTCGGGCAAGCATCTTCAAACATCTTCTCAATGGGTGACCACAGTGTGCATATATGCCAAGAGATACACAACCCAGGGTCTTCACAGTTTTGATATAATAACAAACAAATAGACAGTAATGAGATGAATCTGTGCTGGTTCGAACATTGCATACAATCAAATGAAGTTTTCTGGCATCTAATATAGTTATCACAAAGTTATATCTTTCTAAACCCTAAGAAACAGCATGTAATATGCAGCGACAGACTACTTTTATGGTCATTTTACTCTGATTTTTTGCACATTTATGCAAATTAGCTGTGATGTCCCATGTTAATGTCCAAAATAATGCTTTAGCTGTGTTCCCTGTGCCCGAAAACCTGGGTATAGACACCAAAATGAACTTTCAACACCTCTCTGATCCCAAGATATAGCCAACATATCATATAGTACCGTACAGGGCATTTTGTTAACTCTAATTCATGTTGCCATGGTAACAATGGAAAGGTACTATATAACCTATTATTGGCTTATATGATAGATTACTCATATAGTTTTTCAATATTTTGGAAAGGGGACTTTAAGATGTCTTGCATATTGTCTAAGATGTTACTGAAATTACTACAAAATCCTTGATTTTAGGCTATTCTGGGGTCGTTACCATGGCAACCGTTATAAATGGTGATGTAATTTGCATTTCATTACTTTTCTCCATTGTGAGGTATTCTAAACTTTCATTCTTTGGGCCTGGAAACCTGGGTATAGACACCAAAATGAGCTTTTAACACCTCTCCAATCCAAAGATATAGCCAAAATATGGCACATAGTACCGTACAGGGCATCTTGTTAACTCTAATTCATGTTGCCATGGTAACAATGGAAAGGTACTATATAACCTATTATTGGCTTATATGATAGATTACTCATATAGTTTTTCAATATTTTGGAAAGGGGACTTTCAGATGTCTTGAATGAGCATATTGTCTAAGATGTTACTGAAATTACTCCAAAATCCTTGATTTTAGGCTATTCTGGGGTCGTTACCATGGCAACCGTTATAAATGGTGATGTAATTTGCATTTCATTACTTTTCTCCAAGGTGAGGTATTCTAAAGTTTCATTCTTTGGGCCTGAAAACCTGGGTATAGACACCAAAATGAGCTTTTAACACCTCTCCAATCCAAAGATATAGCCAAAATATGGCACATAGTACCGTACAGGGCATCTTGTTAACTCTAATTCATGTTGCCATGGTAACAATGGGAAAGTACTATATAGCGTATTCTTGGCTTATATGATGGATTAGTCATATAGTTTTGTTATTAATTTGGAAAGGGGACGTTAACTTGTCTTAAATGAGCATATTGTCTAATATGTTATTGAAGTTACTCCAAAATTCTTGATTTTGGGCCATTCTGGACTCGTTACAATGACAACCGTTATAAATGGTAATGTAAATTGCATTTCATTACTTTCCTTCATGGTTAAGTATTCTCAACTGTACATTTGTTCGCACTCAAAAGTGTTTTGATAATTTATAAATAACTTTAACTGTTTCTTTGAATAATCCGGTTCTAGTGTTGTGTTGCCATGGTAACTGCTGATATCTATGACTAAGCTGTCCATTCGGAAATGCTATCATAACTTTGTACACGTATATATGCCCAATAAACAAACAAAAAGTACAAAGGTTGTCAAGAACACACTTTGTTTAAAAAGTATGCATCCCAATAAACAAAATCACGTGAAAATCACGTCAATATCAAGGTATCGACTTGAGGAGAGTTACGTTCTTCAAACGCCGGACATTTACGTAAATGTGTTAATACGTTTATTGCACTAGGTCACTTAAAACACACGTACACTAAATCACGCAATTGTCACCGCAATATCACCATTATAATAACGTGATTATCCCTACCTTTGAGACCATGGTTTGTAAACCTAATACTCCCGTGTTTGTTTGGTTATGAAATTACATCTTCATAAACGAAATTATCGCGTCACAGAAACATGTGAAGTGTTAGTGATAGTTTTAGTCAAAATATCTGCGTGAAATTCACGTGAATATTACGAGGTTGACTTGAGATGAATCATGTTCTTCATTCACGTGAAATTTACGTCGAAGAAGAAATATGTTACTGTAACCCGCGTTCAACCCAATAATTACGCAAATGTTACACAATAAATGAACCAAAATAATGACGTTCTCATCCCGTTTCTGAACATCGTGTTTTGGATCTTCCATAATTACGTCCAAGCGCGCCGGAAGCAGTTTGGGATTAGAGGGGGTGGAGGGGGGGGGGGGTGGGGTGGGTGCAAACATCCCAGAAGAGAAAGCTAGCTGCAACTGGTCCAGTTGATGAACCAGTTAATGCCAACTGGTAACCCCGGAAATTGAAATGGGCTAAATGATCCAGTTGATCCAGGCCAGTTATAATTCAACTGGTCTAGCTGAGCCATTAGAACCATTTGGTAAAACTTCCAACCAGTTGAACGGCAACAACACTTCAATACTGGTACGTCTGTATTTCCAATGTAAAGGCATTGGTAAGAAGTAGACTTACATAATTTAATTAATCGAAATTTTTTCAAATACTTGTATTTTATTGAAATTATTTTAGTTCACAGTTAATGTTTCCCTTATTCATGTTTAATTAAATGTAATTTATACGAAGTAGCCAAATGTCCTAATAACTGGTAATTTATATTTGTAGTATTTTCGAAATGAATTGCATATAACTAAATCATCAGTAATTAAGAAATATGCTGTAAATTCAGATAAATTGTTAAAAAATCATAGATCTGCACGCACCCCATATTCAATATGCAAATTAATTGGTGTCAGCTGGTTCAACTGGAAATATGCCAACAGTCAGTCATCAACTGGTGCAACTGGAAATATGCACACAGACCAGTTATCACCTGGTGCAATGAAAATATGCCAACAGTCAGTTATCAACTGGTGAAAATAGAAATATGCCAACAGTCACGGGATTATCACCACGGAACTTAAATGGTAACTGTGAAACCATCAAGACACCCAAAAATAACTCATTTTTCACACCTAGAAATCACGGAATACCCAGCTTATATTCATAATCCGTTTGAGTCATGAAATCATCACCGCGGAACTGCTGGCAACTTTGACTACCATTTAAATAGGTGTTTTAATACACCTAAAAATGACCTATTTTTCAGACCTAAAAATCACCGATGCCCAGCTTAGATTAATAATCCGTTTGAGTCACGAGATCATCACCGTGGAACTGCTGGCAACTTTGACTACCATTTAAATAGGTGTTTTAAGACACTTAATAATTACTTATTTTTCACACCTAAATATCACGGATTCACAGCTTAGATTAGTAATCAGTTTTAGCTACGTGATCATCACCAAGAAAGTTATGGTAACTTTGAAACCATTTAAAAAGGCGTTTTAAGACACCTAATAATTACTAATTTTTCACACCTAAAAGTCACGTATGCCCAGCTTAGATTAATAATCCGTTTGAGTCACGAGATCATCACCGCTGAAATGCTGGCAACTTTGACTACCATTTAAATAGGTGTTTTAAGACACCTAATAATTACAAATTTTTTCACACCTAAATATCACGGATTCACAGCTTAGATTAGTAATCCGTTTGAGTCACGAGATCATCACCGCGGAACTGCTGGCAACTTTGACTACCATTTAAATAGGTGTTTTAAGACACCTAATAATTACTTATTTTTCACACCTAAATATCACGGATTCACAGCTTAGATTAGTAATCCGTTTGAGTCACGAGATCATCACCGCGGAACTGCTGGCAACTTTGACTACCATTTAAATAGGTGTTTTAAGACACCTAATAATTACTTATTTTTCACACCTAAATATCACGGATTCACAGCTTAGATTAGTAATCAGTTTTAGCTACGTGATCATCACCAAGAAAGTTATGGTAACTTTGAAACCATTTAAAAAGGCGTTTTAAGACACCTAATAATTACTAATTTTTCACACCTAAAAGTCACGTATGCCCAGCTTAGATTAATAATCCGTTTGAGTCACGAGATCATCACCGCGGAACTGCTGGCAACTTTGACTACCATTTAAATAGGTGTTTTAAGACACCTAATAATTACTAATTTTTCACACCTAAATATCACGGACAGAACAATAAGACGATAAGCCGGTGTAAGTAACGTGATTATCACATCAACCTTGGATAACCTGTGAAACCAATCGATAAAGGTGCTTACAAGACCAAATAATTACCTATTTATCACCACCATCGGTTAACGGACAAAAAACTCGTTGCTTGGTCAAGTGGTTATTTGGTCATAAACACTTGATTTACAGAGGTAAGTGGAATCACGTTACTCCAGTCGCGTGATAAATTGGTGGTTTTTAGGTTAGATGAAAACGTGAACAGGAGTACCTTTTTTGTTTAAATGAAGGCACGTGTCGATAACGTTTAAATCTAGTTCAAAAGGCACCATACTTTAAAATCACTTAAAATACACTCCCAAAAGAGGTTACTTTTTAGTGTTTTGTTTATTGGGATATGGTATTATACCGGTCTATTCAGTGGCGGCAATCAACTATTAACTGATTAGAACTGTCACTTTATAGAGATATCGTCGTGAATTGCATTTTGCAGAAATGTATTCATTTATATATTTATGAATTCGCTCGTAAATAAAACAAAAATAATAAATACATACACTCAGTTAAAAAGAAAGAAAAAGTGCCACTCTTTTCTGTTTAGAATCGTTCATATATACCGTGAATTAATCTAGGCCTATATCAAATGAAAGAAAAATCAATTGTCTACCAACATCGATTAGGATCAAGTTTTGAACCTTCACCCTTAAATAGGCACATTCATTTGATCCTTAGAAGCTCTAATAAAGGAAATTGCGAAATTAGAGCAAGTAGCCATTCAAATGTTAACGAAGATGTGCATCCGTAAGACATTCTTGTTCGACAATAAAAAGAAAGAATGAGAAACAATAAGGAGGATTGAGCTTTGGATGTCAACTGTTGTCCGTCAGGACTGCATGGTTTTAAAAAACACGGTCAAAATGCCTCTCCTTTTCACCCAAGATCGTGGACGAACTTCAGGATACCGGCATTTTAATGTCCAGATACCCCATTTTATGCAATGTTCTTTCAGAGACTTGTTTATTGTGAAATGCAGCTTGAAATGCTATGATTCCAATTGTATATTCTCTTAAAGAGGATTACTTTATCTTTAATTTGATATACAATCAGATAAGTTTGTATTGAATATTTTATTTGACAATATTGATTATAAGGCCACTCCAAAGATGACTACGCAGCCGCGTCCAGAAAAAGCGTCGAAAGGGTGTCTTTTTTTTAGCTATACGGCGACGTCGACGTTTACTTTAAAAAGGGGTGTTTTTCAAGCGCTGGTCGCACAAAAAAATCCCAAATAAAGGGTACCTTTAGGTTCACAGGTTTCGACGTTTTCTTACATACACGATTACTTCCATTTCGAAAAATGTGCGATACATAGGCCATTAGGTCCATTTCGGGGAAGGTGCGATACGCCACAAGGGTCTATTCCAGAGGTTGATGAACACAGGTGGGTAGCACTTGTGTTACACTTGTATGCGACATTCTCCCTCTCTCTCTCTCTCTCTCTCTTTAACTCCATGATATTCGTTTGAAATTCACACAGAGTTTAGAGGATACTCTACTTACAAATGACCTGCGAAATTTCATTGACGATGGTAAAATGCTTTTTTTTTTTTTTTTAAAGATTATTGTCAATCAAAATCTCTTTGCATTTTTGGTGTGTGAAGATACCGGTGGTCACAGTTACACCTTTGAGATGAATCGATGTTTTAGTACCAGTTGATATACGGTTGAATAAAAGATCTTTTTGAATGTCTGAATTATTTATACAACTTTACCTCACGACAAGCTTTCAACTTCAACTAGTTGTTCAAGGTCGAGCGAACATACAATTAACAACTAAATTATTCATACCTTTATCAAGTTTTGTAATTTTTCAAGTACGTGAAAAATTGATTTTTCCCAATTTATGTTTCTTGAGAATATGACAAATTAAAACTTAAATCTAGAATGGAAATATAGGCTACATCTCCAATAAACGCAGAATTTTCATTGAATTAAAAGAAATAAAGGAATACATCGATTTAACATTGAAACATCAATGACGGTTGCAAAATAATAAACCTACCTAGACCAGTATTCAACATTATGCCCCAATTCAACCTGTCCACCTATCATAATCAACAACAACAAAACAAACAAAAAATCATTTACAAGGGGTATATATGAATAATTTATTTTTTAAGTGTATATGATTCTACTAACAACGCGTAATCTGGGCCTGTTCAATATTGTACTCTGACTATTGGATATTACTCGTATTTAGACAACAGATGAATTAATTCGCATGGGGCACCCAACAAAGACGAAAGACTTTGAATAAAGTTAGGTTGAATAACAAAAATGGTCTAGGTAGGTCTATTATTTTGCAACCCATTAATGTTTCGAAGTTAAATCGATGTATTCCGATATTGGTTTTGATTTAATGGAACTTCTACGTTTATTGGGGATGTATATTTCCATTCTAAATTATGTGGAGGTGTGAGAGTGCACGTGAAGATGGAGGGAGGGAGGGAGTGTGTGTGTGTGTGTGTGTGTTATAGAGAGAGAGGGGAGGGAGAGAGAGAGAGAGAGAGAGAAAGGGGAGAGAGAGAGAGGGGGGGGGGGGGAGAATGAGATTTTAAACAAAATCGCTACCCTGAGTAACGGGTCTGCAATGAATTGGATGGGAAAGAAATCCCCACCATCGCAAGCTATGTGTAATAAGTGTATATATCAGTGGTGGGTCGGGGGGGGGGGGGTCTTTGTGCTTAAAAAATTGATTTATGTTTACTGTCATTTATTGTTATTTTTACCCATAGACTCCCCCAGTTTATCTTTAAACATATATACACTCTCTTTGCCCTAAAGAGCTTTTTGGGTATTCAACATTTTGAATGTTGTCCATCAAGTAAATACCAGAAGTTAGCACAAGTGCTAGTCGAGCCTAGTTCCATTCTTCAGCATTTTTTTTTAAATTGTTAATATACATAAATGTATGCTTGTTTGTTTAGTATTTACATACATGTATTCACAATTAATAATACAGTATCGTGTAACTTTTGTTACATATCTAAAAGAAACCAAAAAACAAAGTTTAAGTGCTACAGCATTATAGTGAAAGATAACAAATCTTTGAACATATGCAATCATCACTATGTTCATAAAATGAAAAGGATGTATTCATAAAAATTCAATTCAATTCAATTCAATTCAGGTTTTATTCAAGACTAGTCAAAAAGTCCAAAGACTAAAAATGCAAATTTACACCAAACATACAATCATATATAAAAAAAAGCATTCAAGAACATATATATAGAGATCTATGTAAAGAAATATATAAAAATGAATAAATGATACAGATGTGCGTATATGCAAACATCCTGTAAAATTTAAGTGCAGCTGTAATCGTTGACAAGCAAGTGTATACATATATAAACGGAAAACAAGTAAAATGATATACAGCCCACCTGATAATATGAAAGGGGGGGGGGGGGGTGTTGAGCCCACGTAATGTACATAGAAGGTAGGTGAAAAGATGTCTATGAAAAGATAACCTCGATGTTTATAATTAAATTTCATCTGGGAGACTATTCCACAGCTTTGTTCCTGCAAACGAAATACAAAATTGTCCTTGCGTTTTCATACATTTTCGTTGGTAGAGTAAGCCACTTTCTGTATCTGTGCTGTATCATCTGACAATAATTGACTAAGAGTGTGGTATTACACTGTTTACCAAATCATACACATAATTATGTTGATACAAGAAGTTCATGAAGTTTAAAAGTATTTGATATTTCTAGACTTTGAAAAAAAGGTTTTGAATCTGTTGTAAGTGGACTGAATGTAATTGCTCTATTGCCATGCATACATACATACACACATACATACATACGTACAAATATATATATATATACATTTGATATTAAACATCATGAAGTGTAGACTTATGCACGAAATTCCAATCTCAGTATGAATTTGCATGAAATATATATGCAATGAATAATCACCATTATGACGTGCAGACTTATGCACGAAAATCCAATCTCAGTATGAATTTGCATGAAATATATATGCAATGAATAATCACCATTATGACGTGCAGACTTATGCACGAAAATCCAATCTCAGTATGATAGCTGAAACATGTATGCACATTGGACTATCACCGTTACGATGTGCGGACCTTTGCACACAAATCCTATCTCAGTATGATATCATATAAAACATGATATCCAATGAATTTTGACGTGCAGACTTATGTACGAAAATCCAATCTCAGTATGATAGCGTATGAAACATGTAGCCTATGTACATTGGACTATCACCATTGAGATGTGCGGACCTTTGCACAAAAATCCTATCTCAGTATGAAATTACATGAAATATATATGCAATGGACATTCACCATTAGAACGTGCAAACTTATGCACAAAAATCCAATCTCAGTATGAAATTACATGACATATAATATACAATGGACATTCACCATTAGAATGTGCAAACTTATGCACAAAAATCCAATCTGAGTATGATATTGCATGAAATATATATGCATTTGACATTCACCATTATGATGTACAGACTTATGCACACAACAAATCTGAATTCAACATCGAGATATGATTTCATATATACGGTCTTCATATTCAATTGCCATTCACCATTATAATAATGCAAACTTATGCACACAAATCCAATCTCAGTATATCATACGAAATGTATATACAGTGGACATTCACATTATGATATGCAGACTTATGCACACAAATCCAATCTCAGTACGAAATGACATGAAACGTACGGTATATGCGATGGATATTCGCCATTATAATGTGCAGCTTTAGCACAAAATTCCGATCTCAGTATAATATAAAATGTAATATATCTGCATTGGATATTAACCAATATAATGTGTAGACTTATGCACAAAAATCCAATCTCGGTTTGATATCATATGAAACATTTATATACATTTCGCTTGAACATTATGGAGCCCTATATGCACAAGTATCCAATCCATGCAGGTATGATATCATATAACATTAACATTTACCATTATAAAGGGCAAACTTATGCAAACAAAGAATCCAATCTCAGTATGATACCATATGAAAAATATATGTTTTGGGCATTCACCATTATAATGTGTAGACTTTAATATGCAGTTACACATTTAAACTGAACAGAGAGATAATCTTATTTTCTCTGTCAACCGGCCCATATACTACTAATGTACTACAGATCTAATAATAGATATATATCTTCATAGTTGCATTCAATACGATACACATATACATGGACATTCTTTCATTCTATAAACAATGAACTCTTTCAAATGCTTAACAATATAGCTCTACAAATATACATGAATATGATTGTTGTCTCAACACATCTTATCGTATAACTTGGCACTTTACATATACGTGTTGTATCTATAATCTTACGAATTCTACTTCTGATAAATCGGTCACTATTCCTAAAGTGTTCCTTTTGTGAATGTACCAAATGTCACGAAGAAAAGAAACAAAAAATCGCGAAAATGAAATTAGGTATTTTAATGTATATACAATACAGGATATCCTTCTGAATGTTGCAACGCATCTTGATAAATTTAAACAAAATTGTAAAGTCATGAATCTGTTTGATTGATGCATCGTTAGTGAGATACGAAATACGGCAAATAGGAAATGGCATGATAACGTTGTAAAGCGTATTCATTTCAAGTATACACGATATGCGCAATACACGAGTAAAATATTACAAAACGTTACCAGTGTTTTGATTGGTACAAGATATCGATTATATTTACAGAACACAATAGGGATTGAACCCCTAAAAGGAACACAAATAATCAATGCGATATTCAAATTCAGAAACACCAAGATGGAATATGTGGCTTCTGAATGTTCGATGACGGTCATTCAATATTCAAGATTCAAGATATTGCATTTGACCATAAACATAAAAAACATCCAAACATTCATACAAAATACTGAATGGATTATGGAAAGGACTAGTAGAAAAACAGTTTCTTTTGAAAATGATCCTAGAAAGAAAAAAAAATACCAAGTTAACACGGAGTCAGCTCAATCCATATCAGAATCTAATTTACACAAAGAAGCACATACATGTACTTACAATATTGTGCAGGCACTTACACAGTCTATTTTACTAGTCCTAAGTAACCAAAACATTCGATTAATAACTTAATAAATAACTACAACAAAGCTTTTTAAATCTGAAAGAAGCTGAACTTAACCTAATTTGTTCATCTAACTGAGTCCAAACAAATGTTCCCAGCATAAATCAATAAGTTCAGAGACGATGTCAATTTTACAATAGGTACATACTAAAAATAGAACCAAAGGAAACTAGGCTCCCTGTAATTATTTAAGTACACGGTTTAGACACACCTTTCGCAATTGCTTATAATGTCCATTAAAGTTAATAGTTTGTTGCAATATTCTACGAATACAGAGGCCACGTATTCTCCTTTACGCCAAGGTGACGTATTTTCTTGAAATATTTGAAATATTTCAAATCAGTATACATCTTTCTTTACATAACACAACGATTTTAATGTTGAATTAACATATCTAACAAGAAAACACGAACAAAGCGTTTAACATTATTTACAATAAGTATGGAACAATACAGTATATAATGCATATTGTACAAATGGAAAACAGCTATAGTGGTAAATATAGAAAGTATATACATTTGTCTACATGCATGTAATTAAGATATACATATATCTAAATATTAAAATACTTTCATTGGAAACACGTTCAATAAAATGATACTTTGCTTTATTCTACATTGCGGCGTAACATTTGTCAATATTTTACACCAAGTACGATTGCATGTTATGATAATATATATACAAATGAGTAACATAATGTTTGAAGCACAGTTATCTTGTTTCAGAACATGCATGACAAAAATGTAGAAGAAATGTGTTTAACAACTTCATGAATATACTGTACGTCCTCAGACTTTAGTTCATGTCATATACATATTGGTATTGCATGTGTATTTTTATGTCTATGATCATTAAGTCAAGAAATATGATATTTATAACATTAAAACGGTATTTTGTGTACATATATATTTTTTCCTTTTAAACATTTTGTTCCATGTAAGAATGCCAATTTCACTGAGAATGATTTGTTTTTTCATTTGCAATTTGCCAGAATGGAATAATCTGCAAATGATGTTGTTGTTGACTTCCTTCACTCTATTAAAAACAAGTGGGGAAGATCTGTGTTTGGTTTAAAAATGGAACATTCGTTTTCTCTTTGGAAAGATTTACTTTCTATTGGCTTTATATGTACCCAACAAATGTACATGTCCCCCTTCTACCTAAGCTGTCCACAATTTACCAAAACTCTGTTTACCGAAATACAGCAGTCACAGTGGTAAAGTTGGCAGTTTTTAGAAAATGATGCGCAATCTGCTATCGAAGCCTTCTTCCTCTACATGAAGAAAGTACAGTTGAAATTGTTGAAGACTTTACTGTCTAAATTAAGGCTAAGTGAATGATAAATTAATTCGGTATTCATCCCATGCAATTTTTAAACCTGATTTATTAATTTTTAATGTTTCCTTCAATGATGACGTAAAGTCTCATAAGCTTCAAATGTCTGTATCTTATAATAACGTACATGTCCCCCTTTAACCTAAGCTGTCCACAAAGCTTCGTAAAGACGCGAGTGAACATTGTGGCGCTTTTATTTATTCATTTATTATTTGTGTTATTATTATCCTTATTATATCAAGTTTTTTTTTGTATTTGTTAGACGTGAATGGCAGACATACACTGTTGAAACGTTTTGATATTCTGTAGATATCGTTGGTATTATGTTTGAACCCTCTCATAATCATTGGTTTGCTTTCTGATATTTCTAGTTATTTCTAGTAATGACCGCGTTTGCGACCTTGCACATAGTTCATGCAAACTGTCAGTAACAAAACCATCGTCAAGAAATGTGTTGAATTAACAGGAGAGGAAGAGAGGGAGAGAGAAAGAGGGGGAGTAAAAGGAGAAAGAGGGAGATTAAAGAGAGTGAGGGGCCCGTGAGGGGAACAAATTAAAGTATTGTGCACAGAGAGGTAAAGAGAATAAATAGACAGACAGAGAGGGAATGACGGGACGGATACATAAAGACAGAGAGAGAGAGAGAGATAGACCCGGCCCGCGTCTTATTTTTTCGTACCAAAGCGAGCCCAGATTCCAGTATGAACTCATTTTCATACATAACAAGCTACGAAAGCTTGCAAAGAGGTCACAAACAATTAGACTTTGATTATTTATTGCTTTGCCACACTTTTGCCTTAAATTTTAAGGCAAAAAACTGAATAAACTGAGATTCGAACCCTCAAGTCAACTACAAGTTCGATTAGTATTACGCTGTCTTTACCGATTGAGCTAACGATAGGTTGATGAAAGCTTGATTTGTATAATTGCTATCACCCTATTAACAACTCTACCGGATTCCATGTGCGCATGCGCTGGTTTACTTCGCGAGTGCGCATGCGCAGGTTTCCTTCACGAGCTCAATCAGGGCTCGCTATGGTACGAAAAAATAAGACGCACCCGGCCCCCCACTCAGTGTTATTTAGGGTACGCATATGCTTGTTCCCTTTTTTTGAAAGCACCCCCTATCTGAGGACTGCCAAAATGTCTGGACCCCCCTTTCGCGGGCTTTTCGCGGGCTTTTCCTGCCTTGGAGACACCCCTAAATCCGGAACACTGCTCAATGAACCCCTCTATCTCAGGACATGCAGACCACCCCCCCCCCCCCTTATCTCAGATAAGCTGTCACTACTGGTTGGCTCACACACCTAGGGAATACCCCCAAAGAACTCAACCTGCATTACGAACAGACGTTTAGCACATGAAATACATAACAAAATTTCTGTGCTCGTGTTTTCATTCATACCTTGTAAGAATAAACAAAGTCTGCAAATTAGTTCTATGCTCACTTATCTGCATAATATATCACCACCGAATAATTACTTTAGTGCCTGATATTGAGACTTAGTTAGAAATAAACCTTCCATTAATCTTAACTAACATCACCTGTGCCTGCATGATGTGTCGTTTCACATACTAATGTACCTGTCATAATAAATGACTTATGTAATCAAACTCTGTAACTAAGTACTTTATCCTCGTAAAGATATTTTTTGTAGATTTAACGAATCAGGAATTACTGCTAATTAAGTTTAGGTGTCATCAATTGTCACTAAACTAGAGTACCGATTTTGAGTGAAATCAGTTGAGTTTTGTACAGTGGTGTTTGAAATATTGAGAATTAATAGAATAGGTTCAATACACAGGACACAGGACACAGCCAAGATAGTAATGCAGCTGTGTGTGAATTAGGATAGACTACAGTACAATACTAGTCTACATCAGTCCCGGGATTCGATCAATTTTTCTATGTTCAAGATATTTTATAATCCCCTTTTGTAGTTTCTCATGAGTCCAAAGAGATGAGAGAAAAAAGAGAAAGCATCCCCTTTTTAAAGAAATCTCCGGGTGAAAAGTAAAAAAACACCCCCTTTTTTTAGAATTCTCGGGCCGGACTTTGTCGCACGAAAAGTACCCCTTACCGGACATTTTGGTAACACGCAAGGTATCCCTCCGTTCTAGGAGTGGGGACTGTTTAGCCAATTTCGCGAAAAAAATCCAAGAAGTGCTCTGGTGAAAGAGTCTCAGGTCGTCAGCGCACTATGTGCAAGCACGTACACCCAGGGAAGGGGAGATGATAGAAAGGGGAAAACAAGGATAATGGAGAGGATATGGAGAAGGAAAAACAAGGAAACACATAAGGAAAGAGAAGAGGATAAGTCAAAGGAAAAACATAGAAATACATAATTGAAGAGCTAAGAGGGGCATAGATCTAGACTAAGGAAAACCAGGGAAATACATAAAGAAGGAGAAAGGGAAACTATATCAGATTAAAACAAATTTAGAAATAGATGACGAAGGAGAAAAGGATGATTGAAGGAGAAACAAAGAAATACATAAAACAAAAGAGAAGAGGTTAAAATGAAAGAGAGTTAACAGAAGAAATACATAACGAAGGAGAACTGGGGGATAGATTGAAGGGAAAAAATATATATATATATAACGAAGGAGAAAAAGGATAGATTGAAGAAAAAAAGAAATACATAACAAAAGAGAAGAGGATAGATTGAAGGAGAACACAGAAATACATAATGAAAGAGAAGAGAGGAGAGCTTTAACCCGAAACAAATAACGAGTCATATGTACAGCTCCAGCAATCCAACAAAACTGCTAAGGGGAATGCTAGACTCTGTCTCTAGTCGTTTGCACAGTATATTTGACTGAAGTGGCTAAACAGTTGTGTAAACAAAATATGCGCGGCCGGGGAGATAGACAGCAAGTCTTGCTGTCTATCTCTCTCTCTTTTTCAGTGAACGATTTACAGAGTAGCCAATGATGGAGCATCTTGTTTTGTCAAGCAAACACATACCTAACCACATTGTTACCATTGTATGCAAGTCTAAAGAATCCAACTCCACGAAATTTACGACTAAAGTTATTAACAGAAAAAATCCAATTGAATTAATTTCAAATGTTTTGCATACTTTATATAAAACAAAGGTTGTTGTTGAAACCCGAAAGCTTGCCCGAGACCTTCCCAACATAGCACCAAGTTATGTATGCACCCAGGCCTGTTTGCACCATGGATTTCAAGTATTGGAGTCCATTCATTAATAACAGGTTAATAGAATAACTCGTATCTAGGTCCCCAGGAAAGAAACGTCCATAAATTTGAATATGTCAGTTAACCGGTTTACTGTGTCAAGACAATTTACTCTGACTTATTTCCGTAGTACCCTCGATCCGAGGAATGTGTAACGTAGACAAAAAGGTGGTGGAAGCCACAGGTTTCGTGAAAAACCTTTCATCTAAAAATTTCATTTAAGAAATCCAAAAACCGCATTAGCTCTCAAATCTATTAGACACACAATCTGTTCTGACAAGCATAATGGATTCTTTTTTTTTCACATGCAGAGAGTCATTTATTTTTAGCTGTGGAAGGTTGGCGTGTAAGTATATCATATTGCACATACATTATCACACCTAAGCCTCTGTTTGAATTTCTTCCACTACTTCAAGTGAGTTGCTGGAGCTATTACGACTATTCAATATATTTTGCTAGATCTCCAACATCTGTCTCCTGAAGAATAGTCTTCAGTTGGGCCATATCACCACCAGTCCTTGTTTTCCACTGTGCCAAGCAAGACCTAGTAGCTCTCTGGTAGTCATTGGAAACTCGAACTAGGATCTTGTCAGCTTCGTAGTATTCGATGCCAAGATGTGTGCATAGCGATGTGTATTTGTCAGCAGGCATGCGTTTCGACAGCCTGTCTAATATTGCATCTGATTGGAGATCAAACCTGAGGAATGAAACGATTAATTCGATCTTTGCAAGTCGGTGGTGTAACTTCATAGTCAAAGATATGTCGCATGATGATGATGGTGATATTAATAATGATAATAATTTGATCATAATATTAATGTTAAAGAATGTTCACTTAGGGTCAGCTCATCAGCTGCAATACTATTAACACTTCGTGGGGCCCTGCTTTTATTATTACCTAGCAATTGCCAGGTACCCATTTGCACCTGGGTGGAGAGTGGCAAATGTGAATAAATGACTTGTCAAACGACCTTTGTGACGGGATAGGATTCCAACCCTCAATCCCTGGATTAAGAGGCAAGTTAATCTACCACGAAACCTCCTGATTGTTAGCGGAGGCGACCATAACCGCCTACTTTGCACACTTTAAGGAATGGTATCCACAAAATATGCCTTCTTGCGTAATAAATACACAACGGGTACAGGAAGGGCCAATAAATGTAACATTATCTTTTGGCGTACTAAGTACACATCTACAAAAGGTATCGTACGAATTCACTTCTGTGTTTTAATCGTGAACAGGTTACCCTTTTTAGCACTTACTTGCTATTGGAAAATAAAGGTAAATATAATACTCTTTTGTTCGTGAACTTCCCTGGAAATTAACCTTTTTCTGTATCTGATTTGAAGTATGTAATTTTGGGATCACTTCTGGAAATGTTGATAACTTGAATAACTCCGCCATATAGCGAGAGAAATACATCTCTATTAGTATTAAAGTTAAAAGAAGACCTTGTTCATAACCCATTTTATTTATCATTTAAATGGAGTCTTGATATTACAATGTGAAAGAAAGTGTGTGAAAGCAATTGGGAAAGGTTGATCATGTAGTATATAACAATTGGTGCATACTTTTGGGATTAAGAATGATACAAATCTATTGACGAATTCTTGGTGAATATATCATACACTCAAGATAACAGATCCAAAACTTTCTGTTACTTCTAGTAATATTTCAAATAAAAGGGCATTTGAAGAGCAATCCATTTCAGGCGACATTTCTACTACGCAATTCCTCCAAACTGACTTTCACAGATTAAGAAAGCTCACAAAGTGCTTTTTATTTTCACCAGAACTCAGCCTACTCTTTCAAATATATTATAGATCGGTTACATACCCTGATTGCGTTGACACCTCTGCAGCTTGTAAACTGGAATGCATGGGAAGGAATGCTACTCCTGCTGCTGCTATTGTTTCCACTGTTGATGTTGCTGGCGCTCTTGTTAATGTTGTTGCTGTCATACATTTATATAAAAATTAAAAAAAACTGTATATCAATATGTAAATTAATTAAAAGTTAGGTTCATTGTGGTAAATGTTTTAGGCTGGTCTTAAAGCAATTGTTACATATAACTTAAAAGGCTATTTGTAATTGTTACTCTTTTATGGATAATTTTTGTTCTTTCTATTGTTTGAAATATTGAGACATTGCACTCTTTCCAATGCCTGATCTACTGTAGAAATATGTGAATAACTAAACTCCCTTTAAACTGGCAATATTCCTTTAAAGAAACATTCATGTTTAGATTACTTATCACTTGTGAAATGATATCAAATAGGAAAGTATTAACTGTAGACGAAGTAGAAATGTGTCACACAACACGTACATCTTGAGCTTTAAATAAATTTATAATTTTATGATTATGTTTGAAATACTCGTACCTCACTGATATATATACTTTTGTATACTGTACAATTATGCCTTATTCGTCATAGTCGGTATTCAGACATTCATCACGAGCTTAACGCGAAGGCTGATGCGAAATTTGTCTCGATATATATGCTTATAAAGATTATTTGTGCTTAAACAAAATGTCTGTATTAACTATTATGTTTTGGTTATCATAATTTTAAAAAAGTTATTGTTTTCTTCCTTTTTTTCTTCATCATATGACCCCCAAACAATTATCATTTATACATATTTATAATTCCCAGGACCCCATTTAAAATAAGCTAATAAACAGCATTAAAAGATTATCCTGTCAATTGAAATTATATTTTTCCTTTCTTAAACATTTTGAACTTCAATAGTTTGAAATCGAGGTGAAATTTAATTCATGTTATTACATGTGGGTAGCTTATGAACTCTTTAATTTGGTTAAACAAATTTTAAACGGGGATCGAAAGTTACTTCAATTGAGACGGGTACTTTATTTATATTTTGTCAGTCATAATTGTTCTCAGAAGTCAACCAAGCTCCACAAGACATTGTTTTAAAATCAAGGAATTAGAAGACTTTTAGACTTTCAGATCAAAGTATGTAGCTTGTGGTCCCTCCATCATACGTACCATCATATGACAAGTCGAATTGAATCAGGGTAGGGTAAGAAGAAGACTTTCTCTGATCCAAGGTGAATTCGAGAAACCTTTGGCTTGTCCCCAACTCGAGTGGCTTCACTTTGAAGGAAAATTGTTTAACTTCAACGAGGTTCATATCCCTTTTACCTAGTATCTATTTTAAAAGAAAAAGGAATTCAAGGAAATATAAGTTCATTTTCTCATTAAAAAACAACTTGAAAAGCATAACCTGAAGTTAAAACATCACCACACAGTCTAAATGTAACAAGAATATTTTTAAATGGTTTATATCAATCGTATAATCATGTCTAGGTATATCAGAAATGAAAAGAAGAAGGCAAGAAAGAGATAGAGAGGGAAAATGTGCGTACTTTCGTTGCAATGCATTTTCATTGTTCTTTGAATTAAATTAGGTGTAGGAAATAAGTAACATACGCTTTTTATTTTGAAAAAACGAAATCAGAGATTATAAGATTTCACTCAATAGTTGTTCGTATCAAAAGTATGAAAATAGGCGAAAGGGTTAGTAAATATTTCAAATAAATTTGACAATAACATTACAAAAATATATGAGCATTGAGTTTTGACCAAGAACAACTGTAATTGGACTGTACAGTGGTTGCGTGTGTGGTTGGCTGCTGAGCGTGTGCATGTATTAACTTGTGTATATAATACAGAGAGAGAGAGATGGGGATGACATTGAATTAAACTAGAACTCCAATAGTATTAGAACTATATGCATGCATTGACGCCCGTGATTCTACGTGACAGACGAAAGAGCATCTCTTGGACTATCTAGAGCAATTTGTAAGAAGTCTGTAGCATTGCGGATGGTGGAGATATATAGACCGAAAGAAAGGCCTCAAAAACAGCCCCCAAAGACAAAATGGCGCCTGGACGGTTACGCTTGAGGGATTTCGAGGAACGAAGGTTCATGTGACCTTGATTAGATGCCGGAGATTATGTCTACGATGTTCGAAATCGGGAACCATAAAGGGACCTAAATTTGGAATCGCAAATACTGCGTGCAAACCGAATTTTTTGGGTGAAAAAAGAAAAAGGCCACGACGCGGGCTATTGCCCAATTGGCCTCCATACTATTACATAATCATGCAGGGTTTCAAATGGCGTCCAAAATGGTCCTTTAACATATTTTTCAAAATCCTGCTTCGAAATGTCCTTTGTTTGGCCATCCAGTATAGGTTCGCGAAATTTAAAGGATTGGAAAGGGGACAAAAGAGTTCTGAAAAAAATGACGTCAAAGCCGATACGTGTTATGATTGGGATGGAAACCCAGCAGATGTTGTATTGTGACATATGTCAAATGCAATTTACTTAAATTTACTGTGAACATTTACCGTGTTTGGTATCATTCGGTGGGGCATTTTCATTGCGGTCATTTGGACACCATTTTTATGTGCGTTCTAAGTACTGCAAGCATTAAACCGGTCGTTATATAATGCATAGTAATTTCTTGTAGTATCTAAATCCCCCCAAATCCTTACAGTTGACCATTTTTGTAATTTATTAAATTCGACGCGCGAATATTTGTTAAATGCCTCGTTATAGATTATTTCATCCACGAATGATTATATTTTTAGTAGTCCGAATGCGAATTGCATCCGCCTACCCCTAGCTTTGAAATACAGAACATACCTTTTGGCCAATCTTCTCTTCATTTTCCTTTGAGCAATCGACCAACTCGATGTTGATATCGCCACACCTCCATTCTACGAACATTTGCTGGGGCGGATGGAGCGATCTGTACTCCTTCATATTTTCCTTAGTTCTCTGTTGAAGCAAAACATAACGTACGGTAAAGAAGACCTCCCTCTCAATCTCTCTCTCTCTCTCCCCTCTTTGTATGAATATATATATATATAAAGGAAGAGAGAAAGCTATATATTCATACATACACATATAAATAAAGAAAGAGAGAGAGAGAGAGAGCTAAAGCTATATATGTATAGCTTTGCACAAAATTGGGTGGCAGAAGGGCGTTAGCTCGAATATCAGGTAACAAATGAAGCTCTAAGCAGAAGGGGCGTTAGCACTAAATCGCCTCAAACTTTTTTAAATCTGACTTATTTCCGAAAACAAAATTGTGTCCGTGTTCTACTATAACATTTCTATTAGTCTTTTAAGTTTTGAACCAATTTCCGGGACGGAAAGCAGTTTGAATATAAAACAAATCTTTAATTGCGAATAATTCGAAAAGTAGTTTTCGAGTCGCTTGAGCGCTAACGCCCTTCTGCTGGCCGGGCGACGAAATACATATTTTTCTTTTTCCAATTCTAGAATACATATCAGAAGGCTAGTCCACTCCAAAAATAACTTACTTTCAACAGAAGCAGAAAAATCAGACAAACCAATCAAAAAAGTTTGAGCAAAATCTGATAACTAATGAGAAAGGTTATGAATTTTAATGACATGGAAAACTTTGAAAAACACAAGACAAATTGGCAGCTCACTCATGAGTCTGTGACGTCATTGCCTCACTATCAACTAATTGTTTTTTCTTTATATTGATGATAAAAATGTCCAATTTTCCCCCTAAATATCTTATTTCCTCACAACAGCATCCAAGTTATGTTGATAGGGATATGTTTTTGTGTGGATGCACTAATATAGAGTATTTTTTCCCAGTTGAATCATGAAAAATGTGAATTTTGTGAAATTATATAAAAATCAATAAATATTAATATACAATATATACAAAAATAGTATCAATTCTTCGCAGTTCATAAAAGATTATGTGAAATGTCATGCACGCAATATGATACAAATTAGTAGCCTAGGCAAAGGCATGGGGAAGTCTATTGTTGGGGGATGAAAAGGGAAATTAATCGGATACAAATATATAAAGCAATTGATAGATAGTGAGGCAATGACATCGCAAACTGATAACCAAATTGGCAATTTGTGTAGTGATTTTTTAAGTTTCATAGTTTTTCATACTTAATTTTTTTTCTTCTTATTAGTTCTCCGATTTTACTCAAATTTGTTTTGCTATGTTTCTCTTGTTTTTCTGAATCTTTTAAAGGCAAATTATGTTTGCAGTGGACTTAGCCTTTAAGTAACTGAAAATGCAAATGTGTCCCTACCCCCCCCCCCCCCCCCCCCCAACAGCAACTATTTCAGGCCTCTCCTTCTCTAATTCATTTATTTGATTGCTTTTTTTTTTAAAACAAAATCTTGTAGAAAATCTGAGGTTTCTCTTTAATGGTATGTAGGTTAATGTTTGACTTACTTGCTAAAACATTTCCTCCGACACACCACACATTAACACCTCCTCCCCCCCCCCCCCACATCCAAAATTATTTACAACGGCCCATCGCCCTTATCTCTGTCTCACCTTAATAACATCCATGAGGTCGTCACATATGCAGAGTAGCACTAAGTTCGTGAAGCCTTTCGTGACAGGTGGTCGCATATATGGCGTGCACTCGACCCTCTTTCCAATGAAGTACCGAGTGATTAAGGCCACAATCCACCAATCACTGAAATGATCTACGTATAGATCCAAGTCCTTTGATCTGACGTCGCAACGTGGACAACCGTCGGTGGATGCGGGAATTCTCACGAAAGTTGTTGAGTCTATAACAACGAGATTTATAACATAAATATTCGGTTTACAAGAAGTTTGTACGTCAATGGATTTTTTTGGACAATAATTGCTATATTATTGGTGGATTCTATTTACATTATATATATATAATACAAAAAACTTTTGAGAGACAGCATATAGATAAGTATGCATCAACTTTCAATATGGAGTTGAACAAGGGTCATCAGTCAATTACTTTTCTTCTTCCTATTCCCCCTATTATTATTTTATTGGGGGGAGGGGGGTGGAGGAGGAGAGGGGCGATAGTGGGGCCGGGGCATATGCCCCATTTTCACATAGGATCATCTTTTGTCCATAATTAAGTTATCACTAAGTTTACTGAATTAAACAAAAATCAAAAGAGAAAGGAAACTGAAGGTTGAAATGTATTTTGCCTATTTTGAAATTTAAAGATAATTTATATTCAGATGATGTTTGAAGGTTTGCATGGTGGTATGAATAATCATGGAGGTTTACGGTACACCATGTGTAAAGTCCTCGAGGGACTGAGGAAAGTAGATAGAAAATGGAAGTGAGATGGAAAGGCGAGAAAGTGGAGGTTGGAAGGAAGAGTATCTTTCGGAAGTGAGTATAGTCCTGAAAAGGACTGTAAACCAGAAAGTTGTAGGCAGGATGGGAGGTTTGAGTAGAAGACTGGATTGAGTTGGAGAGTTGAGTAGGCGAGTAGAGTTGCAGAGTGGGAGCAGGAGAGTAGACTCGACGTTTCGGACAGGTTGACTGTCCGTCTACAACTTTCTGGTTTACAGTCCTTTTCAGGACTATACTCACTTCCGAAAGATACTCTTCCTTCCAACCTCCACTTTCTCGCCTTTCCATCTCACTTCCATTTTCTATCTACTTTCCTCAGTCCCTCGAGGACTTTACACATGGTGTACCGTAAACCTCCATGATTAATTTATATTCAGTGTTATATTTTTATGTCAAATTTGTTTGCTTGTTAGATTTTTAAAAAAAGGCATTCGAGCTGCGGTAAAATTTATATGATACTTGCTCCTACGACAATTGCTCCGCTTCAATGTCCTACAATACACGAATCCTTAAGCCTCGGTCACAAATGCCATTACGAACTGCTACGAACGCCGTACGAACGATTTTTAGACAATGGAAATTCGGGAAGACAATGGAAAAGCAGGGAGATTCGTACGAAATTATCGTTCGTACGAACCTTTGTGACCGTAGCATAAGCTTTACCCATGGAATTAACACAACACCTAACCCTAACCATATCCCCAATCCTAGACCTGACATGGAACTCAATTGCTACCCTAACCATATGCCAATAACTTTGAAGAAATTATGCAAGGAACAATTGTTGTCGCCGGAGCTTTTGTCGGGTACCCGCGGTAAATGCCACATACCTTTGTTGCGAGTGTAGAAGACGATCTCTGCACGTCTTGGATTAATGAAATGTGCATTGTGGTCCAATGTGACCTTGATAGTTTCACTGAGCTTGGCTCCAGAAGGCGAGAATCTGATGCCGCATGATATTACTACTTCATTGTCTTGAATGGTAAGTTCTTGAGGACTGTCTGTCAAAAAATCCCAGTGGACTTTCTTGCCAACTGAAAAGCAAATGTTATTAGAATGTACAAAGTTGTTAATTTTCTAAACTGTAAAATATTGTATACTCTACTTGACTAGCATGTTTTCAAGAGTTATACGATGATCATCATCACCATCATCATCACCATCACCATCTTCACCCAAATCATCACCATCATCAATTATTGCCACCATCATCATTAGCATTATCTTCACCACCTCCAACACCATTATCACCAACACATAACATCGACCCAACTACCATCATACATACCTCAGTCACACCGGCAGACCTTTCTAAAGACCGACTCCAAGCTGACCTATGTTTAGCCATTGGGTGTAATGTCATCGTTTGTTCGGTTTGTCATCGGTCTGGTGTAGGTCTCGTCGGTGTGACTGAGGTATCAGCATCACTGCCATCATAATCATCATCGTCACCATAATCCTACTCATTACTACAATCTTTATCATCAGACCAAACACACACATATGCGCACACATAAACAAATGAAGGTGTGGTGAATATACCTATGTGTTCTTGCATAAAAAATATTCACCTGCATTAGATTCATAAAACCTATCTCACCTAAGGCGTGGTCTATTGGCTCTACACTGTCTGATCCTAATTGCGCCTTTTCCGGAAGATTGTCATAGTCGTTCTTCTCGGCCTCCGTAGTTCCTCTGTTGAAAAAACAACAACATACAAATAAACAAACCTTATACAGTTAACCACTAAGATATTCCTATCCCTTGTAAATTTGGGGTGCTTTTTTGCTACTCAAGAATGAAAAGTGGACTGGTTGAATAAAAGAATTTGTTGAATACTTTTAGATGTTAGCTTTAATATGTCATATTCTCAAGAAACATAAATCGGGACAAATCAATTATTTACGTACTTTAATGATAGCAAAACAAATTTATTTGTTAACTGTACAATAAATTACGTAAAAAATCATGTACCTATTAATGTATAGCAAATTATCTTTCAATTAGAGTAAACCCATGACTCCGTTCCAGATAAATACATTACCATGAATCAAATTCCTTTTTTCAAATTGCCTGCTGGCGATTTTGACTAGAAGAAGGATTTCCCCCTCCGTATTTCAATGTTAATTTCGCCATTTGACAGCTCCATTTTGGACATTAGATGCAGAACATAATTTACAGCCTTCTCTTCTTTCTTTTTTCGTCTTTGTACGTATTGCTCTTTATCTTTTTTTATTGAGGGATCTATTCTTTCATTTCCTTCATTTTGATTTCCTGATGAAAAAATTTGCAGAGAATTTTAAATACAGACAAAACTTGACCACTTAACGTTTAAACATAGATGAAATGTATTGCACAAGTGTGACAATTGCATGCACATTCACTTTAACGAGAATGATGAATGTCTACTGCAGACTGCGCGAAATCAAATGCTCCTTGCGCGTGTTTCAAAATTGAAAGCTCGTCATACACTGACCCATTAAACTAACATTAAACCGGGAAAAGTCACATTGGGAATGATGATCCAAGCCCTCATTCGATTTCGCACGATACTGAGTTATTCTGAATGTTAATTTGCAAGCTGATTTTACGAAGTTGGGCGGGAAAAGAAATGCCGCTGTAATACAAGAATCAGCACATGAAATTAAATTGATAAATAGACTCATGAAAACTTAAACTTACTGATCTGATTCGTCAGCTAAAGCTTGAGATGTGACAGCAGTTTCCGTATTCAAGAGAGCAATGCCCTCTCTACTTTCTGAAAATTAATGAAATATATTGAGGCGGTATTGACATGTGGTATTAACAGATTAAAAAATGTGAATGATCCCATAGATGATGCAATCATTAATTGCTATCCTCATCAATTAAGAAGCCGATACAATATATGTACACACTGAAATAAATATTGAATGAAGCCCCCCCCCCCACACACACACACACACACACCGCACATACACACACGCACGCACACGCACACACACACGTACATACACGCACTGCCCAGTGTTTTACGTATACATTTCAGGGAGCAGGCTCACCAAGCTGTGGATATTACATTTCTTTCACTTTCACCTTCAAAAACTAAATTTGTCAAATATTTTAATGGTTTTATATAGATCCTTCATAATTTAGTAAACATGGAGAATTGTGAAGGATCTAACGCCCTGAAAATCCTGAGGCTTGAGATAAGAAAGTTGTCCAGAACATAAAAGCAAGCAATATGATGAAGCAAATAGAAAATTTCTGATACAACAAAACACGCAACATAAAACAACATAGAATAGTTAAAACAAATTATTAAAAAATAAAAGTCTATCGATTTAGTGTAGACGATAGGTGCGAGGTGAACGAGGAATTGCCAGTGGTCATAATTTTAAATACAACAACATGTTTATTTCACAAAGTAGCTATTTTATATTTATTAAAGCTACTCATCGCAGTTTTAAATGTGAATATGGCAAGAAAGTATATATTTTTGGTCTTGAATTTGTATTGAGCTATAGGGAAAAGGCATAACATTGGATTAAATTATAAATTTGTAGGTATCCATAACAGCCTATTTAATTTCCGTGTTTCGTTTTAATTACTCATGGGGCCTATCCAATGGTTGCTCTCTTACTAATATATTGCTGACATGGTTGTTCAAAGAGACCAATATAATCATGTCCATGTTAGTTTTGTATATTTTGTTTTGTAGATAACGGCAAAAGGCTCAGTTTTTATTGAAAACTTTCAATATATAACTGTGGAATACAAAAGCGTGATGTGACTGAATATTGTCGAATAAATTCACAAGGCCAATGATTAGATCAAGTTATAATTATTTCAAAATGATAAACTTAAAATTATTCCTTCTTATGTTGTTTATGGAAGCAGTATTAGGCTATAATTGCATGGTTTAATATACCCTTGGTTTTCTCTGCTTTCGATGCGTCCTGCACAGACTCCCAAACCAGCTTCAGTGTCTGCTTTGCTTCAGGCCCTGAACTCTGAGCTGCTTTCCAACTTGAGAGCATTTGAATGTTTGCCTCTTTCCTATTGTATAATATCCGGTGTTCGATGTGTTGTAACTTTGTCGTGTCGAATCCCAACTTCCCGCCAATCTCATAGAACTTCTTTGGTCTGATCTGACGGGCGAACGCAAGCAGTGTCCTGTCAGGAATTTCTCTGTATCATTGGATAAAGTCTAAGTCAAGAAACCCACAAGTATATTCTTTCGCTTCTTCAAATACTTCAAATCACCGAAAGATTATAATGACTGTTTTAAGGTGCTAGTATGTGAGCGTGCGTGTGTGTAATTCTTCTTTCTCCCTCTCTGCCTGCTTGTTTGCACCCCCATCCCCGTTCATATCATCTTCTTTCATTATTACCTTTTCCTCTCGATCAGTGTAATTTCCAAATTGTATTAATTCCGGCGTTTTTGTAAACATGTATGTTCTCGTTGATTGGGTTTCAACGCATTTCAGTCTATTCAACTATCTTCCAATTTGCTCTCCCCAAATCACTGTGATGCGCATTCTGTATTCTTGTTTCCATCCAATTTAATTTCGTTTCCTTATATTAAATAGTCATTCCCATTATCACACGCTGAAGAATTGTCTTTTGTATTTTGATTACATTTTGATTCGTCACAATTGTTCGTCTTCCAGTATTTTTATCAATTTGTAGAGAGTTTGTTTACTTTATTATAAGTTGCGGAGAAAAAAAAAACTGTGGAACATATGACTTATAATTGCTTTTGGCTTTCATGATGGTTTTGCATAAAAACCTATGCCTTACACGTACCGTCTCGTATTGATAATACAGCAGCCAGGTTATTTTCATTGGCGGAAATAACTAGCAATGAGCCGACGTTAAATATCAATTCTATCAACCCCTTAGTTGATATAACTTAGAATCTTACCCAGTAAGTCCAATGTCTGATGCACGTAGATGTAGCAAAAGTTGAACATAAAGATATAAACAAAAAGACAAACAAGAATAGGAATATAAGAATGAACAATTTATTTGAAAAAATGAAATCAAACCGAGTTGTTAGCCTCTTTTTAATACGCAAAGCCAATTAATGAATGTACTTCTCTCACACTCCCTTCTACATAATATGATGTGCACAAACTTGATAAGTATTACTTGTATTATCCCATCCCCTTTTTATTCTTTTGTTTCTGTTGTAGAATAAAAGGACATGTATTGTGTATTGAAATTTATTGAAGCAATTCAAGTACTTAATTTTCACTACATTTAAGCCCTTGGTCCAACGCACTATTAACGGTTTCCTAGAGCTCTAACTTATTTCTTTACTGTTTTGCGCCATTATCGTCTCGAAATTGGTTGACTGGACCTTGCTCTTAATTCTATACTCAACCATACATTCTAGCAGCGTACAACAAGGAAATACAAGCTAGACGAGGTGCCAATATGCCATACATTATGTTTATTCTCCCATATTATTCTGATTATAGAGCGCTATGATACGGAGCCCAGGAAGGGACATGTGAAAAATATTTTGTATCTCATTAAAACGAGATAATTGGAAGTACTGGTGTGTACTCGTCCCTCAATTAGCAGAAAGGTGGAAGCCTACTGATAATTTGGTCCGATGTTGGTACGATTTTAAAAACATTGAATTAGTCCTATTTATAATTTCCCTTTTCTAGTGCATTATTGGGTAGTAATTTTCTTTATGTTAAAATAGACATCGATTAGAAAGACAAACTGACACTTTGTTCAAAAGTCAAACCTGAGATGGCCATTTTTTCTGCTGGTGAATCTAAAGATTCCATGAGTGAGAGAAACGTTTTCTTTGCTGCTTGGCCGGACGGTTGTCTCTCTCTCCATGTCACCAACATGTCATAGATGGCCTGCTCTCTGTCACGGAACCTCCTGTATTCTATGACATCCAGCTGTTGTATGGTGAAACCAAGAGCTATTCCCAAATCATAGAACTGGTCTATTGTCATTGTTTGGGCTATTGTCAGGACATCAATGTGCGGCAGGTCACTTTTCAAGAGCTGTTCCACTGCCCTGCAAGACAAAGTGAAGGTGTTCTGGTAAATTTGCCTTGTTGAAACTGCTTTAAAACTATGGTTTATAAAGGTATGAACAACAATGAAGGCAATGACTTCGTGGTGAATATATATAGCATGTACGAATTTACTACACAAACTTCAGCTCACGACTAAATATTATATACATCCATTCCGATTTATTAACGTAACTCAACATTCGATTGCTTTATCAGCCCTATGAATATCTTTGAAAAAATAGAAACGGATAATTGCTACCGAACCCATTTCTGATCGCCTTAGCAAAGTAAAAGTAATTAAATGGAAAAAATCTGTCCTCCTTCACGTGATCTGTTTGAATTCATAATTATTTTGTTCGAGTTCTGAAATGAAAAACAAAAAACAGAAGTATTGGTTTGATGTATTCCAAATTTTGAAGAGTTTAAAGTTTCATTCCAACAAATGATATATATGTAGCTTTGTTGAAACAGCATTGTTAACTATTTACTACACAAATGCCTAAATTCAACTCAGGACCAAAAGTTAAAGCCATTCCAATCTATAGACGCAACCTAAAATATGATTCCCCCATCGGCCCTATCAATATCACTGACGAAATAGAGAGTTGAAACGGACACATGTCATCGAATCAAGTTCTGATTACCTTTTTGCAACGTAGAAATAATGAGATACGAGAAGTATTTGAATTTATAATTATTTTCTCCAAGTCCTAAAATGATAAACAAAAACAAAATGTATCATCATTTTGATCTATTCCACAATATTCTTAAAGAGTATAAACTTCCATGCCATTAAAGCTGATAAACATGTTTTTTTTTCTTCAAACGAAACAGCATTATCATCTATGGTGTATGATTGGAAACTTACCGAAAAAATGATGGGGGTTCAGAAGGAGATAGGTACTCCTGTCCATCTACAATTTATTGAAGAAAATGCAAATTAAAGAGAAAATACGAAAATGACATGTGCTCTTGTTATTATTATTACTTTTGTTAATGGTCTCTAGTTTTCAAATAGTTTGCTGAATCTTTTGTCTCATGATTAAACTTGCAAAAGAAGTATATGTATAAAGAGTCATGTGAAAATGAACTTTATCAAAAAAAGGCAAATGTACATATACCCACATTTCGTATTTTATGACGAACTGTCAAAAAATCATACCAAAAAGATAATAAAACCCATTCCAAACTATAACTTGGCTTTCTTTTTTCGGATAATCTTGGGTATTCATTGATTATTGGAAAACATTACACTCGGATGCAATTATCTCTGAGCGCTAGAGGTGTTGTGGTCGAGTGGATACTCGCCGGACTGTCGATCACAAGGTCCGCGGTTCGAGTCCCGCCGCCGCACTAATGTCCTTTGGCAAGACATTGATCTACATTTGCCACACTCCACCCAGGTGAAGTAAATGGGTACCTGGTAGGAAATTTATGCTGCATTATTGTAGAGCGCTTAGAGACTTCTGATAAAGCTTAGAGACTTCTGATAAAGTAAGTGTTAGGCGCTATATAAGCAAGGATAATTATTATTATATCATTTTTCGTAAGATTCTCCACATTTTTCACGTTCTTTCTCTGATTATATTCTTGAGTTATCAACCTCGACGAACTAACGTCTAATTTGTCATGAAGTGCACAAAACATGATGACGAGAGACTACCTTTACCTGTGTTTCTGATGATGAAAGCAATTGAGCGAGACACCCCCACCCTTCCTGCCTGTGTAATCGTAATGGTTATCTCTGTGAAGTCTACATCATCCTCAGTAGGAGTCACGGACAGCAATATGTTGTGTCTCATCTTACCATAAACATCCTTTACAGAGAGAACCTGTTACATTGAATTAAAGGGGAAAACAATACTACATTGAAAATGATGTCATTACGAGGAAAATAAAACAAAATCGAGATGTGTAAATGTATTCATAGCATTTCATGTTACCAACACGATCGCAACTATTTTCGATTAATCAGCTCAAGGGCAATTTCAATACCCTATTGCATATCTCATATAAAACATGTTAAACTACGTCATTGTCGCGTTGTGGCGTGCGCCTGTAATCCAGCTAACAGTGAAAGTTACAAACTGATTCAGCCGAGGACGCAGGTTGTTCGATACTGATTCTCGTCTTTCGGATGGTGACGTTTAAAGGTCGGTCCCCAGACGGTAAATAACCATATCTGATTGATACACGTCTGTAAAAACCCAATACACACACATTGTCGCATTTTCACATTTCATAAGTGTCATACGAGTATATTTCAATTGGCTATGATCGATTTTTTTTTCTTCTTCTTCAAATAGATGCGGTTGCGTTCACCATGCAGGCGCATACGCAGGGGGGGGGGGGGGGGGGGTGGGGTTGGGGTTTTGTATTTTGTTTGGTATTTTTTATGTGTATTTGGGAAGAAAACTTATGCCAATGGCTGACCTAAAAAAGGTTACTTTACCCCCCCCCCCAAACGAAGAAAAATGTCAAATTTTTAAATTTCGAGACCAAAAAAAAAAAGTGTCCACTTACCCCCCCCCCCCCCCCCCCCCTGCCATTAATTCCTGCCAGGTGCCAATTTACATCACCTGGGTTGAGTGTGGCAAACTTCATGTGGATCACTTCATCAAACACAGAAAG